>VXAD01010098.1:2500997-2612564 GCA_013399195.1 Dicrurus megarhynchus
AAAAAAAAAAAAAAAAAAACCCTAAAAACCCAACACACTTTGAAGAATCAAAGGGAGAGCATTTCGTTTCAGACAAAATGTTGCTGCAACAGTAAATGTCATTATAAAAGCAAAAGACAATATGAGGACAAGGAAGGAAAGGTGGAGCAGTCGTAAGAGACATAGAATAAGGAGAGAGGATGATGATGAGTGGAACATGAACGCGCAGAGCTGTGCGTGTTTCCGTGAGGGCCGCTGCCAGCGGGGCTCGGGGCGCTGCTGCTCTCCAGGGTCCTGAACGCTCGGAGCCTCCAGGTTGGTCAGGGAGGAGCAGGGAGAGGAGTCGTTTAAATAGGAAATTTGAAGTGAATAGCACCAAAATTACTGAAAAAAATTAAATGTTGGATTAAATTGTTTGTGTAAGTAAGAACATGCAGCAATTTTATTAATTAATTTATTTATTTATCTATTTATTTGTTTATTTACTTATTGCAGTAGGGATTGCGTTTTTCACATCCTGTGCATTTCACTATGGTTCTTATAAGGAATGTGCATGTTTTGCATATTCATGCACAATATTTAGAAAAGAGCTTGATGTGTTCTGCTGACACAAGTTTCCCATTGTTGCATTCCTTGTGCATTAGATCTAATCAAAGATATGCTTCCATTCTGCTTTTCATACTGAGTTAATTCCCTCTTCCAGTGGGCAAGCACACCACAGAGTGTTTCATTTACTTGTCATGGTGAGATCAGGAAATCTATTGTTAATTATTATGGTTTCAATTCCCAACTCAGCTGCCTATGTCAGATGTGCCATTGTGTGAGTGTTTGACTATTAATGACTAGATGGAATATTACTATGTACACTATGAATATGAGGCTTTTTTTTAGGCAAACTCTTCTAGAAAGAAAAAAATCAAAATGGTACCAGAAAAGTCTCTTTCACTACTGTCCAATGATTTATTTAAATACAAAACTAACAGTTTTATGTGCATATAGGAATTAAATGATACAATTCTTTGGACTTTTAAAATGCGCATAACATGCAAACATAACATAGCATAACATAACATAACATAACATAACATAACATAGCATAACATAACATTTAAAACACTGCATGAATACAGAGATAGATACTGGTAATAATAATAATAGAAGATTCTTATTAGTTAGAAAATATTATCACACCTATTTAAAATAGTAGAAATACAAGAAAGATCAAATAATTAAAATTGTAGCTATCATACCTCATAATTACATATAGATACAATTCTTTTATATATATTCTGAGTAATTTAATTATTGTCTTTTGTTAATAAGATCTACTAAGTCAAAGAAACAAAAAATCTAGAACTTCACTTTAAACTCCTAGCCTATAGAAGTCCCAATGAGTTCCCCAGATTAGAAGTTTCAGAGTTGAAGAGCAATTGTATGAAAAAGGCTTAGCTCCTCTTCCCATATGACATGGCAGGAGGTGGGGGAAAGGAAGAATGTGTAATAATTTCCAAATATTGGGCTTCCCCAGAACAATCGTGTATGAAATTTAAAACCAGCCACTTCCCAGTAAAATCTTGTTGGCTTCAGTGGAGTATTAAAGTCTTTGGAGAGTAACCATTAGGAGTTACAGTAGTGAATGTGTTCCCTTTCTGTAAGTACCAAGCTGTGGAGTTGGACTATTTGTGCAAAAAGTATAGAACGTCCATTTTCTTTTGCAAAGGTGTTATAGCAACCCCATAAAAACATTACTTGTTTTAAACAAGGTATCTTAATATAATATATACAAGTAGAATACCAAAATGTGTTTTGCTTTCTTTTGTGAGTTCCTTTATTTTAATATGGCATTAAATAAATAAAGAACATATTTATAGTTACAATTAATAGGAATATAATAAATTAATAGAATTAATGTTTTAAAAATTGGTTTTCTTACTTTGTTATAAGCATTATCTTAATCCAAAATTTGCAACAAAAATTTTGAGAACTGTTTTAAAAGTATATTGTATAATATATAATATTGTATAATATATAGGGACTAGTGAGGACTGAGCAAACATGCAGTTGAGCAAATAATCTCTAGCAAGTAATAACTTGGAAGCACAGTTCAATAATAGTAGTTTGAGAAGGCTCAGTCAAGAGTCTTGTTATTTTGTAATATTATATCCATTCCTCCTGCAAATTTAAATTTTCTTATTCTGTTTCATTCCTACTAGTAGTAGGATCAGCACTGCACACAGGATTAAAGAATGTTTGCTAAAATGTAATTTAGCTCTTCTTAAATCACGGTGAAATTTGAGAAAAAACATAGTCATGTCATATTAATGTTGATACAACCACAATGATTTTTCAAATTTACACTTTAATTGACATTTACAGGTCAGGAAATTATTTTTCTCCATGAAAAAGTTTTACAAATCAAAACTTACTATGCTTTGCTATTTGAAAGAGGAAAAATACAAACTTGAAAAATATTACTTTTATTTAAAATTGTATTTCATCAAAATATCATTTACATAGAAGGAGAATTGGTAAAATCTTTGACCAGTTTTCTTGGATTTAGGTAATTGTCTGCAACATACAAAGTGCTTTTAGCAAAAATATTTGGTGTCTTTATGGTTTCAGGTCTCAAATTGGATGAAAGAGGACTAAGGAGCAGTCAGAAAGATGGGTTAAGGATTTGGTTTTATTCAATTCTTTCACATGACTTAAACACTTGAAATCTAGTAAGATTCTTTCCTAACTATTCTGTTTATTCTCTCAAAAGAACAAACAAAATTAATTTTTTTTTCTATCGGACAAAAGATTGTTTTGCATAATTCAAAAAATGGTATCTTCCCAGTTCCAGACAGGGAAACTATCAACAGATGGACAAAGTCATAGATGCAGAAAGACATTCCAACTCTAGCTTCAAATAAAGTAGGTCACATGCTATAAACTCAGACCAGGTAGATCTTTAATTTTTGCAGCCAGTGCCACAAGAGTTGTGTGATTATGCTGCTGTTTAATAAAAATGCGGCATCTTTGTACAGTACTTATTCTCTGGGAAGAGGGGAAGAGGTCCTGTAATAAGAGAAGTGTGCTGAGTCAATCAAGTGCCATTGGAAGAAGAGGTCCACACTGTGAATAAACCAGTAATTGACATCTCGTGGTTACCCCTATTGTAATTCAATTAAACTGTATTGAATTCCAACAGGGGAAAGCGGTAGGGGCACAGATCCTCACTACCGTGCTGCCATAGACTGTCCTACTGGCAGACACTGGAAACCAATTAAAAAACTTACTTATCCAAAATAACACACTTAATGAACACACTGTCTGAAGAGGACTATAATTATCTTCTCCTTGCCATCATGAGCCTGAACAGGCAATATTACAAGCTCAAGGAGAAACAGTTGAGCTATCCCAAGAAAGTTAAGTTAATATCCTCAAAAAATAACCAGACATTTTTATGGGATTTTTTTCCCCATCGCTACCCACTTGTTTCTGTCAAAGTTACTAAGACTACTGTGTTTAGCAGTTAGATGAAGGCACTCAGTCTTCTCTGAAACACAAGTCTCAGAACTGGTTGGCAAAGTAGTTTTGTAAAAGTTTGGCTGAAAGCTGTACATTCCATTCCCCAAACCCTCCACAAATTAAATTGTGTGGAATTTAGTTGTACCCTCTACAAATTCTGTACAAGGGAGTAAGTTTCCTCTCTACTGAGCCCTAGTGAGACTGCACCTGGAGTGCTGTGTCTGGGCTCCTCGGTGTAAGAGCGACCTGGTGCTCCTGGAGGGGGTCCAGTGGTGGGCTGTGAAGATGATTGGGAGACTGGAGCATCTCTCTTATGAGGAAAGGAAAGGCTGAGGGAGCTGGGCCTGTTCAGTCTTGAGAAGAGATGACTGAGAAGGGACCTCAGCAGTGTCTGTAAGTATCTGAAGGGAGGGTGTCAACAGGATGGACCAGGCTCTTTTCAGTGGTGCCAAGCAACGGGAAAAGAGCAATGGGCAGAAACTGATGCACAAGAAGTTCCACCTGAACAGGAGGAAAAGCTTCTTCACTGTGTAGGTGACGAAACACTGGAACAGATTGTCCAGAGAGGGTATGGACTCTCCCTCACTGGAAGTAATCAAGAAAAATCTGGATGTGATCCTGTGCAATGAGCAACATACCCACAGGGGAAAAAAAGCATGGACATTCCAGCAGACTTGATGGTGAATTTCCTCCTCACTGTCAAAGGAATTTTGTTGCTTCTATTTTTATAATTCACCTGTTTTTTGAAGAAGGGAAAGTTTTCATGGTTTCTTCTTGCGCCTTCCCATAATTTCAGAAGGAAAGGTCATGACTTTCAAAGGATATTTGTATTAATGTAGCTAATTATCTCCCAGTTCCTTCTGTCTATTTTAAAGTCAAAGATAAAGACTAATCCATTCAGTGGAAAGGCCTTCATTAGAGGCTTTCTCTTGCACGAGCCACAGACCATACTTCATAAGGCTTATTTACAATGTAACTGGATTCAGACCACATCTCTATCTCAGCCTTCTTTTGCTTTCCTCTTTGCAATCTTTAACCTGTGATGACAAAGGACTTTAGGTACAGCCAAAACCCAAACCAAATCTATCTCAAAACTGTAAAATTTCCTGATTATAACTTACAGTATTTCTAAGGGTGCAAGATACTTAAAATGCTGTAAATGCTATTTTTGTTGTGGTTTGCACCATTGTATAAATTATGTGTGTAACTTGTATGCACTTGGATATTTTCATTCATCAGTAATATTGATGTAGAGGATCTGAAGTCAATAGCTGTTTTCTTCCTCTAGCACTAATTTTGAAGCATAGACTTGCAAATTCTGTATCTAAAGAGTAATGGAAAAAGAAGCCATTTGTGCCGGTTTGCTGCACAAATTCAAAAAGACTTCATAAATACATGACATACCTGTTTTCTTACTGATTGAATATAGTTTCATTTTTAAGGACATACCTTTTCAACTTGCATATAAATGAACTGTAAAAAAGATGCAGCCTAGTTCTATGACTTCTTTTAGAAATAAATCCAGCCTTAAGGCTGATATTATTACAACTAAAATTTATTGTTATTTTATGTAGATATATGCATTTTTTTACTGTTTTGAAATTAACATTGCAAATATCGAGACTGTTTCTATCACAAAGTAGACCATTAATTTATTTTTGTCATGCCTCAATAATTTGATTATGTCTGTGCTGTTGTTTGAATTAAAGCTCTAATTTTTAAAAGAGTCTGATTTAAAACTAGTGATTCTTCTGGGATACTCTCAAATTCCTCTCAAAAGATTACAGGTGATAAAAATAATTATTAAAAAACCTGTATTTACTTCTTGAGTAAAGTATCAGTTTGTACTGATTTTTATTTTGATAAATATTACTGCAGATAATTGTTATCTGCATGGTTGAGACACACTTTCATCCATATTTATTACATGGCTTGAATTAATTATGTATACCTGTCTGTACACATTATTTACATACCTACTTGCATGTATACATACAGCCTTTAAATGGAAGATAATCCTCCAGTTTCTTCCAGTGGATTAGACCTGCACTTTTTACTGCATCAACATGTAAAGTCTGAATGTCTTGTTCCTCTCAATGTGTATGGCAGCCCAGACATTATAAAAGGCTTTTTTTGGAAGCCTAAAGTTATTGCTCTATTTCTTAGAAACGAAAGTACTTTCTTTTGAGAGTTGCAAGCCGTACTTTTCTTGGTGACCACAGCATTTGATTTTTGAAAAGCTCTACTGTATTCAGCTTTGCTAAAGTGAACATTTTGATGTCTGTAATAAGCGTACATAAGATGTGATCCCTTTGCTCATCAAGAAACTCATCACATTCAATGGGAGTCCTGTGCAGAATGACACAACTGCATTCTAGTATTTGACTACATTGGAAATTCTGTTGAGCAGTCCCATGATTTACACACTATTGTAACTACTCTTTAAGTACCAGGCAGGGTGATCTGTGTCTATTTGCTTTTTCAGCAATGATAGTTTAGGCTTATTTTTTTACTAGAAACAAGTTTTATGTTGACTTTATAGCAATAAAAAAATGTTGACAGTATCCACGTTAGGAAACACCAATATATATGCAATTCTGAGTTCTAAAGACATGTAGCTTGGCTGGCCCTGCTAGCGTCTTCACATGACTTTTTCAGTTGGCTCTGTCATATTTGATCCATTCCAGCCAGTAAATGTAGAGTAGTGACTCTTCTTGCACTATTGTGGCTTCAGCAGGGTGAAAGGAAAAAGCTATTAATAGATTAACTACATGTAGCTACACAAAGTGCCCAAAAGAACTGCAGAATTCCACTTGTAACCAGAAACATAATTGAGATGAAGTTGTTTTGTTTCCACCTTCTGTTGGTTCCTATGGCCTTCATTGTTGGGATCATCATAAACATGTTCTAGTGTTAAGTGTGCAATAGTCATTAGATATCTTTCTACAAGGATGTTCTTATGAGGGCATGACAAGAGTCTTTTGACATTTTTTTTTCAATACATAATTAAATCAAATGTAGCAAAGTAAAAGTCCGGTGACTTTTTTCTTTCCCATGAAGCCTGATTTGAATTAAAGTCTCATATATATATGTATATATGTGTAATAGTTATGGGAATTTTACCAGCCCCTTGAAGTCCATCTTGGCTTCTGCCAAAAGCTCATGGACTATGGCAAAAATTTTGTCTATGACAGGAAATATGTCAAGCACTCCTACTAGAGCATTACTGAAAAGGATGTGTCAGGGTTAAAAACCTTAAGTCTCTGAAAGTCAGAGCAAGACAGAGTTGTTAGTATCAATCTAGTAGACATAATAGTAGCCTAATAATACGGTGAAGATAATCCATGGTCTCTCATATAACTTTTCTCCCTCAGTATCCTAGAAGAAATTCAGGCTGCTCCTTCGTGTACTTATCAAAAGAGTGATAGTACAGAAAGTGAAAGGTGGAAATCTGCATTCTGGGTGTAGCACCAGAGGAACTGAAGTGTCTGTGAACAGATCTGCAACTAATACAAGATGAGTAAATGGTTATTTGTTATATTGTTGGAAACATTGGGAAGCATTAAAAGTGCCTGTGTTGGATGGTGGATGGGTAAGTAGGCTTTCTGGTGTTTAAAGACCTGAGTCTTCAAAAACATGGTCATAGGAAAATGGGTTTAGATTTCTTCTAATTAAATGTGGATGCCTACTTTACCCTTTGTGCCTAGTTTTGCAGGTGTTTCCTGTTTGCTACCATTTTATAATGAGTGCAAAGGAATATTTTGGGTGAAATTGTGGTCTCAATTAAACATGATACAAAAATTTTAATGGCAGCTAGGGTTAAAAATGCAGTATTTTATCAAGACTCGCAGTCTGTTTTTGTAAGATTTTCTTGTTTGCAAGTAATTCTGACCTTTGCAACAATATTTGGGTATTTATTATTACTTGGCAATAACTAGGATTCTCACACAATCTGAGTTCTTTCTGTCTTTTAGAGCCTAAATTCCAAAGCCCTGCACGTATGGTAGCTTTAATCAGGGTAATCCCAGGGAACAGGGCCATTGGATAGGCTACAATTCAGAGTCACTTTAAAGTATAATGGCCCTTACATCAAAGATCCTTTGAATTGCAATAAAATAATGTGAATAAAGAACTAATAATTGTTTTTAGTTGAGTACGGTCCATTTGCTGATGAGAAATTAAATATGGCTTCAGCATAAATATTTAAGGATTGTATTGTAAAAAAATGTACAGTTGGGAAGAATCTGTAAAGGGATACAGAACCAGCATAACATCGAAAAAAAAAAATTATGTTTATTTAGGAATAAGCCCCTAATTTTAAATATTTAGGAGTATCATGGTATCCAAACTATGTATGTTATTGCCACTGAAAAGTTTAATTGCATATCTTTGCGCCGTGCCTGCCTGTGTGGATTGCCAGCTGGGATCTGGGAAGCAGAAGGATGCCTGATGATCTCCTCCGAGCCCTATTTCCCTCCCTGCTTTGTAATGTAAATGGCTAGTTTGAATCCCACCACGGATCCGTGCGCTCAATCCCCGAGCATCCTCTCCGTTTTTAACCGGAAGATCACCTGACCGCCCCCTGAAGCTGCCCCTGACGGAGGAATCTCGGCGGCGGGGTCGGGCTGGGGTAGGTGGTGGCTGCGGGGGCCGGCGGCGGAGCCGAGCGCTCCGGCGCTGCCGGGGGCGGAGGGAGCGGGAGCGCCGGGAGCGCCGCTGCCTCAGCCCCGGAGAGAGGCAAAACAAAAGAGCTCAGCTGCAGTTTTGTGTTGCTGTGTCTGGCTTAAGCAGAAGATTCTAGACATTCGTGCCGAAAAATCAAAGCACAGCTGAGACTACATCTACCGGGAAGATAATTTCTGTCCCCAGAATGGGCTGGATCCAGTACAGGTGGTTTGCAGATCATGCGAAGACAGACGGGCTGAGAGCCATGGAAAGGTGGGATAGGCGCTGCCTTCTCTTTCTTGCCTTTTTGTCCCTTCTCTTTCTCTCTGGATTTGTAAAGCAGTATAGCTGGAACCTGAGTTGGGGTCACTTAAAGAGATTAGATGGGGTTTAATCCCAAAAAACAAAACCAAAATGGGAGGCACTACTGTGTTCAGACAGATGTTGAACCCAACTTGGGCTGAGTTGGACTTGCTGTGAGCGATCCTTGTGTAGCTTTTGATGTTGTCTTTGTTTAGAATAGTTCCTTCACGAAACACAAGGCTTTAAGACAAGCTGCATGCTTCTGTAACAAATTGTCAGATGACTGTTCCGATGCTAGTAGATTTTTGCCAGAGAAGCTGCAAATGAAGACTTTGGAGGTGAGTTTATGGAAATAGGAAGAGCTGTTGACTTTGAATTCCTTGTGATGCAGGCATGGTTTGAAGTTGAGCTGTGCTTGTTGTTGTACATTGTCTGAATTGTAACAATGGGCAGTTCGAGTAGAGCAAGTTTGAATGGTGTTTCTTCAGCAATTCCAAATACATTTCACTCGTATGATCTTTGGCTTTTCACAGAAAGCAAGGGATTTTTCTGGGGTTCTTTTTGAGGCAAAAGCCAACAGATTTTTTTAAAATATTGAAGAACAGGAGCAAATTAGCATTTTTGTTTGAATGGTTGTTGTTAACAGCAGCATGCCTAAACATCTAAAACATATCTGAGCAATTTCTCATTTCTCTTGCTGGGCAGATGCATTTCTTTTGTTCCTGAAATTTTTTCTCTGCCTCTTTAGAACAAAAGGCATTTCCTTTTATTCTCTCTTTTTTTTTCTTTTCCCATGGCAGCAAGAGAGTTATATACAAATTAGCAATTTTATACAGATTAATGCTCTGCTTCATTCTGAAGTAAACTGCCTTAAGGTATTAGGAGGAGAGGGGGTGGGCGAACCCGGGGGAGGCTTGACCGATGCCCAAGAAATACTGAATTCAGATGTATTTAGATCATACAGAGAAGCAGACATTTATCTATAACTGGATTTCAGCTCCATGTCATGCAAAATCTGCAGACTATAGCAGGGAGATTCTTAGCAACCAATAAATCAGATTTGTAATGGGCCTTTAAAAATGTCTGTGAGGGGTGACTGCCTGGGTCCCCTTTGGCCAAATTAAGATACAATCTGACAGTACAGTAGCATCTGTGTGCTGACATTTTCTCATGAACCTAGTGAAAAATGGCTCCAGATCTCTTCTTCAGTCCCCAAAAGACAGTTTCTGAATAGCCATGCATTTCGCCCTTGTATTGTTGTTTGTTATAATCACCATTCTCTGTGATAATGTCTGACTGGCTTGTTTTGCTTTGCTTTCTTTAACTGTTTGACTGGCTGAGAGGCTATAGTGGGCAGTGGTTGTTTTACCTGAAATCAGCCAATACTACTGCTTACAAAAGAGAAATAATTTGTAAAAGTGTGTATTGCAAATGTATTGTACAAATACTGCTAATAAAGCAGCTTCTGCCAGTTCTGCTGGAATTAGGTAAGTGGGTTGAAAAACATGTCTTAGATAATGTGCCGCCCACGATACAGGTGAAAAAGAAATGCCAGCCAGTGGTGAGTGCAACTGACAGGTAAAACTGAAGATCCTAAGAAAAGGCACCGGAATAAAGTCCTTAAAGGCCAGAAGTATACATATGGGTACAAGTGTTTGTTTATCCAAGGGAGAGGTTCACATCCAGGTACTACAAGAGCTAGGGGGGAGGAGGAGGAGGAGGAGGGGAGGCACTCCTTTAATTGTACTACAAGTGTGCTGGGTGGAAAGAGCCCCGCATGGAATGGCCATTCAGTCTGACTCCGCAGCTCTGCTCCAGCGTTCCTGAGCAGCAGCTGCAGCCCAGAGGTGGGAGATGCCTCTGTCTGTCCATGTGTGGGGTGATTGCAGGGGAGCAAGGAAGGGAACTGTGTTTTGCCAGAGGGATCTGTGCCAGGGGATTCTTGCACCAACTGGGAATTTCACTCCAGTGGAAACTGGAGCTTTAAATGTTCCCTGAGATAAGGTGGCTCCATAGCACAAGCGTAGGGCAAGTAGGAGGCAGAAGAGTAGCTGTGAGAAGTTGTCAGTGGTATGGATCCTCTCCAGAAAATGTGGCCAGTGTTTTTTGTGACTGCCTAATAGTGCCTACTATTAGTTGCTGCTTAGAAAGCATGTTGTGTGCAGTACTTATAAAACCCCCAGATGTTGTTTGCCAGGCTTGTTACAGTCTTTTGAGATTAATTATCATAGACCTAAATGCTTGCAGTTATGGTATAAAATTCCACTACCACTGGAAAGGAGCAAAAAAGGAACTTTAACACTGCATGCAGATCCCATTGCTCCTTCTGTACAGGTAGATAATTTGACAGTAGTAAATACTTGCTTCATAGAAAGTGACACAATTGCACAATGGGATTGTGAAAAAGAAAACAAATATCTTGCAAACCATCAGACAAGCAGAAATGTCAATGAGAGATGTTCAAATAAATAGAGTTAGAAACTTCGAGTGACAGAAAGATTCCAGATGCCTAATTCACACTGACCATAGTTATAAAGCACAGGAATGCAGCAGCAGTTTTAGAAGGTAAACCAAACCAGACTGATTTTCAGGTGTGTATGTATGTAATCAGAATAAAATGGAACAACTTAGAAAAAACAGGAACAAATTAGATTTCAGAACTTTAAACATTAAGAAAAACTGGATTGAAGATCATTACAGGCAGAAAAGTTTCTAGAAGAAATTAAATGAGCAAATTTAACCCAAAAGAAATACACACATCCAACTAGGAGCGTTGTCTATTGATTATGTGATTGTTAACTATAACATCATTTAATGTGGGGTTTAACAGTGAAAATCTGATTTAAGAAATTAAGCATGACTTCTGACTTTTATTGTCATTACAAAATGAAAACTGCCCAGGGATTTTGCTTGGAAATGCACATTTTCTCATGGTGCAGCACTGACACATTGGACTTCTGTGAAGGGGGAGGGGAAACATAGAAATAAAATGGTGGCACTAGGAAAATTTCTCACCATCACTTTCTACAAGCTGTGTAAATATATCCTGTGGATAAACATAAAGGTCAGGATTGTCTTCTGGTTGTGATGAAAATAAATAATAACCAGAATTAGATAGATTAGTATATACTAACAGGAAAAAGACTCAGACCCAGAGTGTTGAAGTCTGAGAAAATTATATTTACATTGAAGCAGTCCAAGTAGCGATTGCCAGCTGACAGACTCATCAAACAGCCCACCTATTTCCCATTTCAGCAGCAAATGCCTGTACAGAAACCATCATGTTCTCACTGCAAAATAAGCTTAAGAACATTAAAGGCCATATAGTATTCCCGGTTGCCTTAATGCAACCAGTTTAAATCAAGTTTGTTGTAAATGATGTCACTATAACAGAGCTGAGTGTAGCCCACAGGGCCAAGAAAAGAGTATGGTCAGCATAATATACTTTTTTTTTTCTTTTCCATAAGAGCATCCCAGCTATTCCTCTGTCATTGCTTCCTCATGTATATAGCATAACCCAGACCCATGTGTCTCTGTTTCTAGCACCAGATAAAAATTTCAGACAGATCTCTCTGATCACTGTTGCAACTGTTTTCTTACTATATTATGCTATGGGATAAAGATGGATGGTTCTTTTGATGACCTTTGGTGTTTGTGTACAAAGCATACCCATGTTTTAGTGACTGCCCACTATTTTGTAGGAAATGAAACATCAATAGTAGGGTTAGCTGAAAACTGTAAACTGAAAGTTGGCTGGGTTCGTTCTTTCTCTGAGCATGGAAGGTTAGGTTGACTTTTTCAACTAAATAAAGAAAACCACTCTCACCTGGAAACACGCAAGATGCTTCTAACCTAACATTACAATCTTTTCCCTGTCACCCTTCTAATTTCTTTGTATTTCTCCTCTCATACTTTTTTCTGACCCTCCACATAGCTCTTTATTTATGTAAACCTTCTTTGATTTAACCTTACCCTTTCTGCCCCTGTGATTTTCCCTTCTGCCCCAACTCCGTGTTCTGGGACAGTGAGAAGCAATTTCTGCCACCAGGCCTTTCTTTAGTCCAGGTGAAGTCAGAACTTGGTGCTGGGGAACAGAGGTGCATATCCAGATGCCTATAGAACACAATACTCTCAATCTCACCAGTCTTCCTATGACAAAAAGGAAATTATTTTTCATCCCAACGTCAGCCAAATATACCATAAAGAATTTAGCCAATATTCCCATGGTTCAAACTGCTGAAGGAAGCAATGAAAGCTGGTGGCTTTCCTGGGACAATTTTATAATCTGAATCTGTATCCTGAATACCTGTATGATCATACGAATGGTACTAAAGGAGAGTGGGGTTTACGGCTCAGTTCTGCCTCTGCTGAAATTGGTGCCAAGTTTCACTCTAGAGATGAGACAAGAGAACATATAGTAGAGAAAATCTGATCTTGTGGAGGGGCTCAGGTTAAATACATTTTATCACCTTCCTGGCAAAGAAAACAAGCAAATAGGATTGACAATGGGGGATCACCAAACCTCTAAACCCCCTAACTGTTATCCCTTATGAAAATACGAACAACAAAAAAAAAAAAGTGCCTGGAAAAAATTCTTTAATCTGAAGGTGTTAGGAGTTAAGTCTTTACAGCCATGAAAATCCCCATTGACAGAATTGCTCATAACCCAGAGGTGATGGAATACAAATGGTCATGGATGTGGGAAGCATTGCAATAAAGAGCACATCACAATAAAAGCTCTCTTTCCCAGTTATCCTTTCCTTTACAGTCAAATAAATAAATTGCAGTGAAGTACAGTGTGAAGAATTATTGCCACTAGAGTGCTTTTCTGATGACAGAGATGATGTAAACTATAAAAGTCTGTCCTAGATAACAGAAATTAAAGATTTCTGGAAGTTTGTAAAGATTTAGGAACTATTAGAGTCTGGATTGATCCAAGCAGCCTGATTGGATATGGATTTTATAACTTCAGACTTGGTCATCTACTGAGAAACCTGCTCTGATGGGAGCACAGACCCTTGGCACTCCTATGCTGTTCCTGCTCTCCATCTGTCTCCTCTCCCAAGGTCCTGGCTTAAATGTTCAGGATTACTCATGACATTGGCCAAAGTTTTTGGAGTGATTGTACGCATCTCTGTGACTGCAGAAGCCATGATGAGTCCAGGAGGTGACAATATTTGTAATGAAACACTGGTAAGCACAGCCTCTTCAGGGACAGGACCTCCAGGCAGAGTTCCCTTTAATTAAAGGATTTTTCACCTTCAGAGTCAGCTTCTTGGAAGAAATTCTGAAAGGTAACTTGGCATCACCCTGTAATGCTATGCAGTCAGATACAATCCAGCATTTTGTACTTTAACAGTGCACTAACCCAAAGAGGTGTGAGGAACAGTGCCTGTGTCACTAATTAAGGTTCCCTATCACCTCTGGTTGGGATCAAGAACATCTAAAAGCAAAGCTTGATTATGACATCAGCCACTGGAATATTCCATAAATCTGGAACATCTGGGGAGAATTGCAGATGGCTGAATAAAGGAGCTTGATCAGATCATAATTGTTCACTGTCTTCTATGACTGGGGTGATTGGAAGCGTGTGTGCCTCTGTCTTCAGAACTCCGCAGCTCCTGACTCACAGAAGGAAACTGCAGTTTTGGTGTTTCCTGTTCAGAAGATGTAATAGAAAGAGTTTCTGGAAAACACAAGTGAGCAGTTTGTGGAAATGTGAGTATCTTTGCACCCCAGAAATACTTACAGGTTGAGTGGTACCTATCCCTCAGACACCACTAGGAGGAATTTGCTGCACAAAAGGAAAGGGTAACTCCAAACTTTCCTAGCATGACTGGATTTTAAAACCTGGAATAACTGAGGGGATAGTCTGTTCCCATTCTGTCATCACAGCCGTCAAATGCTGTTGTCAAACCAACTGCAGAGATATAACCATCAAAAAACACCTGCCTGTCTGCCTATTGGAAAGTCCTTCTGAAAAAGGAGGAGTGTGCCAGTAGGGAGCTCTTTATTGTGTTAGGTTTTTCCCTTCTGCAGATTCAGCAGATGCTATATATTATCCTTTACAACCTTCAGCCATTTGGAGCTAGGACACTGTAATTATGTTCCCTGTCCGTGGAAGTTACTGACTATTACTGTGTGAAATACGAGCTCTGCTCAGAATTCGAAACTAAACTGAGGAAGATTGTTTGCTGCTGCTTTCATACCAACAGAATGATGGCAGTCTTCATTTACAGTACTGTTCATTTACACTAGTAAATGCTCTCTACCCCTTAAATGGTGGAACCAGTATAAAAACGCCTTATCGCTGATATGTAAAGAAGTCAAATTCCCAGTGTTGACAGTTCTCTCCTACGTGTAGTAGTCTACATTTGTGTAGTTCATTTTATCAAAAAATTCATAGGGGTTCACTCCTTCGTGTGAAAATTTTACATAAACTGGGTGGCTGAGACAGAGAAAGTACACAACCATTTTTAAACAGAAGTAACTTTCAGTCATCTTTGTAGAGATCGTCAGGATCTCAGGGCCCTTCCCAACAAGTTGTGTTAATTACACATTGCTCTTGGATTTGTATGTGGGTCAGTCTGTAAGTACCTGGACCCGGCTCCCTCAATGACTCAGTAGCACAGGAGAAAACAAAGCTGGGTTTTCTAGCTCCTGCTGCTCCTTTAGCAACTTCATACACATGAGAATTGCCTTCTGTGAGGCTTCATCATTTTCTGACTAAAAAAATGTAGCCTGTTTTTATCTTGCTCTGTTCTCTCCTGAAGTTATTCAGAGGAAGTGAGATATGGTGGGTGCCTTGCACACTATTCCATTAGGATAAATAATGTATGATGTCTATTGTGTTTAGAAGAATGCTTCAAAGAAAACTCTCCATGGCATAGTTGTGATAACAAGCAGGAAAGAAATGAAAGGAGAGCGAGCACAAGAAAATGTAGGTGCTTTGGTATTATCTGCTAGTTCAGCATTACAGTGCTTGATACTAGTGTGCTTCTTTTGCCACAGCTCTTGGTGATAGCCACAGCAGTCCATGGAAAAAGATGTGTAGCCTATAGCTGCCCTAAGAACAAGGAGAAAGTTTTTGTTGCTCTGTGCCTCCAGGAGATAATGTGCAGACTGTCCTTGGCAGAGGCATGCTACACTGTGACCAGTTCTTGAATATTCTCTTGTGCTGTTCATTTCTTCTTCCCACTTCCATTTTAATAGGAAAGTCTCACATGCCCCCACAGTCTCTCAAGGGAATGACCATGGCTTTCAAGAAGCATCAAGGTTCTCAGTTTGAGGTTCTTCACCACATCAGGTGAATGAGTCTGCAATAACTGCTAGAAATGTTGGTGCACCAGACCCACCAACTCAGGCATGGTAACTCTTGAAGCAGAGGACACACTCTTACCTCCTACCAAGCATTACTTTTTTATTGTACTCTGTGTTTGTCAATCACTTCTACGTATAAAGCTTACTATATGTGAATTATCCACTGCAATATGGATCCAACAGTCCAGATTCCACCTCAGCAGCAAAAACAAAAATTACTGGCAAAATATCTTAAATGTTTGATATGGAGCTTGCTTCCCCAGCTGGAGTAACAGCAGGGTATTTGGCCCAGCATCCTGCTTTTCACACAGGGAAAGAGTAGCATCACCAGGCCATGTGGGGTAATATTTTCCTTTTGTGCCTCCCAGTCTCCAATACTACTTGCCAAGATACTATGATATTTTCCAAGTGATATGACATTCTTGTTCTAAAGCACAAATTGATATTTATGTGGCCACACAATGCAGAAGAAATGTCATTTCCAGCGTTGGTCCCATGGATACATGCTCAGTGGTGTGTATGTAACCAGACCTTTATACCTCAGTACAAGGTGACCCAGTCATGGAGGAAAATTGGTTTGTTATGCCTTCACCTGAGCTTACTGCTTCCTTGGTGATGAGCCTCATATCTTCAAGCACATCAGACCTTCCTGCCATCATTAGAAATACTTTAAAACTTTAAAAGTCAAAAGCTTTGAGTTTTGGCTAAGTCAGCATGTAAATCTAAAAATGTGTTTCATTTGTGATAAAGACATTTTTGTGCATATGAGTCATGCCTGGCAAAGGCAAAGTACAGTAATCCAAAAAGGAAAAAAAAGAAAATAAAAGGAATCAGAATAAACTCTTTTTCAGGAAATTACTATCAAAAACATCTATTAAAGTGTTTGACATAGAATGTGCCTCCTCTTCTGGGATCGTAGTATTCTCCATCAAATCACCTCTTCTCTGTTACAGGAATATTTTCCCCGTTTCTTTTTGCAGGCATGCCTTTGAAACGCCAGTTCATCTTATCACTTTACATATGAATTTGGTTTGCCTATTTGTTCATCCTTTTTAGGGTTCTCCCACCCTTCCCCAAAGGTGTGAGGGGAGATTGGATTGAAATAGATAGATGTTGATGAACAAATGCATTTTTGTCTTTGAGTGCAGTAGTTTGTAAGAGACAGCCTCTGTTTGCCCTTAAAATTACTGACCCTCTCTCTGAAAATGGCTATCCTTGAGTCTTGGAGTGAACATCTTACACTGACAGAGACAATTGGCCATTGTCATCAAGGGTTTGTAACCAACTATCTCTGCACCAAGAAGTCAATGGGAGGGAGAGTGTTTAACAAGCGGAGTGAGTGCCACAGAGGAAGACAGAGCATGGAGAGGAGCTGAGAGCAAAGGGCTTGGAACAAAGCTCCAAAAAGAAAAGAAATCCAACAATTCATAGAGAAACAGAGAAGGCAACCAAAACCAAAATTAAGATAAACGGGAAAGAAAAATTAAAATGAATGAAGGCAGAAACAGGAATACTTAATGCACATCCTCAAGCTGTCATGGTAAAGAATACAAGCCCAATAGCTTTTCCTCCACTTCTCCATGGAAATAAAACAATTACCACAAAACTATTCTATTTTATTCTTCAAAGAAGTTATTTAAAAGCAGTTCCCCACAGTGGAAAGACTTGACATCGAGAACAGTTATTGTCTCTCACAAGCCTTCTTTATGGTTACTGTTTAACTCAAATGCCAGAAAACTGACACACCATGCTATCTAACAGAAATGGATGGGTTTGCCTTATGGAAGCTGAGGGGTAAGGAGAAAAACGTCCTTGAAAAGAAAAATAATTGTGAGCTGGATTGTGTCCAAGGAGAGTTAAACCAGTGATAAAGTTTCCTTCCCCAGGTGGAAGGGTTTCAAGGGCAGTGGGGCCTTCACTTTCACCCCAGGCTCTTACCCTTGCTCCTGATGCTCATGCCATTCCCCTCTTGCTCTAAGACATCCATGTCCCACCATCACAATTTCCTCCCTCTAGAAGGACCCAGCATCTGGTGTGTTGTACAGGGCTCCTCTCCACCACTGCACTTTGGGGAGGGGTTGATGTCAGGGCTTTCACTGGGGCAAAAAGTCTTATGCAGGTTTTCAGCATCCTGGTGAACCATAGGCTGTTGAGGAAGAAGAGGGTGGAAGGGTGAAGATGGAGAAACCCAGTCATTGTGATCTCTGTGCAGAATCCCTACTCACGAGAAAAGGCGGAGAGGAAGCAGTGTGAGAGAAATGGTCCAAAATCCTGGGTGCTTTGTGATATAATATTATATAAGAGCAAGAGAAAACTGTGTTTTTTGATAGAAAGTCACCTTTGACACTCAAGTTCCTTGAAGCTCAGCCTGAATGAAACCTGGTTAAATAAAGCTCTAAAACATGTGCTTTATCTTAAAGTCTTACACTCCCGAAACACATTGAGGCTTTATTACAAGTCATACTCTGATCTGAGGCACTGTGGTGTAAATCTGCAATTACTCTCTCAAAATCAGTGGTGTTTTCCTAGCAGGGGAAGAGAAGAGGTTCATCCATTCCTCCCAAGCACGGGGATGAATTCGTTCTAAATTGCTGGCACTGTAAACTTCTCCTGACATAGTGCTGGCACTCACTTTCATCTGGAAGATTAGAATAAAGCGTCATCTTTATTTTACAATTATACTAATTTAAGTTAAATCATTATGTTTTATACTTTCCTTTACACTGTAGAAAACTTTAGCTAAAACTCATACTTATTATTTTACTTTAAATTTTATGCTCAGGAGTGTTTCCCAAAACATGGCAATGCATAATAAAAACATGGAGAGCTAGTTGTCTCTGAAATGTTGCTACCAGTATTTCTCGGTTTTCACAGTTAGAGATGCAGTAAATTTTAGGGTGGGCCAAGGTTTGTCAGTTTGTAATAATGACAGAAGTGCTGGGTTTATCAGAGAAGAGGTGTAGATGGTGGTTAATGAGGAGTCAGTGTTGCAATTTATATTAAAGTGGCAAGAGGCAAAGACTGAATATGCACAAGAGAGGTGAATAATTTTATTTGCTTAGACACTGTATTCTGCATCCCAGGTGGTAGTGTCAAACTGAGAGGATATTCCAGGAAATAATCAAAAGAGTTAATTTCTAGGACCATTAGTCCTAATCCTCTCATCATCATTATTTTTTTACAGTAATGAGCTATTTTTAGTCCTCTTTACTAGTCCTTCACAAATAATTCCTTTTTCCCCTCATTAAGATGACTGTTAACTAATTAATTATTGCCTCTGATGCAATATGTACTACAGATCTTGATCAGGATCATTTGTACACATTTACAATCAGAAATTCATTGTCCAACTTAAAGGGGTTGTGAACATGCACTTCTACATTTGACACATTCTGTAGCTATACAACTGTATTCTACTGTTCAAGGATTTCAAAATTCTTTACATAAAAGCACATTGTACAAAGGTTATTTTTTAGAACTGTAAACCATACAGTGTCAAAGCATTTCAAAGAACTTATCCATCCATCCATAATAGAGAGACCCTAAGAGGTTCGCATACAAGATTATAATTTTTCACTGATTTTTTTCATAGGAAGGACCAAATCTGAAACCTTTCTGCATAAAAATTAAATTATTTGACAATTTCCTGCTAATGAGAAGTGAAATAGTGACCACACATTGAAATTTCTAGAGTTATAACACTGTGTCACAGATTGCATATTTTCTTTTTAATTAAAATACCTGTACCATTTTTTCAGAAGTGTAGAACTGGAAGAGACCTGAGCCATTGAATTCAGTCCCCCTATAATCATGGGCAACTGTATCATATAATCTCCTGGATAAGCATATCAGTTTTTCTATACTCAATGTGTGGAGCACCAACTACGTTCTCATTTGTTATCAATGTTTTTCATTGATTTCAGTGCTGGGCTCTATTCACCAATTAATTAGGCATATCACCTTCACTGACCCAAATACAGACATTTTGCAGAATAATCTTTCATCCAGCAGCCAGATTTGCTGCTTTATACTCTTCCACCTGTCTAGCTGCATCGTGATCATATTTTTTTCTACTGAATTCTTTTCCTTTTTATTTGTTATTTTAAAGTCATAGTCATAATATTAAGTAATGGGTGATTTTTAGATGTTTCAGTCAATACAGGGGAGAATAATTTCTAATTTATGCTTTAAAAATAAATTTATTTTAAAATTTTGTTCGCAATAGAGACTGGTTTAACTTTTTTTGCCACAGTGCACATCCAGTTTGTGTCAAACAGATTTAATTTAGTAATGCAAACAAGCATTGTCCTTGGTGCTTGAATCAAGGTGTGTACTATGCAAAAGAGGACATCATTTAGCTATTATAAATTATAAAGTGAGACTTCCATTATGCTAAATCTTCTTCTGAACTCCTGGTTGTATCTGTGGTAATGATGGATCAGTGAAACAACCCCCATGTATAAACATGATCGCAGTATTTGCCGCACACTCAGTTCTGGATGTCTGACATTTTACTAGGTATAGCCACTTTAACTGCGATTTTTGCTGTGTTCTTCAGTAAGTCTTACATGATTTTAACTTTAAAGGAGAAATGTCACACCCCTTTGATCACATCACATATATTTATTTTATTTTTTGTGCTTCCACATTTCAACATTAGCTTAAATCAATCTTTCTGTGACCTTGCTTGGTCCAGACTTTCAATAAAGGACTTTCTCAGAAAGTTTAAATACAGGCCATTTCTTCTACACTGTTGTGTTGTAGGGATCTCAAAAATTCTTTAGTTGACAATTAAAATTAATATTCCATAAGACTATTAGAATAAACTCTTGAGTATTGGAAAATAGCAATGAAGAAACAATTTTTGTCTATAGAGCACCCAACTCTTTATATTAGTAGTCATCCTTTGATCTCCTCCTGGAACTGACAAGATAGGAAGCAAATTGGTAATTTTCAGGGTTTATTTCTTCTAATAAAAAAAAAAAAAAAAGGAGAAAGATAATTGCAAAAGCATGTTTTACATCAATGTGGGACTTGCCTAGCTAAAGATCCAGACAGGCAGAAAACAAAATCTGGATTTCTAAACAGCAATTAAGGTACCGTGCTAACACAATCCTGTGTTTACCACAATACTGTGCTAAAAAAAAATAGCATTTCCTGCTCTTAAAATAGCAGTTTGTGACATAAATCGTATTACATAAACAAACTATTCCATGTAGGTAAGGTAGCTTTTGTTTCTTAAATACTTTTCTAGGTTTTTGGTGTTACTGTGGCCGTTCTGAGCTGCTGTGGCTCTGGGCTGTTACATTTCTAGAACCTTCTGTCAAGGAGAATTCTAACTACTTGTCGATTTACCGGCAGCATCGCCCGCAGAGAAATTAGAGACTGAACTCAGTAGTGAAGTGGTAACTTTTAGCTATATTCACAAGTGTCTCTCAACCCTGAGGTGTCACTTGAGAAAAAGCCACATTCCAGAATGCTTTGAGATTCTGCTTTTGAAGTGACAAGAGGAGACTGACAGATGGGAGAGGCTGAAGTCAGGTACCACAGAAGGAAAAAATGGCCACATATGGATGACTGGGTGCTCTAGCCTTTCATGAAAGAGATGACTGAGTTAGAATTTATACATAAAAGCAGGTGACAAGCTTTTATTGGCCACAGCACTGAAGACAATCAAAGTGAAAATTCATTTATTTCCCATTTGGCTGGTGAAGATATTTAGCTTCCTGAAACACTTTATTTTTTTTTTCTGTGAGAAACATTGTACGACCTGTAAAGAGATGACTGAGGAGTAGAAGAAATACCACCATGACCAGTGAATCTTAATTAGCAATACATTTTCACATAAGAATTTCAAAATAGAGCATAGCTTGATAAGCCCTGGAAAGCTGCTATTTTGGTAAACACACACAAAACATTACTGGGATATTTCTGTAGCTGACATTAGAAATGGAAATTAAAAATTTAAAAACTCTTCACACATGTAACATGAAGCAGGAGGAGTGTGTGTCATGCTTCTTGTCCCATGGAGCTTACTGACCAGCACTGATGTCCCAGTCCCAGGATTGAACTTGTTACTGGTTCTGGCAGGCCATGCAAAACCAATACAACAGGGAAGAAATGTGATGAAATGTCAAGAAACCAAAACATAACAATCCAAGGGTTGTACAGCTACATTTATGAGTGCTGATTCTAAACTAACAGAAATCAAAGAAGTGTAAAGTCACTCCAAGAAAAGTGTTAGGACCTGTGACACAGCTTGTGGTGAATGGAGAAATTATAAAAATGTTGTGCGTTTGTTTAGAAAGTAACAAAGGGATTGACATAGTAGGAAGCTGTGTAATTGCTAAAAGAAGGATATTATTATTTTTTTGCATTAACCTGATGATTGGTTAGTACAGAAACCAAATCTGAAAAGAAAATATTATTGTGAAAACAAAATCTGTAAAGGTTGTTAAGCAACTGGAGGAATGTGTAGAAATTGCTCCTCCTGTTGACAGGCATTTCTAAACAGGCTGAGATCAAGAAAAAACCCTAAAGATTAACTCAGTAATTTGAAAATTACAAGGAAGGGATTCAGTGGCCAGAACTTTACACTGTGCTATCGTTATGTGATTGCCAAGCCCTTACTGGGGCAGCATATTTGGGTATATGACCGTGTCAACTGAAAGAGAGCTCAGTCCAAAACGAGAGTGGGAAGAAACAGGAGGCACTGGGATGGCTCAGCTCATTGTTGTTGCTGTTTTACACAGTGATTCTGACCTCATTAAGATTCATATAGTTAATGAAAAAAAAAAAGGCATTCTTGGGAGCTTGAGAAAAACACTTTTATTTTAAACGTAATCCACATTATATAAAGCTTTCTGTGTTTACACTGTGAAAGTGCTGACACAAGCTGAGAGTCACTCATAAAGCAAGTTTATTTTTCAAATACATCAAGTACAGAATACACAAAAAAGCTTACAAAAGGTGGAAGCAAATCTCAGAAAGACAGAAAAATATTCAAAATACATTTTATTAGCCTAGAAAAGATGCTGGTGTTCATATAAATCTTTTATTTGTTTTCCTTAAAGACTTAACCATAGTCTGTGACAGAAATTTTATAACTCTAGAGACACATCGTTTTCAGATTCATTGCGAAACATCCAATATTCCTTCTTGAACCTTTCATATAACCTTAGCTAGAGGTTTTACTTAAGGCTAAAGCCTCTCATGAAGAATTAAGACTGTCCCAGCTTTTCCCATTTCATTTCTTCAACCATGCAGTTGAAGAAATGAAAGTACTAATCCTTCTCAGCATGGCTTTTAGTTCCAGGCAGAACAGGAGTTCACGGAGCGGTTGGACTATCAGATTGCGTCATCCTGGAAGCCACATCCACATTGCCATGGCAATGACATGCAACCGTTTCTCTGAGCTGAACCACCTCCACTGAATAGCAGCTCCCAATAGGTGACAAACACGGGTTGAGCAGTGCATCTGATTTTGGAGTTTTTAGAAACCACTTTTGGTAGAGATGGGTAGTGGAATCTGTGTGTGTGTGTCCTGTGTAGTTATATTGGTAAAAATCTGACTTAACATGTGTTCACATAGGCTCTATATAGCAATAAAACTCACCAGCTTTCCATACAAATAGGTTATGCTATTCTAAGTGTATTCTCCTGAATCTGGGAACTATTATTATTATTATTAATAGTAATAATAATAATAATAATAATAATAATAGTAATACACCAACACAAGCACAGATATTAATGTTTGTGGCAAAGTTGGGTATTTGAGACAAGTGCTTTTATTGTGTCCTTGACAGATGTGACTTCACAGCGCTCTGTTGGGCAGAATAAGCTGTGACTTGGCTTTCTAGAAGCAAAGACAGCACTGGAGATTGGGCTGGGATTCCAACGAGTTCTGGATTTGTTTGGGTTCTTTTTAATAGTGGTCTAGTCTATATTCATACCTAAGTCCCTAATGCCTTTGATCTTTTGACAGTGAAATACAGAGATTGATAACTATGCCAGTCCTTCTATGCAACATGCTTAGAGATGTGATTATGTGTGACTATGTGTGATTATGCATTTTTCCAGAGTGGCTGGTTTTTATTTTCAATAATAAGAATTATAGCTTCTTATAGGTAAGATTTGATGTCTGATAAATACTGATAAACTCATTTTTAGGGGCTTGTTGCTGAATACTCTAGTAATAGACATCTTAATTTTGTCTGTATCTTTCCTGAGAATGTTGGCACTTCACAGGTGCATAGCAAGTTCCATATATATCCACCTCTGGGTGTGTAAGGGTAGGGAGTAGACAGTTTACTTATAACAAAATTGCACTCAGATTTCACATATGTTAACTTCTTCTGCATTGGAAGGTATTGGAAAACGTGTGTAAGATGGAAGAAAAGGATTACACTTCTCAAATACACTCATCTTTTGAGACTTGCTCGCCATTGATTTTTCCTCAGGATCTCTTTGACTCATGCTAACTTGATGACAGAAATCCTTGCTCTGTAGGGAAGAAAACACTTCAGCTGTGTAGCTTTAAAACTGATGAAAGGTTTGTTTAAACACTGGGGGAATAATCAAGTCACCTTAAAATCATCTCTGTACTTGAGACGAGCATAGTGTTGTCTCAGTTTGGGAAAATGAATGCTGCTGATGTGTCTAGTACCTTTTTATAACTGCAGATACTGCACATTTAAAAAGCAACACATCAAAGTGATTTAATGCATTAATTGGATAAAAGGAAAAACAAGTAAGTCTCTAAATGAAGGAAACTTAATAAAGCTGGCACATCTTCTGCAAATAGAGAAGTATTTTCTTTGTATATTACACAATTCTTCTGAAAGCGAATTTTTTCTTTGATTTAGCCTTGATTAAGTGTTTCAGGGGTAAAAAATCCAATTATGCCTAAACTCAATGTGTTGAAAGTACTCAGAAGAGAACTTATAGCTAATTGATGTATCTGAATTCATATTCAAAATGAGGAATTACCTAACATATGTCTGTAAAGCATTGTACCAAGGTGTTCATTTCCTTGCAGCTCCTTTCTTCTTTCAAGATATTGCCCTCAAAAATTTAAATCAAAACAAGCAAATCTAGTATCACAACTGCACTGATTGCTTTTCAAACTGTCTGCAGAGTTCAAACCACATGCTGAATTAGTGGGTGAGAATTCTCTAGCACTCTTTCCTTGACTCCATTTAACTTGTTTTCTGACCTTGGGGAAAGGCATTGGACATTCTTTTTGTCTGTATATCAGTAGGATAATGATATTTATGGAATCATGTTTACAGGGTTTTTTTTAAAAAACCAATTTATGCTGAAAGACAAAAATGTGAAGTACTACTGTTAATAACTTTCAAATCTCTTTAAACCCCAAATCTCCGATTTGATGTCAGTTTTTATGTTTGTTATTTCATGCTCCATTACTGTGTGATCATTGGGGTGTTGTTAATGTAGCTACACTTTATCAAGGGCAAAGGTATACTGTTATGTTTCAGTGGCCTAAGAGTACAGACAGCAACAAAAGAAATCAGTGAGATAGTAGTGAGTTTCCAACTTCTCACTCTAAGGAAAGAGCATACTTTGGGCCTCTTATATGAGAGAAGTGTTATTTTTCCTTACGAATGGAAAGATGAAATTTTCTCAAAAGTGAGAAGGATTTAGGACTACACCAGATAAGCTGGCATATTTTATTGGCAGCACTCATTTGCTTTCTTCATGCTGTGCAAGCTGATATGAATAGGTTATAAAAAGAGGTGATAATACAATGAGAGATAGTTACAAAAAAAATTGGGGGAAACGTAACCAGTTCATTTTCCTCTAAAATGTAATTTATTTTTTCCAAACAGCAATAAAACATGGGTGTTTAGGATAGTAAGTGGAGGTATGTATATGTCCCAGATGGACTTTTAACTGGAGTAAGATCATAATGATATTGGTATCTGCTAAAAAAAATCAGCAAAGATCATTTATGTGTCATGTTAAAATAGTTGGAAAATTATATTTCCGGCCAGTTTTTTTAATTTGTGCATATGGTCAAATTTCAACAGCAAGGGAGACACTGAGGTACTTCTTGATAGAGCCAAATCGTGCCTAGCAAGATTTGCCTTCACTGCAGTGTGGAATGAGTCCAGAAAAGCCTTTTCCAGGGACGGTCCAGAGCCGGACTTGTGGAACAGCACTGGCTGATAACTGTGCTGATAGCTGGGTATGTCTGCACCACCATGGCACACCCTGGAGTGGGCACTGGAGCGGGATCCAGAGCGGGATCCCATGGAGCTCCTTACGGCAGCACAGGGGAAGGGACAAATAGTGATGTCCATTCCCAGACAGGTCAGGCTCACTGCTGCACTGGAGCATGGCTGATGTCTTCATGTGCCTAAGCTGGGAAATGAAAGCTGTTGTGAAAGCCACTGTGGATGGTTTTGCATCTCTCTCCCAGCCTCAGGGAGAACATATATCCACCAGACACAAATGGCATGTTACTCCTCAGCACTCCTCAGCCCTGGCCGATGCCACCAGTGTATATTTACAGTGGTCGTGTAAGTATAGGTACTTCAAAGGCATCATATGAAGGATATGTCAAAGGCTCTGGGCATCTTTCCTTTGATGGTTTTGAGTTGTGGATGAAGCCTGTTATGCTAAAAGAATTTTTATGTGAGGTCTGTTTAGCTCTCAGTTTAGCCCCAAAAAACTGAACGTATGCTATTTTCTGACTTGGTGGTGTTATCAGTTTTTACACAAAGCCGTAAAATGGATAAGCTTAAGAATACTTTGAACAGTTATTTCTAGTGTGCTTAATTAGAACTGAGTTAAGTGAGGACAAACCCAGACTTGGGAGTGACTGTTCCGCTTAACCACAGATCACTGGTCCATGAATCTTTTTCTATTAATATATTTGCTTCTCTCAGATTTCAGGTCATATTTCAGGGATGTCTGATATGAAAGATGTACACTAATGCTTACTCTGCTTATCCTGGGGGTGTATCAATGCATTTAAAAGTGTCTAAGAGGATACATGTGTATAGGCAATATATAGCAACTGCCTATTTAACTCATTGCTTTGCATTCTCATGAATACATCCTCAATGTCTCAGATAAGGGTCAAATAAACAAATATTAATTAAATTTATTTTGTGGAATTAGCTTTATTTGCACTGTGATTAACTTCAGCCATTCAGCTTTTGTTCTTGGATGATGTGAGTGAACTTTTCAGTTGCTAGAAGCTCTTTTATCAGCTTTGCCAGTGACATGATTGTGCTTCTCAAAGGAAATGCACTTTTGTCCATGGCTTGCTTCAGAGAATAAAAGGGAGGTTTAGAAACTGTGAAATTATACAGAATGGCTGTTAATTCCCTATCTGATACAGCTGGACTTTAGTCAATAGAAATGTTGTGTGGCTGGTAGGAGTTTTTGAACTATGGAGATTGTGATTAAAAGTAATTAAATATTGAAATGTTTAAAAGATATCTATGAACTCTGATACAACAGAAGCATATTTAAATGTTGTTATCGGATGAGGTACATATTTATTTTCTTAGTACCTGATGGCTTTACTGATTTCAAGTCTTGTACCAGTATTAAAGTGACATCAGACAGTTCAGTTATAGAGCAGGTTATGCCATCTTTATATGTAGCAGTCTGCCTGTGTAAACTGTATGAAAACGTGTTTCAGGTGCATTAAAGGAACAGCACTCCATAAGTTAGAGCATCCCTCCCTGAAAGTCTTTGACAATGCATTGTACAAGGGTGAACTGGCAAACTGTTGATGTAATTTCACTTTCCCTGTAATCTCTGGTAGTTGTTGCTTCATCTTAGCAGGCAAATGAGTTCATTATGTACTTTGAAAAACAGTTCACAACTGAGAAAATATAATTCTGTTCCTCTGGAAATCAGTAGTAAAATTTCAGATGATTTCTACAGAGTTGGGACTGACATACTCCTACACATATGAAACAGGACCAGCCGAAGCTGCAACATCAGTAAATATTAGGAATGTCCAGGAGCAGTTATACTTTGCCCACACCTAACATTTGTTGTCCAGCAGGAATTACACTGGCTTTTCCCATCAGAAAACAGTCATGGTTTTGCCTTTGTCAGTTACCTACATGTTAGTGTTCAGCTTTGTGCGTGGGGATAAACTGACCCATGCAAGTATGCAGAAACGCCAAGCAGGCAGGTCAGGGACACTGCTCACTGCAATCACAGGCTTCTCTCCTCACCAGTAAACATACACTCTTCTTTTTTAGTTTCTCTCCAGCTCAAGAACTGCAACAGAAACCAGAAAGAATACTGTCTGCTCCCACTGATTTTCAGTCTGCTGCTAATTGAGACATAGCACTAACTCTGTGATGCTGGTGTATGTGACAACTCACACCCATTTACTGTCTATTAGTGTTATTCTTCTGGCTTTAGAAACTAAATCTGGCATCACATTTTACAGCTTGGGAAAAGATCCTATGAGGAACAAAGCACTAAGATGCAGTCAGAAGTGTCTTGTCACTAGTACCAGTCACCAACTCAACTCACAAAAGTGCCTGGACTAGTGTTTGACAGGAGTCTATTTGTTAAAAGAAGGAAAAGGTTTGTTTTAAAAGAGAATGTCATACTAGGATGCCTATTAAAATAACAATTACAGCCTATAGAAATGGCAGTTATGGAGAAACCCAGGAAATGTTCTGCTTGTCCTCTACACATCCAGTGCAAAAAACTTGTGTAGATAATGATATCTTGACTTCATTAAGGGGGCTTTTGCCAGGCTGACAGGCCAGGAATCGGAACTTTCCTAAAAACACGCAAGCCAGTTTTTTCCCATATAAAAATATTGCAGTCATAGCAAACATTTCAAAGACTAGGCATTTTAAAATTGCAGCAAGCAGGGGATCACCTGAAGCATTGTTCATGAACCAGAGTGGCCCTTCTTTTCTAGGGATGCTGCTTCAAATTAGGTAGTAATTTAGAAAACATCTGTACTGCAGAGATAAATCACTGTATCCCTTCAGTGTTCCCACAAACAAAACATGCACAAAAATGCCCTCTTTGAGTGTGCTGGCATGTGAAACCTGCCCTTGCTGGCTCCTTGCTGCCCTGAGATGAACTCTTGCTGCACTACACAGGGTTGCAATGGAGGTAAGCAGGTAGTTAGCCTTCCCTTTCCTGATGCTTCCCAAACCTCCCAGGCTCACTTTGGAGGCTCTAGTTGTTTATTCCTATGTTCTGGTATGGAAATTTCCTTCAGCTTTAATAAATTGTTAATAATTTTTGGCCCAACTCTGTTCTTGCAGCATTTATATGTGATTTCTATAAAACATTTCCATCCTTCAGCTAGCTGTCTGCAAGGCAGCTGTGATTCACTGTGCTGGTCTGGTCTCAGTGATTAGGGAACTTCTTCCCTCTCTGTAAAGTCTGCTAAGTCAGATAGTCCCATGCTCACGGATCCACATGAGGCCCTGACACAGTTCTCTGCTATCTGAAATTAATATTTAAGCCTGACAACATATTCAAGGACCTGTGGTGTAGGATTAGGACGATTCAGGCTTCAGAGCCAAACCCAGAACTTCCCCAGCATTTTCTCTCCAAAGTTAGCTGGAAAAAAATCCCACAAAATTTCCGTATTAACCATCAACTTTGGAAAAGAGAAAATCCACAATTCCTAATACAACACTTATCTTAGAATATACTTGCTTTATTAGGAGGCTGAACCTTTGCCTGAAGCTCCTCTGCCTGACTCAGAGAAGCTGCATCTGGAGCAGACAGTAGCAGTCACTACCTCAGTGTACCTGTAAAAATCTGCTTAGGGAGAAAGAAACCATAAAGATTAGGGGAAAAAAAAAAGAGTAGAGAAAGGGGGAGAGGCATATTTCTTAAAGGCAGGACAGAATGAGAGCATTGGAAGGTCAACACTCTTTAGGGCCAGGCTCTTAATTTAGTGCACTGAGGGATGCTTCATGCTAGAACGGAGGCTTTTCAAGCAGTGTCGGTTTACATTTGGCCAGAGGAAGAAGGATTACCATCTCCTTTCCAGCAATGTGGAAAGGAGGCCACCATCCCACTCATCTTCAGGCATGTGGAAACAGTGAGGGAAATTAAACTCACAACAGCTCACACTGTTTCATGTGTGCAAGTCGGAGATGGTGATATATCCAAAGCTTCCCATACGTTGGCTGCAGGCACTCAGACTGCAGTGAGACTCAAATCAGCGTTAACTGACAGCAGTTTTACAGGCATTCAAACATTAAAAATGGACAAATGGCTGAGGAAATGGGTCTGTAGCCCTTGCAAAATCTTCCAACAATTTTTTTTAGTATCTTTGGGAGTTCAGTTTCTGCAGGCTGGCCAGATACAGCTGCAAAAGCACACAGGGCTATCAGCACACTTTCTTTGGGTGCCTCAAATCTAGCCTACCTGTCTAGATACTCCAAACTAATTTATGAACACAGCAAGCTTTACACAGCCCATATGTGCTGCTTACTGGTACAGTGTGTCCACAGGACTGTCCAATGGGCCTCACACCATTTTCAGCCCATGACCCAATCTTCACACACTGCTTCATGGCTTCACACAGAGCATTCCCACAGCTGATACAGATATCTTGTGGCTGCACAAAGGACTTCACTCTCAAGATTGTCTATTGATCATCATTTGTGAGCCCTGCAATTCCCACTATTGCTCTCCTGTGAATCATTCCAAGCTACTCTGAAAAATTTGCTGTTCTGCTCTCCCAATAAGTCACCACCTCCTTCTCATGAGCTAGCTGCTGATTGAAATGGATATGAGATTTTCAAAGCGTTGAAATAATATTTAGCATTCTAATTATATTTTTGTAGGTGCTAGTAATAATAATGTAGTATTGATTCATCAGATCTCAGGCTAAAAGACTCAGCAAGTCAGCAAGATTGGAAAATGAAAAATGATTTTTAAAGGCCCCCTGTTTTCCTAACCTGTAATGAAATACTGACTTCAAAATTTTAATTGTGAAAAAATAGTGGATATTTCTGCATACTCATCCCTAAGTGAAAACTTTAAATTGCAAAATATAGATTTGTATATAATAGAATTATACTAGAGAAATATTCCTACAAGGAAAAAAAAAGAGGAGTTAAAACAATTCATACTAGGTTAGGATAAAAGCAGAGTGGAAAGAAATCCCACAGAATCATAGAATGTGCTGAGTTGGAAGGGACCCATCAGGATCATCAAGTCCAACTCCCAGCCCTGCACAGGACACCGCAAGAGTCACACCATGTGCCCAAGAGCATTGTCCAAACGCTTCTTGAACTCTGTCAGGCTGGTGCTGTGACCACTTCCCTGGGGAGCTGTTCCAGTGCTCAACCACCCTCTGGGTGAAGAACCTTTTCCTGATACCCAACCTAAACCTCCCCCAACACAACTTCAGATCATTCCCTCAGGTTCTGTCACTGGTCACCAGAGTGAAGAGATCAGTGTCTGCCCCTCTTCTTCCCTCACCAGGAAGCTGTAACTGCAGTGAGGTCTCCCCTAAGTCTCCTCCAGGCTGAGCAAACCAAGTGCCCTCAGCTGCTCATATGGCTTCTCCTCAAGGCCCTTCACTGTCTTTGTTGCCCTCCTTTGCACACTCTCTAACAGCTTAGTATCTTTTTTATACTGCAGCACCCAAAACTGCCCCCAGCACTCGAGGTGAGGCCACCCCAGTCCAGAGCAGAGAGGGACAATCCCTCCCTTGCCCAGCTGGTGATGCTGTGCCTGAGGCACCCCAGGGCACACTTGGGATGTGTCCTGCAGAATGGTGGGGTAAACTCAGGGGTGAGGATGCAGTGCTGAAAAACTGAAGATTGAGGTGTGAATTGCTGCCCTGTTGACTGTTTTTCTTTCTTTGAAATCCTTGCTAGTGTTTAAATTAATTTATCTTTCTGTGGCTGCTCCTGTGAAATACATTAGCTATTCATAGGCATGGAGATCTATTGGGCAGGAAGGGCATGGGCGAGAGGAAATTTGCATTAGCCAGTGTGGTTGAGGTTCATGTAAGCTCTGTGGCTGAGAATATGACTCTATTTAGTAAGCAAAACATTCCTGAGGCTGCAAAACCTCAGAAATTGGCTGGTATTCTTTCCATTGTTTCCTCTCTGCTGGAGGTACTGAGGCAGTTCTTCCACTGAACAGCAGCTGCCAACATAAGAGGTGCTTTGGAGATCCCAAGGACAGCTTAGATTTAGGTTTAAGACATAATCAAGGGGAAGAGGACCCATGGAACAAGAATGCCAAAAGGTCACAGAGAGAAGGCCATTTCATCCCTGTTTTAACAGCTGCCAGCTGCACAGGCATGATGAAGAGATGCTCAGTGTCTGGAGATCCATGTGAAGCTGCACAGAGAGCACAGGGAGCTCAGTTAAATGAGTACTCCTCACCTGAGGCAGCTCTGTAATTGCCACTGCCAGTCTGTGGCTGAATAGGTCTGGCTGCCTGCGGACTTAATATTCCCCAGGCTTGCACAGATCTCTTCCTTAATGTTCTCTAATGGATAAATGCCAGCCCAATGCTGTAGATAAATATGTGCTCCTAGTAATATTGACACTGCAGATCAGGCATTCCTACTTAAGGCTTATTTTCCTCATTTGTTACTTACTTAAATAGAGAAAGAAAAGGGAAAAGGTGCATGAGGCAAAGGGCTTTTTTTGGAGGAATAGCAGCAGTAATAACAAATCAGTCTAGTTATTGAACTGCTCAGAGCTGTCAGAAGGTAAGAATTTCCTGTTCATTTTTGATGGCAAATGGAAAGGCAATCTATTCCCCCTTCTAGCCTCTTGTTCTTGAGAGAGCTAGTCCTTTCAGCAGAGAATTTGTGTGATAGAATTCATACAGACTTCAAAAAGATCAGATGCAGATGCCAATGGTGTCATAGAGATGACATCCTCAAGCTGGGGTGGTCATTATCTGTTTAATGGAAAATCATGCAGCCATCAGACAAGCTCTAAGCAGTTGCTTCAATTGACTTTTCCTAAAAGAGGGGCCACAGTACATTGCATCCAAAAGCTGCTCAGTGGGTTCATCAGGGATCTAACAAGCACTTTGCAGAAACAGCATGAGCTCTATTTTAGACAGATTTATGGTTTATTTGTTTTTTACAAGTTCTAGTTACTGCAGAAAACTGCTTGACTCTTTAATGACAGTAAGTGCACGCACATAAGTGATTTTCCTCTCTCGCTGCCCTGTACTTTTGTTACTGCAGGCAGACAGCTAAGTGGGATATGCAAAAATCCTACAGTCATGTTCTGTGAAGTTCTCACAAAGACAGAATATTTAAACATTTCACCTCATCACCATAATAAGAAAACAGAGCAGACAAATATGGCTGGGAAGAGTATGATGTGTACATAAATCCCAGTCTAAAACATAACTGCTGGGTCAGGTCTTCGGAGAGCAATGATTTCGGCTTAGTATCTCTGGTAACAGCATTCATCTCTGCACACAGCTCCCAGCCTATAGATGAGAATGGGTTTGGATGATTAGATGTTTCTTGCTTTTAAACCAGATATACCAGAACAAGTTTGAATTCAATAATTATAGAGAAAACTGTGGCCAATAGAATAACGTGAAATAACATCACTTCAGAAACCCTCCATATTCTTAGTAACTTTCAGAATTTGTCTTCTCTCATTAGACAAAATGTCAACAAAAGTTTGGAGGCCATCAGCTTTGGAGTTTTTTATGGTTCATACTGAACTAAGAAACTTGCTAAAGTTGTGATCTGAGTTTAAAGGGGAGAAGGGACACAGATGGCTCCTGTAAAGTTGGTTTTTCTCCAGAAGTTTTGTTTCTACACTAACTTTACAAATGTAGCTAGGATTTTATAAATAGGCATCATATGAAATGCAACATGGCCTGTGAAATTAAAGCAGCTCTTGGCCTAACCTCCAAAAGACTGATTTGGTTTAGCTAAACTCTGCCAAGTCAGGAGTGGATTTGAAGGCAATTACCAAGCCATATGCTGTCCTTATCTTAACACAAACAAAACCCTTTTTTTATAGCACAGCTTCTGCACTGTCACGTGTTGCTTCACAGGACACAGCCCAGTCTCACACCAGTGGCTGTTTCCCTTTTGACTGTGCCCACCTGTGCCTGCAGACCCCAGTGTGCTGGCTGGCTCCACTGCCCTCCTCTCAAGCATGTTTTGGGGCTTGGCAGGCATGGCAGCCTCCACACTCATCCAGCTCCCTGGGCAAGATGCCATGTGAGCCATTGCCCATAGCACAGGAAAGGGGAAGCAGGAAGGTGTGATCATTAAAGTCAGCAAGCACTGCATGTGCCCTACAGGATGAGGTCTCAGGGTGCAGCTCACATGTGAAGAATTAAAAAATTACAGTGATGGTTAAGGAGGGGTGCAAACTGGCCTATAGCCTGGAATAACCCAACAGGTGAACATGGCTTTGATTTGGCTGCGTGCTGAGCTTTAGGGACCATATACTGTTAACCTTGGCTAATAAGAGAGATGTCGTGATAGTTTTATTAATATTTTATGTTCAGTAAACTGTGGACAAATCTTGGGAAACAGGCAGGGAGTGTATGTTTTGTGGGAAGGAAGGAAGGAAAAGAAATGTACCCTTTCCCTAGAGAATAAATGCAGTATTGTTCTTCTGCACTGCTTTGTAAAGCTGAGCTTTCATTGTTCATTCATTTGCAAAGAGACACAAGTACTTTCCCATGAGACCGCAAAGAATCCATAAAATCCCTCATTAAAAACACCTTACAAAAAAGCCCATACTGCCATGGTACTGCAGGACTTCAGCAGAAACACTGTGATTTTTGAAGTCTCATCCAAAATTCAGAATTGTATGTAGCACAGAAGATTGTTCCACTACGATGTATTTCTAGAAATCAACCTGTTGAGAATAATGACACAGTGCAGAGCTTGGAGGACTAGGCTCAGCCTTCAGCATTGCCCAGATTTTCTGTCTGACTAGGAGTAAGTTCTGTTAATTACTGCAGGCCAGGCTGTTCCCAGCCTGGCTCGCAGGTTAACGGGGTCCGATGCCCACATGAACCAGCGACTGAATTGATGGTGGCTGAGGTTTGCGTGCCTCAGTTTACCAGTACAGCCCAACGCCTCCTCACAGCATGTAGGCATGCTGTAGCCAGCAGCGGAAGGTACGGAGAAAAGAGTGGAAACTCTGTCAGCTGCATTCCAAGTTTATTTTCTCCTGCCCTCGAGAGGGCAGAGGCCAGTTAGCTTGAAGGGAGGCTAAAACAGAGAGACCCCTGTTGTTCTCTTGCAGAGAGTTTTAAAGTGTTACATCATCAGGTAGAGATAACAGAATGAACCAATCATGAAAGAAGGTACATGATAGTAAACCAATAAAGACCCCTCAGGGGAGGAACAATATCAAACCAACAAGTAACAAGACAGCTAGAGGGTATTTCAAATCACGCTGGCCTGTTACAGGACTTGAAACTTCTGTGAGTGACATGCAAGGGATATGTTGCTATGCTATAGGACAGCAACAAAGTTCCAATCTTAAGGTTGTACGTTTTTAAGCTGGGATGATGATAGTGCTGAAAGTCCTGCAGGTGCACAGCATCAGGTGACAGAAATGGGCACAAACTGGTAGTATCTCTTATCAGTTCCATTTCTATCCTAACCTCTCTGTCTTATCCAGCCCTACCCCAGCCTATTTGCAAGACCATTCTTCCTTTTCAGATGACTGCATAGACCAATGCACAGTTTGGTATCAGTAAACATTACATTTTCTTTAGTACTGCAGAAGGTACAATTCCTTTAAAGTTACGGTAGGAGTCTCTTGGAAAGCCTGTGCCATGACTGCCAAAATGGGATGTTAACATGAAAATAACTTATAATGCCTGCTAAATAATTCATTCCAAATATTACGTTATATTCTTTGGGGTTTTTTAAAATATATTCTCTACTTTGAGAACTTCAAGAAACAATCTTCAATATACATTTTTCTACTGATTTTAAAATGAGATGCTTTCTAATATCTGTATTATTTTTCAAAGATTTTAATTTCTGTTTGAAAAGTTTTATCAATTAATCTAAAATTAGGAAAATGCATTATTTGCTCTTTATGCTCTAGATGGATCATGAGAGATAGCTGCATAGATATTTATAGGTAGGAAGGACCATTCTGGTCAAGTAGTCCAACTTTATGCATTCCTCTAAACACAGAGTTTCACCTGATAATCCCTAATGCAGAGGGAATTATTTTTCCTCACTATATTAGCAAACCTTATTAGCCCTAAGAACCTCTGGTAGAATTTGAGCATATCTTTAGGAAAGGCTTTGCATCTTGATTTAAAGATGATTTAAAGACGAGGACGCATCCTTGGTGCCAGCCCATCCCAATGCTGCAAGCAGCAGAACAGTGGATGTGTAGGATAATAAACATGTAGCAGAAGATACAATGGTCCTGCCACATCTTTAAATGGAGAAGCCTCTTCTGGAAGCAGAAATACACCCTTTTCTTTGTCTTTCTTGCCTGTTTTCTTTCTCTAAAATGTCATTAATATAAAAATGCAGTTTTTTCTTGTTCACTGCACTTGAAATGCCAGTTGTGTCACAGCCCTCTTGCTGCTCCATGCTCTTCACTGAAATCCCTCCATTGTTCCTTCTTCCCACAGCCCCTGTAAGCCCAGCCCAGCAGAGGAATACACCCAGGTAAGGACAGGGTCCTCTGCCACTCCATGGCCTTGCTGCTGTGCAGGGGACCGGACACAGAAACATCTTTGGGCGCTGCTGATGCTGTGTTAGGTCACATCTGGAGTGCCAGCGGGAACGTGTGGTCGCTGGGCCAGGCTGGAGGCACCTCACAGGCAGAGGTTTGCTCAGTGGCAGATGATGAGCTAACCAAGCTTCAACCATGCTAAATTAGACTTTGGGACATTTAAAGCAAGGAATTAAGGTGTCACACAGTCGTGCTTGGGGGAGGGGAGAAAAAAATCTTTAAATGATCCCAAATTAGCAAAAGAAATTGCTGAATTTAAAGTGTGGCTTTAAAATGCCACTTTGTGTGTTGCAGGCAGGAAGCTATGTCCTCTCCCATCCATTTTATAGTGCAATAATCCCATTGATTTTGCTGTAGTTTTTCCTGATTTACACTCATCTGAGATAAACACCAAGCCTAGTGTCTTTCCAAGCCATCCATCTTTGTTTGGGGAGAAGTACTAGTGAGAGAAACAGCTCAGCCATGTGTAAGGGGAAGTCATAATCTGACTCTACAATCTGCAGTAGCACATTGTATTATTAGCTTCTGAGTACTCTGTTTTACAGCACAAATGGACTGAAGCATGCCTTTTTTTTCCCAGCTTCAGAGAAACTATTTTTTTAATGCAGATCCAACCACGTCAATAATCTCGCATACTAGATTTTGTTTGTATTTTCATTGTATGAAAACTTGTGCTACCCTGGTGTATTTTCTGCAGTGAATTTGACCTTGTTAAAATTGGAAAATACATTCCAAAGATGTGAAGCTCTCTTTCCAGAGACCTTGAATTTTATTCCTTTCCCAAGATCCTGAGGTAGATTATAGCCTTCACTGCCTGCAAGACCTACTGTGTAAGTTGTGAGCTCTTTAAGACCAGCATCTGGTTTTAGGAAATCACATTTTCTTCTTTGGTGTGCTTCTTTTGCTTCCATTTGAAAACACAGGAGGAATGTAAAAATCATACATGGTATGTATGTGCTATTCTAAATTGATGCTGGTTTAGGACTCACTCAAAAGTAATGTTTTTTCTGCTTTACACAGTGAGTGTACAGAGCTACACAGACAAAAAACTGAGATTACAATCATGAAGATTTCTTCTTTGTTTTCCTAGTGTTCTTTAGGTAGTGATTGTATAATGAGCTGAAAAAGATATGTATTATTTTATTTTAATACAAATGATTTTCTGTACATTCACCCTCAGAAAAGGTAGAAAAATAGGGATATTCCAGGGTCCTTTGAAAAGCTTTAGATTATTTTTTTCTTTACATGGACATTACATGGTTAAGGGGGATGATCTGCATATTGTTCACTATAATTGCACAGCCTTTCCTAATTCCTGGAATCAGGATTTTTTCAGATTGCTGCACTTGCTGCAAAGAGCAAACTGGAAACAGTGTTAACCACATATTTCCTCAAGGAACTCTGATCTGTGTGGTGTATCCTCCCACTGTGTTCCTGTTGTCCTTTTCCTCACTCTGTAGTCACGCAGGCTTCATGACTGAGAGTACTCCAAGGCAGTGACTTCCTCACTTGTCTTATCCATGCTTTGGTACAGGTCTTCTATGTTACATCATCATATCCATAGTGAAATATATGTAGCTGTATAGAAAGTAAACAAGAGACTAACTTTACTTTAGACAGTTAATTTATCCTTAAACACTCACTTTGCATTTCCCTCTGAAAGAAATTTCATGCCACTGCTTGTAGCAGTTTTGTTGGAAAGCTCTACTAATAGCAGTGGTATCCACCTTCTGACTAATTGATCTGTGTTATGGATTTAAAGGCTGCACCACTACAATGTCAGCTCAGTTTTCATAAATGTATTCCTTTCATCAAGAACCTTTGGGAATATCTATAACTTTTGGTGTTTGTTCTTTAATTATTTTCTGTTACAAAATGTAAGTCAAGCTATATACCTGAGAAACTGAGCAAAATAATGCCTCAAAGCAGGTAACACTGCAGTGAAATACAGGGTACAGCTCACCTTCCATGGTATTATTGGAGAGGTTAATTTATACTGTGCACATTTTTATCTTCAGAAGTTTCTTTTCTTTAAAAAAGAAATCTGAAGTAAAAGATACTGACACATTCTGGCTTTTCAGTAATAGATATTTCAAATTAAGTATAAGTAGTCCTTCCTGAATTAACCCCTGATTTTTACATGTACTAAATTTCTTTGGATTCTGCAGTTGAAAAATGCTCAGAATTCTAGAAAAATGTGAATACAGCCTCAGATGCCTTCCTTTAACTGCTTACTTTTGAAAAATGTGGCCACCAAGTATAAATACTGGTCATTGATGTGGTACAGAGAATATATCAGCATTGTTATATTTCCTTTACTGGCTTTAGATCAGGCTCTACATATCTCTTTATGTGCCAGTGCTGGCGTGTTGTAATGGTAAGGCTAGTTATAATAATAGATGCAGTAGTGACTTTTCAGCACTGGATGGATTTTTCAGTAACTTATTGAGGTTGCTAATTCCTTTCATGCAAGCTATGAATAGAAGTGATTTTCCAGCACTAACCTAGAAGAAAAATACTCTGTGATCTGTTATCAATTCATAAATCTATGTTTCCTAGTTCTGACAAAGTGACAGATAGTCTATTAAAAAAAAAATGTAAAAAGTGATGTACTGCATACAGTATAAAAGGTGCAGGTTATATTTATACTTCATAATAGCACATTCTGTACACTAAAAGTAGTGCTAATGATTCCCCTGTTATAATTCCCAGCTGCAGAAACTGCAAAGATATGTGTTTTATTTAAAACATATTATGCACAGAAGAAGACTCTAATCAGAGTGCATTTGCCTTTGAAAAACCAAAATTAGTGATAGTACAGACTTCTGAAATACACAATTCTCCTGAAAGCTTCTCCAATGGTTCAGTGCCAGCCTGTAGCTCATTTTGGTGCAGCTGGAGCTGTCTGTGTCTGTTTGAGTAGGTGCTGCTGTGGGTGTGCTAGAGGACAGGAGTACATGTGCATGCCTTTGGTATGTGTGTGACAGCTAGTATTTGTTTTCCTAAAGGGACCAGAAGCAATATGACACAAGGATTTCACATAAAAACAAATGCCTATATGTCACAGCCAGTGGGGTTGTTCCTGGAAGCACAACCTCCAGATTTAGGAGAAGCAACTGGCAGGGTACCAGTTTGACACCTGCACTTTGGCTACATTTTCTGTGCCTCTGCAGTTTTCAATGAGAAATCTTAAGATAACTGAGAGGAGATGTATTTCATGTGCTATGGTAGTGATGACTGACTATGCAGAGCATCCCAAAACAAAGGACAGTATGGCTAAGGAAAGGTCTTCCTTGTAAATCTGGTGTGACCAAATGTCTTTGATTTCAGAGATTTCACAGAAAGCTACCTTAGACAGAAGAGAAAAAAGTAAAGGAAATTTAAAAAGAAAAGTAAAGCATTAGGAAACATATCTGTAATCTTCCTTCACAGGAATCTCTAGAGTCTGTTAAAGGTAAGATTTTATCTATGGGAAAGGACATTCTCCCTCCTGCCTGTGCTGTCTGGTGACCATTGTTCTTCAGTCACTACTGTCTGTGACTAAAGGCAAGAATACAGAACATTTTAGTAATATTACTACTTTTAATAGTAGTAAGGACTATATAAAAAGGGAATATGGGCTGTTAGCATGTGCCTGAACTGCCTTTTGGAGGCCATATTAAGACTGTGTTTAAAACTCGTTTTGCTGTCCATCCAGATAGCCACGTAGATCCTTGATACAGTTGCATATTATCCTCAAAGGAAAATTTGCTTGGGCATCACCAGCAGGAAAGTGTGGCAGCGGGACACTCCTTACGTGGCTTAGTACATGTTGACACAGCACAGTGCCATATGCAGGTGGAGCAGTAAATGACATTGCAATCCTCTTGTCTTTCTCTTCATCCAAGTTCTTGAAAGTTCAAGTAATAAAGTGCAATATATTCACTGAATGACACTTTAAATGCTAGTTTCAAAAGGCAGCTTGTGTCTTTTTAATATAAAGAAACCAAGGTCAATTCATTTTCAATAGAAATAAATCTAAAATTCAGGTTTAACATTTGCAATGCACATGTTATTGTAGTGCTTGTCTTCTGAACAAAGTCGTAATTCCTTTTTACTGAGACACTAAAAATAGCTGTGGCTGTAATATTTATCATGAGTCATAAATCAATAAGAATGTTCTGCAAGACAGTCTATTGATTTAGTGCAATTAAAGTAAAACATCTATTTTGGACTTCTTGGGTGCGTGGAAGGGGTAGTGCTTTTGTCAATGGATTGTCTGTTGGATAAAAGATTTGTTCAGTTCTAGGCTGGTATTGCTAAGGAAGGATATTTGTTATTTTGCATGTTTGCCTATCTTAAGATATAAGGTGATTTGGTTAAGAGGAAGGCACTAGAGAGAAGTGTTTAGGCACTAAAGAGAAATCTTAGTCAAACACATAATAACAAATTCTTCATTTAAAGTGCACACATAACAATTTTTAAGGTGCATGGCATCGGTGATAAAAGTATTACCTGAGTAGTATTTACACAATCAATGTAAAACTGCAGTGTGACACCATAGATGAGTTTGGAAATGTATTAATATAACAACTTCTTTTCCAAAAAGTTAGAGGAGCCACTGACACCATGTGGAAAACTTGGAAAGTGCCTGTTACAAAATAATTTCCAACTTGGTATCCCTTTATATCTTCCTTTCTGACTCATCCACTGTTAATAAGACAGGGTGAAGAAGGAATGGTTTTCCATCAGTCTGCAGTCTTCTAAAGGAGAAAGTGCTGTTCCTTGTGCTTAAGGCCATGTCCATCACAAAAACCCATGGAGTAGGGATGACTGAGTTGGATTAAAAGAGTTCGTGTCAACAAAGTCATACTGTCTGGTTTGCAAACCTGAGAGTTGGGGGAGGCTGTTAACAGCAGAATGAATGCACAGTGCTTTGAGGATAAAGGTGGGCAGAGTGTGTCTGCATGCAGTATGTGTCTGATCATAATAGCTAACGTGTCTCTTTGTGGTCCAGGGCCCCCACTGTAGGGCCAAAACTCGGTAAATACAGACAAAAATGTTCCTTATCTTTTGAGGAGTGGGGAGAAAACCCATTAGTATTATCTTCTTTCTCAATATATATTTTTCTGTCTAATGAAAACGTTTCTGAGAATAAATCTTCCTCCTCGCCAAATTTCATAGCAGTATTTAGACCATCACATTACGTAAAACAGGATTTAGTATTACCTTCAGAAAGAGAATATTATCAGATGGGAAATGAAATACAGGCAAGCTACAGGAGAGAAAGACACTCCTTCAGAATTAAACCTGTTTCATTCAATATTCCTAGAGATAAAAATGTCCCAAATAATGTACTAGGATGTAACTTCTGCTTGTCAGGCTGTTCCCAGCCTGGCTCGCAGGTAAACGAGGTCCGATGCCCGTGTGAACCAGCGACTGAGGGATTGATGGTGACTGAGGTTTGCGTGCCTCAGTTTGCCAGTGCAGCCCAACGCCACCCCAACAGCAAGTAGGTGTGCCGTTAAAGAAGCCAGCAGCGGAAGGCAAGGAGAAAGAGTTGGAAACTCTGTTAGCTGCAGTCCAAGTTTATTTTTCTCCTGCCCTCGGGGGGCAGGAGGCAGTTGCCTTGAAGGGAGGCTAAACAGAGAGACCCCGGTTGCTCTCTGGCAGTCAGTTTTAAGGGATTACATCATGAGGTAGAGATAACAGAATTAACCAATCATGAAAGGAAGTTACATGATAGTAAACCAATAAAGACCTCTCAGGGGAGGAACAAAATCAAACTAACAAATAACAAAACAGCTGGAGGGTATTTCAAACCACGCTGGCCTGTTACAGGACTTGAAACTTCTGTGATAAGAAGGCAGACATTGTGTGAGTGACATGCAAGGGGTGGGCTATATTGCAGATTCTGCCTTCTGTCTGCCTTTGGGGGCAGGGTCCTGCGACGGGAAATCAGCCTATGTGTCCCACACAGGCTGCACAATAGCAACAACAGGAGAGCCAAGAAGCACAGATACACAGGGAAAATTACTCCAACATTGTTTTGTCTAAATAGAATGGGTTTGAAAGCACAGAAACACTATCATCTTTCTAATGGTATAGTTTCTCAAGAAAAGATATTCTCCATAGCCATCATAAATGAAACTTTTGTTCCTTCTCTTTCTGAAGGATATGTTTAACAGAATTATGATGTATCATTCCTATTTGTGACAAAAACATTTGACTGGATTTTTGAAAGATTTGTTAAGACATTAAATTCAGCTGCAAAGGGAAAAGCTGTATTAAAAATTCTTTTACTTCATTCAACTTTTTCTTCAGTGAAGTGCTTCTGTTTTGCTCCGGTGTGTGTGGTGTGTGCTTTAAAATTAGGTTTTCATTCATTTTCTGTGTAATTATTTAAATTATCTGCTTTCATTATTGAACTCATTCATAATTAAGTGAGACCCATTAGGGTCTTCTACATTGCTGTCATTAACAAGTCTGGATTGTTGGATCCCTTTTATTTAATGACTTGCTTATTATATGTCTGTGGTGTCCTATGTTTTATTTAGAATTATTATTATTAGTAGTAGTAGTAGTAGTAGTAGTAGTAGTATTAATTTCCTGGAAGAAATTGTTTAATTAATAAAATATAATATGAAGCACCAAACATTCATACAGAGGTATTGACCCATTCTCATAATTTCCAGTTTATTTTTCAATAAATTTTTGTACTTGTAGGAAAACTATTTGTTATATCACAGCATTATTAAATAAAAATGCTAATTAATGAAGGAACCTGATAACTTTTATGAAGAAAAACTGAGAATAAATTTGAGGTTTAGGCCAACAATTCACAAGTAGGCCAGCAGAAACTAATAATGAAAAGTGCTTATACACTTAACATATGCAATCACAGATTGAATAATGGCACATAGATGTTCAGTATCCTATGTGAGATGATTCAATATCCCTGTGTAGACTTAAGGTCTAATCAGTCTCAATGGTTTTGGTGTTTACTGCTATTCAGTGTATCTACTGCTTATTTAAAATGTGTTCTATCAGTCTGTTTGTGCTCAGGTGCATGCAGCATAAAATCATAGTAGTCTCAATATGCCTGTGATTGAAGGAGATGTGTAATAAAATAGTGTATTGGTTTTTAGAGTGTATTTTTGTGTAGCAGCAGTAAAAGTACTGATGGAATAATCTTACAACATTGTGACAATCACACTATTTCCAGTGGTCGTGTTTTGTTCCCGTTTGGACTCCAGTCTTCCAAGTGATGATTGTTTGGAAGGACACTTACACCTAATCAGATCCCAATTTAAAGACTTAAGAAGTCCTCACAGGTCCAGAAGCCTGTCCCGTTGTGGGCAAATGCAGAACCAGGGCCTTGTCGAACAAACCCAGGACTTACATGAACACTGATAATATTTATTGTATTTTCTTTAACAATTTGAGAATTATCTAACTGCATATATTTGTGCCACTTGGAGTTGAGAACACCAAGGAGGAGATTGTCTTCATTTTGCTGCACGCAATTGTTATTTATAATTGTTTTGGTATATTATCTGCTCTACATCCCCTGTCTTTAGTAAGCTGTTTTTTTCAAGAATATTACCTATTGCTGACCTGATCTTCAAAACGTCACATCCTTTTCATTTTTCCAATAGGTTTTAACTTACATGTTGTGGTTATAGCTCTGTTAAAATACAACTTCGCAGTAAATTGGAAAATGATACTGCAGTCGTTATCGAGTCCTTGTGGCATTAGAAGCATTTCCTACGTAACCTGAAAGATATGGAAATTCTAATGACCTAGATAAGCACTTCAGTAATACCACCATTAAAGGACTCTAAAGATCTGAAGGTCTACTTGGAGACCTACCATTTATGTCTCCTTATTACTGCTACATAAGAAGTTATTCATTGCTCCTCATGAGTTACTTAGGGAACTTGGGCTTTTATTATAGAAACAACTAAAATGTAAGCAGGCAACCAAATCCTAGGACTACACAGAGAATTCCATGTGGTGGTATGAAAAAGTTTATGCTGAATTACCCAGGACCATAACTCCTATATAAATATCATAATATTTAAGATGTTATTACTTGTATATGAGAAAGTAATATATTCCTAACTATTAAAAGAAACCCCCCAAAACCAGACCTTTCCCTGTTCTTAAGTCAGTTGAAGTTGTTTTGACACATTAAGTGACTTTAAAAAGCCACAGGCAAAGGATATGAAAGAGGTTCCACATACCACCAATATTATTTCCAGCTAAAAATACCTGATTGAATGGTAGGCACATAGGGTTTGGAAAAGTCTGACAATTTTTGTGTCAGTTGCATGAGTTAGGATTTAAAAAAGATTCAGGTACCTTTGTGAAGGAGACAGGGCACTACAAACCAAAGAGTGACATAAAGTTTCTCTGTGCCCTGTGACCAGTTACCTTTCAACTTTTCATCAAAAACCATTTCCCACATCCCTATTGCATACTGCAGACTCCACTGTCCCATTCTTCAGGTGTCTATAAAGCAAAATTTTGGTATTTTCTTGCTTGCGTTATCTGCCTGTGTTGGACAGAAAAGGAAGAGTAACTACTTTGTTCCTTTTTAGCCCACCATTCCTTTTCTTCAGCAGCTGTGCTGGGTTGACCTTGCCTGGATGCCAGATGCTCACCAAAGCTGCTCCATCACTCCCCTCCTCAGTTGGGCAGCAGTGGGGTAAATAAAGTGAAAAGCTTTTGGGTCAAGACCAGGGCAGAGAGAGATCACTCATAAATTACCATCATGGGCAAAACAGACTCAGCTTGGAGAAAAAAAAAAAAAAAGTATTACCAGTCAAATCAGAATAGGATAATGAGAAATAAACCCAAATCTTTGCCCCCACCTTTCCATTCTCCCTAGGCTTAACTTTTTTTCCTGAATTTTCTGCCTCCTCCCACACATCAGTGCAGTGGGATGGGGAGTGGGGTTGTGGTCAGGCCATCACACATTTTCTCTGCTGCATCCTCCTCTTCTGGGGGAGGACTCCTCACGCTCTTCCCCTGCTCTAGTGTGGGGTCCCTCACGTAGGAGACAGTCCTCCACAAACTTCTCCAATATGAGTCCTTCCCACCGACTGAAGTTCTACATGAACTGCTCCGGTGTGGGTCCTTTCATTGGGTGCAGTGGCACAGCAGCCTCACCGTGGTCTTCATTAGGGGCTGCAGGGGAATCCCTGTTCCAGTGCCTGGAGCACCTCTTTGCCCTCCTTCTGCACTGACCTGGGTGCCTGCAGGGCTGTTTCTCTCACATATTTTCACTCCTCTCTTCACTGGCTACAATTGTTCCTGTACAGCAACTTTTTCTGGCCTTCTCACAGGTATCCCCCTGTATACCCCACGACCAAAACCTTGACACTCAGACCAATACAGCAGCTCTGATCATGGCCTGTAGGAGCATCTTCCCCTTCATTTCTCCTTGGACTGGGCACACCAGTTTTACAGCCCGCTTCCCCACAAGGTGTACTCTAAGACATACATGAGAAGAGCAGGTACTTGATATTGCTGGAGCAGCATATATCAGTATACTGAGGAACCCCAGGTTTGGATTCCTTCCCTCTTAGTCTGTTACAAACCTTTACTGTTCATCAAGAAACAACCTGGTGGTTGTTCAGAGAAGGCCAAGGTTTGATACTTGGAGTGGCTGTGGCTGTTGTATCTTGGTGGCTGCGGGGCCTGTGTTACAGATTTCAAACACTCTCCCAAAACTTTCTGCATCTGTGTTGATGTGCACAGAATTATACCCTTATCCAGGCTTTAAACACACCCTGGCTTTAGATAGTTCTGAGTTTTAATACACTCTTCTGTATGTCAGCCCTGATAGACCACTTCCAAAGGAGAACAGAGAGTTTCTGCAGGCCAGAGGAGTTCTTGAAAGGTTGCTAATGAATGTGAAAAACATTTGAGGAAGGAGATAGCTTCTTGTCATGCTATTATTTGACCTGGACATTGGTATCAAGTTACTTCTCTTCATACTGAATCTAAAAAAGACATTTACAAATAAAACCAGGAAATTGCATTAGAAGAATATGCTGAAAAGATTTCTGCATGTCTGCTTTCACTAGTGACTGATTTCAGTAATTAGCAGCTAACATACAGATCCATATTTGTGCCTTCAGATATCCATGTTTCACCAAGTATTAATTAATTAAAAATGAACATAATTTATCGTTTTGATCTTCAGCAATGTTCTCCTTATTGCATTGGTATAAATGAGTAAAATTTGAAATGGGAACAGAAACTCCAATACTTTTTTATTCTAATGGACTTCATTTTACTATTTTTAAATCAGTAGTACCAAAATTTTGAGACATTGGAAAAACTCAGTCTGAGTTATGATAAACTCACTGAAATAAAGGCTCAATTTAGTTTTCCTGCATACAGGTTCAGGTGTCTGAAAACCTATGTTTATATTTAAATATGGCCAAATATGTTACAATCTGATAAAGTTTCCAAATCCCATGTTTTGTCAATCATGCAGAATTAATGAGTTTTTTTGAAAATGATGGTTTAACCTAATTATTGAAAACTACATTTTCTTCATGGGATCCTTTTAAGGCTGACCATTGTTCATGCGGTTAGACCTCAGCCTGCTGGTACTTCATGTCAGTAGCTCAGTGGAGATGAGTGGGATGGCTCAAGTCCACAGTTTAAGCTTGTCCGAGAGGGGTTTCAAGGAAGAGTGACTTGCTTCCTGCTGTCAGATTTGTGCTTTCTCAGGTCATTTGACAGCTCATATTTGATGCAGAGGAGGTACACAACTGCATTTATGCTGATTTAGCAAGAGTAATCACTACTGATTTTATGCTGCTTTTAAAACAGATTAGACTTGCAGAAAAATACCTGGATTGCCAATGCCTAACCTAGGGGGAAAAAAAAGCCTCCCATTATAATTAAGCTATCAAATATATTTTGACATATTTGAAATGACAATGTGTGTTAGAACAGAATCAGCACTTTGTGTGTCATGGTTATGGCACCTTTGATCTGGTACTAGGAACCCTAAAGCTGGATTTACTTTATCACTGAACCTCATCTGGGAGTCAGCAGAGCCATCCACATGGGAGTTTTCTGTTTGAAAACCCAGACAAAGACACTGACATCTGCTTTTTTTCCACTTGTAATGCCATGAACTTTTATTTCCTAATAGCTGACGTTAACACATTTACACAGTAAGTAAAGAAATTTATAGAACCTATATTTATCATATATTAAACTGAACTCCTATAGATCCAGCAGACTAGAATTGCTGCAAGTCATTCCGGTCCGTTGGATGAGTACATAATTACTCACATTATTTAAGAGACAGAGATAAACATGTAGTAGAGGTATCAGTGAGGAAGGTCTTTAGCTGTTGTAAATTGTTACAAATTTCTCTGGAGAACATTTATAGTAGCTTAAGTTTTAATCAATATTATGCGTGTATTTATGGTCTAGACTGTTGTACCACTTATGTTAAATGAACAATAATGCCATTAAGGCAAATACTAAGGAGAAAATTAATTTTATTGTGTGAAGAGCAGATCTTTACCTGTGCTTAATACTATGGATTTTAGTGAGAATATATCTGAATTCAGTTATTCTTTTACTTAAATGTTTGTCAGAACTGCTTTTGTTAGATGCAACCTAAAAGAGAGATGGTGTAGCCTGTATGAAAGGCAATTTTTTTTGTCAGGTTTTGTTGTAATTCTGACAGTTTTGAGTTTCTACACTTAGGAATCAGCATTCTTTCCTCCTGGTCCATATTTATTATACAAAAATAATGGAATTCAGCTAATCCTGTTCTTTCTCAATGGAGTTAAGAGGACTTAGTGAGTCAAGTTACCCATTCTTTAATATGATGCTCATTAAATGTTAAATCCAACAAAGTTAAAATAGACATCGCTGACCAAGGGTGAGCTATATCCGTGAGCCATAGTCTTGAAAATTCTTTTTCTCCTCTGAATTCTTTTTCTGGGACCTTGAGGCAGCTTGTGTTACCTACCATGACATGCAGTTGCTAGAATCTGAAATGAGATGAGTTAATGGCATTGCATTATCTCCTGATGACAAACCCATTAGCATATGTCACTGCTCTCACTTATAATTCAAGTCTCTGCTTGTTTGGTGATCATTGCAAGGGAAAATATGCAAGTTTTTATATTTCCATTTCTTCACAAATGTTTTGTGTAGCTTTATAAGGCTGAGCAATGCATTCAAATGAAGAGCTAATTTGTGTGTTTTAATGGTTATACATAGATTTGTTGTCTTAAATGATTTTAAATCTTCTTTGTCAACTGGAATGACCTACAGCATATAATTCATAATTGTATTAATTATGAATTTCATGGTTTATTTTACTCTAGTAAAATGAAATATTTAGGTAACTATTCTACACTCTTCGTGAATAATTGCTTTGCAGCAAGTGTATGCAGCATAAAGAGGCAAGTTTTTATTGTGTTTTATTCTGTGTTAAAAGATTTGGGATGGCAGAGAGAAGCCTTCTTGGTCCCCAATTTTACTGACTCTCCCAGGACAGGGGCCAAGGCAGGGCAGCACTGCAGAGCCTGGGAACAGCTGTGCATTCCCTAGGATCTGATGAGTTAGATTAAGTTGGCCCTTGGGGGGTGGTGTCACTAATGGAAATCACTGTTCAAACACAGGGCAGCACTCAGCTGGGAAGTAGCACAATGCTTGGCAGACACCATAACCTGTCTAGCTGTTGGGTTTTAGTTCTGTTCTTTACCTCCTGAATTCAATGCAGTAGGCATGAAAGATTTGTACTGAGAATTAGGAAAGAGATTTGTCTGACTTTGGTGAGACAAGGGCCAGCAGTGAGGGAGGGCAGGAAATGTGTTCAATGCATAATAGTTGGAAAAAAGCAAAGGGAAGATAAAGTGGGAGAAATGAAGTCAGAAATGGATAGATAATTGTCCTGGGCGGAGGCAAAAATGAAACATTGATCTTTTGAAGTGGAGATCAGGAATCTGTAAGAAGCCATAGGTGGGGAAGAAGTTATTATGGTCAGAGAGTCAGCTAAAGTAGGGGACATAACTGCATCAACTTAAGAGCAGGGTATAATTGCCTTGTCAGAGTACCAGTCAGTGAAAATAACTATATAATATTGCATTAAATTTATAAAATAAATTGGTTGAATAGCAGACTTAAATAGTATCTTTAAACTAACTACATCAGTGGACAAGGGAAGAGCTGTCTATTCCATCTAGACTTCTGTAAGGCCTTTGACATAGTCCTCCACATCCTTTTCTCTAAATTGGAGGGATAGGTACTTGATAAGTTCAGTGGAAATGGTTGGATGGTTGTATCCAGAGGGTAGTGGTTGGCTCCTTGCCAATTGTCACCAATGGACTTTAGTGACAAATTGTGTCCCTCAGGGTCAATACTGGGACCAGTACATTTAATATCTTCATCAATGAAATAGACACCCTCAGCAAGTTTGGAAATGACACCAAGCTGAGTGGTACAGTTGACAAGCCTGAAGGAAGGGATGCCACTCAGAGGGACCTGGACAAGCTTGAGGCCCATGGGAACTTTGCAATGTTGAACAAGGCCGAGTGCTGGTGCTGCACCTGCGCCAAGGCAACTCCTGGTACTAATACAGGTTGGGGGATGAAGGGATTGAGAGCAGCCCGACAGACTAGTACTTGAGGGTGGTGGTGGATTGAAAGGTGGACATGAGGCAGCAATGTGAGCTCACAGCCCAGAAAGCCAACCCAGTCCTGGGCTGCATGCAAAGCAGCATGGGCAGCAGGTCAAGAGAAGGGATTCTGCCCCTCTGCTCCTCCCTGGTGCCACTCTGCCTGGAGTGCTGCACCCAGTTCTGGAGTCCTCAGCACAGGAAAGACATGGACCTTTTGGAATGGGTTCAGAGGAGGGCCACAAAAATGATCAGGGGTCTGGAGCACCTCTCCTATGAGGACAGGCTGACACAAGTTGTTGCTGTTCCCCTTGGAGAAGAGAAGGCTCCAGGGAGACCTTATTGTGCCATTTCAGCACTGGGGTCTTCATTTGGGGTGGAATAGTTAATTTTCTGCCTAGTAGCTGTCACAGTGCTGTGTTTTGCATTTAGTATCAATAATTTTGATAACACACTGATGGTTTGTTGTTGCTCAGTGTTGTTCGTTCTAAATCAAGGACTTTTCAGTTTCCCAGGCTGTGCCAGTGAGCAGGTGCACAAGAAGGCCAGAGGGATCATGGCCAGGACTGCTGACCCCAGCTGGCCAAAGGGATATTCCATACCACAGAACTACACCATACCATACCATGCCCAGTATATAAACTGTGTGGAGTTGGCTGGAAGTAGATGATCACATCTGCATGTCACTTGTTTTTCTTAGGTTTTATTCCTCTCTCTCTTTGTTATCTCCCTTTTCATTACTATTATTATTGACACTTTTATTATTATATTTTTCTTTATTTCAGTTATTAAACTGTTCTTGTCTCAGCCCATGGGTTTTACCTTTTCCTGATTCTCATCCCCATGCCACTGATGGGACGGATGGGGGGGATTGAATGAATTTCTATGTGGTACTCAGTTGCCAGCTGGGATTAAACCACAACAAGAGGCCTACTAGAAGGATGGGGATAGATGTTTTAGCAGAGCCTATTGTGATAGGACAAGGGTTAACGATTTTAAACTAAAAGAGGGTAGATTCAGATTTGGGAAAAGGAAGACTTGTTTTACAATGAGGGCGGTGAAATGCTGTCTCAGTTTGCCCTGAGAGGTGGTAGATGTCCCATTGCTGGAAACATTCAAGGCCAAGTTGGGTGGGGCTCTGAGCAACCTGATCAAGTTGAAGATGTCCCTGCTTATTGTCCAGAGGACTAGATGACCTTTAAATGTTCCTTCTGACCCAAACTATTCTATGATTCTACAAAAATAAGTGGTCTTTTTATAACAAGATATTTATTATTTATTTTCTAACTTACCATGCTTTGAAATCTACAAATGAAGTAATATGGCCTACATTCACCCTACCTAGCTTTAAGCATTTAACTGATGCATTAGGTTAGATCAAATACCAAAGCTAAATAATTAATTGGTATTTAGTAAAGCAATCATATTCCAGGAAGTGCCTAAACTCCTTAAAAGTATCCAAGAAATTAATGTCTTAGCAGAAAGAATTTTCCCTCCTAGCATATGTACTTCATTTTTATGGTCTTCCTAGGTAGTCATATTCTATAAAGTTCCCTTTTCATTATATGAATTCTTGCAGAGTGTTTCCTATTTTATAAGATTCATTGCTAAAGTTATGGCCCCATATATGTTAAATACCTACCAGCATATAAGTTCAGCTCATTTAGCCAGCTTTAGCTGTCAAATTCCAATTTACACAGCTTCAAAATTTAGCACACACATTTCAAGTTCTTTCCCTCCCCAGTAAAGGCCTTCAGGCAGAGAGAATACAGCAGTGGGGGCATTTCATTCATTATTATTCACCCATTGTTCCTTGCATTATTCTTTTATGCTTTTCTTTTTCCACTCTTGTTTTCTTTCTCTTACTTTACAATAGGAACTGATAAGGATTCTCCATTTTAGGGAATCACGACATTTTTTTTCAAGGCTGACCATGCAGTGTTTAAATTAATTGGCAAGGGTTTATGATCTACCTTTTCTCAGTTGAGTTAAAGCAATCAGCACTGCTCAGTGTTATTATATAGGGCAAACACAGCACCATAAAAAGTACAAAAAATGCAGAGTGGCTTTAGACTGCAGACATAAAGAAGGGCAGGTTTCTATGTGTCCATCTTAATACCTTTAAACATTTAAATCTCTCATTATTTTATTTTGACCTTGGGACTACAAGTTGGGTATTTTTAATTTGTTCTTTGTAAGTTAATTTTGCATTAAATTTATTATTACAGTTTTCTTCTTAGAAATTCAAGATATTAGCTGCTTAGGAAATAAATTGTTATTAAATATTCTACAGATATAGAATGAGTAATTATGCTTCCCTGGAAGTATTTAACAAAGGAAGAAAGCCGTCACTGCCACCATTTTAGGTACAGATTGACCAAGGCAGAAATGTGAATAAGTTATCTGCTACCTCCATATTTCCAGGCTGGGCCCTTTAATATAGAACCTAAGTAACATTTTACTGCCTCAAATTTTGAAAATTTTCTGAAGAAATCTGGGAATCTTCTAATTCTATATAAAACAGGTTTATCTACCCTCTGCCTTGCATGGTGGTGAGCAAACTCTTCATTCACTGACTTTGGTAGCTGAGAGTGTTCAACATTTATTAGATAAAATCCTTTCTAATTATAAATGGGGAATGAGTCAGGCTGTTCCAGTCATGATAAATGAACCTGATTAAACATTTTGTGTCAAATATAGCACAGTAGAAAGGAAAGTTAGGAGTGAGTGGATTGAAGGGCTGCATAATTACCAGGAACAGAGCTCATTCACTTCAGGGAGGCCGTGCGGTGCAGCAGCATCAATACTGCAAGATCTGGGGGAGAATTACAGGAAATACAGGTTCTCCACTGAAAATCAGCCTGGAAGATGTGTATTTAGCTATCTGGCCTCCAGATACCTTCTGAGCTTTGTGTGGGTTTGCTGTACATGCCTCAAACTTTAAAGGTGAACGGAATGACTGCGAGTGACCGATTCAAGCCTTGACTGGAGGGTTCATGAAACTTCTGCTGGAATTGCCAATGAAGTGCCTATGCAGTCTTCTGAGCAAAAGCCAGCTGAAGCAGATAAATAAGAAAAGAAAATTATTTATAATTAAATAAATTTAAATCTGTTCTATATTATGCTACATTTACACTATATTTTAATTGATTCTGAATCTTAAATGTCTGATTTTATAATTGCTGATAGTTATTAAGGTAATTTTAAAAATCTAAATAACTTCTACTTATATTTCTGTCTGTGAAGGGCTTTTGTATAGTATTTCTCTTGATTAAGAAAGCCAAATTGTTTGCTTTTAAGTTTTACAGGGAGTTCTGATATATACTGTCATAAATAAGGGGAAGAGTAAAAGAAAGAACAAATAAGTAATGGCTTAGTGTTTTGTTGAAATTTAATAAGTAGAGGATTTTTTGTTACCTAGACTTAAATTTGTAGAGCTGCTGGACAATGTTTGCTGCACAGGACTGGAATTTTAATTCCTTGCTGTGATTGTTTGCTGTAAGGTTTTTTGCCATAGCTACATTGCAAGTTCAAATGTGCAAACTAATATTAGTATGGCCACCCTGGGAACACTGCAAAGCTGGCAGTTAGCATCTCCCATGTTTCAGATTAAATATCAATAGCACAAAAATATGCAATCCTGCAAGGATCCATCCATGAGCTTGACTCTACATATGCCATTAAAGTATTGAGGCTATTCAAGGGCTGCAGAATTAAGCATTTGCATCAGGATCAAACATGGGAGAATGCTTGAGAGCCTCTGACATTTTTCCAGTCATGGGCACTGCAGGAATCAGTGGCAGATTTCTGTTTCAAGGCACATGTGCATTTCTCAGAACAAATGCAAACTTCTCATGAAATGTGTAGCATGAAAATGAGGATACGGCAAATCTCACCCTGGTTTTCATTTTCAAAATGTCTTGTTCTGTAGTTATTTTGTTTTGCATGTGGAGTTCTTGGGGTGTCCAGTAGAAATGTCTCTCTTGTGGTTTATTAAAATGTCACAAATTCAGTAAGCTGAAAACAAATAATACTGGCAATATCAGGCATAATTTCTACTGCAGAAATTATTCAGTCTTAATTTTTATGAGAAGCAATGTCATACAAAGATATAGAATCTTTGATTACTTTTTTAAATTATTCATTTCTACCTCCTGATCACATTTCAAGGCCACATCTTTTAATGATGCCCATTCCCCTAAAGAATTTCAAAGACTTCATGTAGTCTTCAAATTTATCATATAATATAGAAAAATATATTCCGTGTACTTTCAGAAAGATATTATATGTATAAGATAAATTAAAGAGGGATCAGTTTACTATAGAATAAAAAAACCCCGCAAAACAACAATTTGCTTTTTCTCTTAGAGAATAAATTCAAGGGTGATACTTTCAGAGAAATTAAATAATCTAGTTCCATATCTCTCTGGACATGCATGAACATTTTTATTTCAGAAATACAAGCAATAATGAAAAAAATAAATGTGATATTCTGCCTTCTTCAGAGCTCTATGATTTAATAATGATCTTTTTTAAGCTTTATTCATAAAATATCTTGTATGAACAGAATCTGTGTGCTGATACAGACTTTTGCACACAAGGTGTTGTCATTACACCCTATTTAACTGCTGAATGTGTTATTAAAAACTAATTATTTCTTCTTCACCATTAGTGATTTTTTGTTTGATTTAGTGTGGAAAAAGTCACCCAGAGGCTGAAAATTTAAAGATTACATTTCTTTGTAGTAGTAACTCAATTAAGATCTTTGAGTTCCCGTTGCTATCAAATCATTGTCTAAAACAATGAGAATTATTTTTGATATGTTGCAGTTCCCTATAACCCAAGACTCTGATCACGTTTGCTATACATCCCCCACCCTTCTTGGGCTATGTCTCTTCATATCTTCCTGGATTTATTTCCTAAATCCTCAAAAAATAAGAGCTCATTAATAAAAGCATAATCCTTAGAATTTTCTGGACCGTGATGGTAAACTATGGTGCCATCTGAAAAAAAGAAGGAAAAAAAAAGGAGTCCATGTTGTTATTAATGTCAAGTCCTCATTGTTCAAAGACAAGTCAACCTTCCAGTTTATTGACAGGAGTATATTAATAAAATCGTGCTTATAAAATTAACAGGCTGTAGAGGAGAAGACTGATTGAATTAGGGAAGGTCTTATAAGTAGCAGAAAATGAACCAGGGAGTTAAATCCATAGTATAAAATACTATTTTGTGAAGACCTATGGCATAGATTATCCCCCACTAATTAGTATGTCCTTAAAGCAAAGAAATTACTCCAGCTTTGCTCACATCAAGATTTTTTTCCAGGTAATTGTGTTGGAAGGCATCATGCTTCTTGAATTCTTGGCTCATCAGGAGTTGCTGCTGACACTTATGAAGAATGAAATTTAGTCAGAGGATTAAAAGGATTAGAAGGTGGTTTTAATTATTCAAAGAATGTGGATCTGAAATGAGCATCCAATATAAGGGTCAAGAACTTTCTAGCTTTCATCTGAAGTCTTGATCACTTGATGTTCAGGGTTATTTGGCAGGGTGAACTCCAGCAGGAGGCAACTGGATTTGAGGGCCTAAGCAATTTCTCTTTTGCTAGGAGTTGGTCTGCCTGAAGGCCCTCTTCTCTTGTTCAGACTCTGGAGTCTTTGCATTAGGAAAAATCTAGTAGAAAAATGCTGTCATGATCCTTTCTGTGTGTCTGCCTGAGAGAACCTCCCTAGATCTAGTCACACTGGCAACAAAAAGCCTCAGGCCATAGGCACATTTTGGTATAAAACTCCTGCCTCCCTCCTGGAGTTACAGTTCTGTCACCAAATCAAGAAAAGGCACTCTTAATTACTGAGGTTTATCTCTCCTTCTCAAGCATGTACCATGACTGGTTCTGGACACCTCCAAATCTTTCCTGGTTCTTTGTAAAGATCCTTTGTGGTAGCAATATTTTCAGTCTTTTATAGTGGAGGAAATCAGGCAAAGAGATTTTTCTGTAGGATTTAATGCTCTGCCTTTTGTCCTGGTAAGAAAGGATTTTTGCACTGACAAATAAACCCTGTCTCCAAGAACAGCCAGAGTGGCAGAACTCTCTGCTTTGTGGTAGCTATTATCTGTGGTAGCTACAATACAGGAGCTCATATCAGAGGCAGTTTTGCAGAGCAGTGCATTTTTTCAATGGACTTACCTGAGAAATCCACCTGACTTTCTTGCCCAGTTGTCATTGGCTTTTTTGAGTTCCCAAGCCACTGCCTCATTTCAGATTTGTACCTGTACTTTGACTGTATTGAGACATTTTGCAAACATATGCCCTGAAAGCAGTGGAGGAACTGCCAGTGATTACATGGCTTCCTTAGTTAGTGAAAAAATGGTGAAAAGTAACTGAGACTCCAATCAGCTGTGATTGTCAACACCTCCCTCGATGCTGGCAATCTACTGGCAATGCTAAAACAGTCTATGATCTGGCCATGGCTCAAAAAAATATCACTCTAAACTAGTAGTCTTGCCAACTGTTATCCTAGTTCTAATCTTTTCTACTTCACTAAGGTAACTGCCTTACTTTTACCTAGAAAACTCAAGAATCTTTTGAATATATTTTGATTAGACTGATGCATAGTCTTTTAACAATTAAGAACAAATATACACACTTTTAGGTCTGTAGCAGATTTCAGCCTGGTTCATCAAGAGATGTTAATTTGCTTAGAGGAGCTGGCAAACAAAGGTAAATTGAGCTGATTCTGTTATCTCTTCTTGTTGAGATGAGTGGTTGTTTCCTCTTGCCGGGCATTCTCATGTCAGTGTCCCTTGACCAGATCCTATTTTTCTGAAATTTTTGTCTATTGTAACAGAATCCTACCCTGAAATAGAAACCCAGGCAGTATTATTAGGAAAAAAGTTCTTTCTTCTTAAGCAGTATTCACCTGTGAATTTGGAACCATTGTTGTTTACCATTTTTTGTATAAATATCTGCGTGAATGCATGTGTGTGTCTGAATAATGTCTGTCTCTGTTTCTCTGTATCACATGTGGACATAACTTCTGATTGTTTTCCTCTTTTCTCCTTAGTTGTCATCCCCCTCCACCCTTGTATCTCAATACCTAAATAATTGTAGCTCCCTCAAAAAATCCAGTTCTGTCATCATAATTAAAATATCTCATCACTAAATGGTTTTGTCTTCACTGATTGAAATATGATTGTTTCTGCCAGGTGTATTCAGAATCTCTAACTTTCCTTCCCTCCTGGAATCCCTCAATAGAAAAGCATGGGGAAGGATGTCTTCATTATCTCTTTTTTATTTGTCATGCATGGTCTTGCTGTTCTAATGTAAGTGTGAAGGCACCATGAAGATCTCTACACATTCTTGATCAAAGACAATTCAGGATCAATTTGATTTACGCACATCCAAATGTCATGGAATTTGTGGGAAATGTCAGTGAAGTCAGGAAACTTGCTATCTGCTGAAAACATTCTGAGGAAGTGGGGAAACTGAGCTCTGAGAGGTGGGGGGGGGCTTAAATTTAGCAGACATAAAATAAGATGTTTCTATATTTGCTTTCTGCCCACAACTTTGTTAAAGGTTATAGTTCCAGCAGCAACTGAAGCAGGAGCAATATTATTGTGCTGATTCCTCAATCACTGCTATTCACAGTCCTATACTTTGTCCTAAAGCACCTTAAGCTTGAGATTTATGTTGATAGCACCCTCTGAATGGCAGTGCCTGGGAAACTGGTATGTGTTTCTTCTGACATGACTATTTTGGGACCAGTAGTTGCTTTCAGAGCACAAAGTGGACTGAAAGTAGTGGTATCACCTTCCCCTGTCTGAGCTGTATCCAAGACAGACTGTCAGTGTCCAGCTGCAGTCTTCAAAAGTCAAAAACAGAATTAATGGGAATTAGAAAGTCTTCAGTTTGGCTTGAATATTTTTAAACTAGCTTTATTAGTCCCATCAGTGTCTAATGTGTTGTTCTCCATAAATAAGCTTTCAATATATGTGGCCATGCTGCCTCCATATCATCAGGAAGATGATGTAATATCTCCATGTTGCACAGAACAAAAGTCACTCAGATTGTTTCTGATGCTTTCTGTATTGTTATGACCACTAAGAACTTTTATACATAGAAAAAGTAGTTTAGATGATGGGATTTTTGTTTTGTCCCTATTCAAAGTGCACCGATTTATTTTACCAGCCTGGGGTGTCACTGTGGTGTTCCCCTAATTACCTTGCCTAGAGAAGTTGAATCACGTGCTGAAGGTCTGGTGCCTTATTGTTACATATGTGTGAACAGCTTGAAATGAATACAAATACTAAAGGATTTCACATAGCTCCTGTTTCCAAAGAAACCAGTTTCCTGTTGTCTGGGCATGTTCAGAGTGTAGGTCAATTGTAAATGAAGCATAAACCTTGCTGTGGCTTCGTGCTGAGAAAACAAACAAGCAAAAAACCCAAATTATGATAGAAAAGCTGATTGCAATAGCAAAACATGAAGGAAAATTCCTTTAACACTTGGATGGGTGAATGGTTGAGAAGGTGTCTCCAGGGATAAAAGCAGAAGCTTGTGGGAATGTCCTCACTTTTCTGAGTTTCTTTGATTAATTCTCTCCCTTCTTTTTTCCTTCTTTCTTCCCCTACACAGCTATTTGAATTGGACCAAAGGAAGGGGAGCTGGGGCAGGGTGAGATATGTCTTGGGAACTTTAATGTTTACATGTAGCTCCTTTTTTCCATACTTTCATTATGGCAGACAGCATTTTAAAAACCTTTTCTGGCATATGTCTTTTCCTCTGGGATTTAGATTTACATTTATCAGCATTATCTTGCTTTACCCACATACGAAAAGACCGTAACCACCTAAAATCCTGGGGTTAAGATCCCTCGATTCTGCCATTCTCCCCCCAGATCAGCTGGACATTTCAACCTCATGCTAACAAGGATGACAGTGACCAGGGCCACATTTGAGTTGCACACTAGGACTGCTAAATGGTAGGATGTAAGCAAGGGCAACTGTTAAGGAAATGACTGATCTCTAAAGCTTTCCCTTTACCTCAGGGGGTTCAATACAACAGTCTGTACTTCAGTATTGGCTAACAGGTACTGTCATTAAGAACTATTCTTCATTTCAAGGCACAGCCTTCAGGAAATATTAGCTCTGTATGGGGAATTAACATAGATCAGTACATATCTGTGCTGCCTGGGAGAAAAGAAATAAGTTGTTCAATTGAGAGACAGAGTATAAAAATCTCTTTTGATCTGGATGTTTATCCTGCTTTCCCACTCTGTCGACCCCAGATGTAGACACCTCTGTCTCCCTTAGTCCACATTCACTCTTTCAATACCGTTAGTTCTTCCAGCCCTCTGGATTGGGTATCACATCCCAGTGTGATTCCAAGTACTCTTTCCTTTCCTGGTGATGGGAAACCAATATGAGCCTTTCCCCTTGTAGCATTTCCATTTGGGCTGAGTAGTGAAATCACTTTAGATCTGTCTGCAATGACAGGATAGCACCGACTGAGCAGAAAATCCATGAGGAGACTTTACAGAATCAGAGTTTGGAAGGGACCTTTGGAGGTGATCTGATCCAACCCCTCTGCTCAAGCAGGGCCAGCCAAGTTACCCAGGACCATGGCTGGATGTTTTTGACCTTCTCCAAGAATGGAGACTCCACAGCCTCCCTGGGCCACCTGTGCTAGTGCTCAAACATTGTCTGCGGGGAGAGCTTCAGCAGCTGGTCATCCCAGTCCAAACCCGAACTTTTAAGGTCTTATTCTGATCACAGTTAATTGTAAATCTGCTGAAGTCAAGAAAGTGACACTTCATTTATACTGGGTTAGTTCAAAATCTGCCCTGAGGCTCTTATTCTTACTTAGTTGTCTTTCAGGGAACTATGTGTTCTTTAAACAGCCAAAATACTGAGGTTTTTTTTTGGTTGTGCTTTGGTGGGGGGATAGGGGGTAGAGGAATGTATAAGAGGTTATTAAGAATGAAATATAGCAGTAATGTACCTAGAGCACATTTCTGAGGTTTCCTTATAGCAAATATTTCTTTTCCTGATATAAAAAATAATCATAGCAACAGGTTTCAGTTCCCAACCAATTTTTCTTGAGAAACATGAGTCACTAAAGGAAAGACTTAAATTAATTTATCTAAATAAGAGTTCATAACTTGTTTTCAAGTCACCATTTATTATTCTTAATTTTGCAGGGGAACAAAAACCAACATCAAACCAACAAAAAACAGAATATCCAAAGTTGCGGTAATAATTGAGTGGAAACTTTTTTTATTGAAAAATAAAATTTGGGGAGGCATACTGTTTGCTGATCTGTTTTGGTTGCCTAGATAAATGGCCTAGCAATTATGAAATTGTACTGCTAATCAATTCCTTATCAGGACAAACTTTCCTCTTGAGAATGATCTCATGTCCTTGCTGATATTTGCAAAGTACAAAGGAGTACACTGATGATGAGTAACGTTCAATACTATTATGAAGATTATAATATGCCAAGTAATACAAGTTGTTGATTTTACTTGGTGTAAGAGGTATCTCAGACCTTGATGCTTCAGGCTTTCAGTAAATTCTCAGAATTTTTTTATGAGGTATTTGTTCTGTATCTAGATACTTTATCAACACAAATTTGCACTTTCAAGAACCTAATGATCTTGAATAAAATACAGCATTATGGTAGATGAATGAAAGTTAATCTCACCCATACCATCTTTCATACTGCACGTTTCTGCGATCCACTGCTCTGTTACTTCTGTTGCTATTTTTCATATAGTTTTCCCCCTGTTTTAGCATTCAGCTCTTTAGCAAGATTTGCTTTTATCAACATTCCAAACAATTTGCCCAAGACAAAGCTGTATTCAGAAGAGGGCATTTTCTGAAAGAAACATATGGGCATTTCCATGTGCCAATATGTCTATCTAGAATGAAATTATTCCTTGTTTTTAAGGTATATTGCATTTTTATTCTGTGTTTTTGTATTTAACAATAGCAAGATACTTTTCAAAGATGTTTTAATAGATAATCATAAGTATTTCCTATCAACTTTGTAACATAATTAAATCAGTGATCCTAATGCAGTATATTTCAGCTATTTTTGAATTTGTCTTTTGAATGTTATCCACTTAGGATTTCTAAAATCTGTTTAAAGTAGATATTATATCTATTTTAGAAACTTGGTTCTTTGCCAAGTTCACAGAGTTAATTGGTCCTGTGCCTAATAACAAATAATATACTATTTACAGTTCACATTGCAAAGCTGAATGATGTGAACCCGTAGATTCATTGTTATCCCCCTGCATTTGTACTGTCTGAAACAACGGAAGGCATTCTGAATATATTTGCTATATGACAGTCCCCGAAAATAAAACTTAGCTGTTCCAAGAAATGTTCCTGAAAACCTGCTATTGCTCACATCTCCTTATCATCCTTAAGATTTAGATTCTGTACTTAGCTTATTTAGATTTAACAACTAAACCACTGCATGGTGAACTGGGAAACCCAAGTTTCTCTGGAAAAGCTGAAGTACTAGATATAGTAAGAGGCACCAGTGAAGCCTGAATGGCTATTATTTTTTTTTTTTTTTAAGTAGGAAAAAAGGGAACAGGAAGTTCTCTCTCTGATGATTTTTGTAAGGGGCTGAGGACTGGAGTGAAAGGCATGTATGGAAGTGTCATTTCTTCCTAGAAAATTTATAAATGATAGCGTAAACATTGTAAGGCACGTTGTTTTCCAGGACCCTTCCCTTCCTTGCCGGATCTGCTTCATTTGTCTAGACTGTGGATCAGTAAGGCCATAGGATTTCCAAGTAGAATTTGGGATAGAGTATCCTCCTTGGTTCTGGAGTGGTGGGCAGGAGGACAAGTCCTTGGGGGTCTCAACACAGAGGGCACTACACCCCCATCGGATTCCCCCAGGAGAAAACCTGAATCTTAACTTCTTCCTGGGTGGACCTCAGAGACGCCCAGATGGAGGGACAAGATGCACAAGCACCTTTCTCTCTTCCATAAACTCCTTTCTCAGCTGATTTACCTGACAAAGATTCCATAAAGTTTTAACATTCTGTTTAATTGTAAGGTTCAGCAGCCCAATCTCATGTTTGTTTTTCACTACACTCTATAATAAGTCCTATTCAATTCAGGAAAGTCTGTCTTAAGAAACAACTCCTAAAGTGTCGTCGAAGAGCATCTGCAGAGAATCAGGATAGCTTTTTGTTGAAAACAAAGACATCTCGGAGTTATTTTGGCTAGATGGTTCCCTTCCAGGCTGAGGTACTGTAGGATGCAGTGTGGCAGATGACAATTCAGGGCACAGGCTTTCTGAGCAGAGCAAAAGTAGCTTATTTGCAGTTACTGTTTTTTTTTCAGAAATATGCTCATTGAAAGCAAAATTATTTGAGACTAGGGTTCAAAACAGTAATTTAATATGTCCAGTTGTAGCAGTCCACACTTTAATGCATTTTGTATGAGAAAAATCTAGTGAAATGATACTACACTAGTGAAAATAAGATCAAAGTCCAAGTGTCACATGCTTACTTGTTCAGTTGAAATGCAGTTATCAGCAAGGATCCTATCAAACAGCAACCTTCCTTCACTGACTTCAATGAGAGTTTAAAAAGAAAACTTTTATTTGAGAAAAAAGATAAAAAATCGAGTTTCCTGTGAAGCTCATGATACTTTGTAGTCACTCTGTACTGTTAATTTTATATTGATTTCTTTATAACATTCTTTGAAAAAGATGTCTATTTCAGGAGTTGCCTGTTCCCTCCTATGTCAGCATTGTTTAGAGATGCCCCCATACATCAGAATGTTATTATACTTATGGTAGTTGCTCTGAAATGTACAAATATTTGGAGAGAAAATTCCTGCTTTTTTTTTTTTTGAGAAACAAAATGAGCACGGTCATTTAGGGACAGGAACACAGAGCAGAAGTTCTGCCATGCAATATGGGGGGAAAACTGCAGCAATTTTGGTCACAATGGAATATTGTCCATGTCCAGCTATAACATGTCCTTACTAACAGAAATAAGCTCCAGTTATACCCCTTTTGTCAACAAATAGTTGACAACCCAAGAAGTAGTGATTGTCTTTGAACTTACTTTAAGCAAAATATTGCGGAAGTTCCTATAGAAAACAGACTGAATGTTCATGAGTTTATGCAGTTTAACTTGAATGGAAGGATAACCAAAATAGGTCTGCTCAAATTTTGAAAAGGGAAGACTGAGAGATTAAGAAAACTAATTAGTGAAGTCAACTGGAATGAAGAGCTAAGAATTTTAATAAAGACAAGACCTGGAGTGTAGAGGAGGCTAACCTAGACTGCATGCAAAAACTATGAAAAAATTTTGAAAAGAAGGAATAATTAGGGATATGGTGGTTAAATGAGAAATGCATCATGGGTTTACTCAGGTTGATCATGCTAAGGTTGCCTTTTTCTAATTTCCAATTTTCTAATTTCTAAGGTTGCCTATATAATTGATATTTCTGAAAAACAAAAGAAAGTAACTTACTACAAACAAAGTTAAATTTAATCTGTCAGGATCTCTGAAAAGCATTTAATATGGTGTCACACAGGAAATTATTAGGTAAACCTTAGAAAATTAGGATTGATAAAAGAATTATGGGGTAGTGGACCATAAAGGAATCTAGCTAACAGTAGCATACTTTGCTAAAAGAGCATTATTAGTCTTAAAGGGATTTTATAAATAGAACTAACAAGGATCATTATTAGAACAAATTGTATGTAATGATTCCTTTAGTGGTGTTAGTGTAAAATACAGAATATAGATGAATTTTCAGTACAAAGGATGAATGGAATATCATAGAAGAGTACTAGTAAGATGAAACCTAAGAATATTTGATTAAAAAATCTCATCGCTTTGCACTAAATATTTCTGCTATAATTTGGAGACTTGTCAACATGAAATGTTGATGGCAATAAAACAGTGTGGATTAAACAGCACAGACTAATTAAACTGATGTGACCATGTCTGGAATTTTATGCTTAATTGTGGCCATGAATATTTGAGAAGACAAATTGGAATTGTGTTAGGAATAGAAAATGATATTGTTCTATCAGTCGTATTGAGAGACTGTTACATGACAGGAAAGAGAAAGAGCTTGATACAAAGAAAAAAATGTGTGTTGATAAATGATCACTTTGTTCAAGGTGCAAACACAAAGGTGGTAGAAGGTACTTTACGGAAAGTGCAATCTTGGCACAAGGATAAATGGGAATAAATTGGCCATGAACAGATGTTGGCTGAAAATTGGAAGATGTGCTTTATTACTCAAAGGTGCTAGACCAGTTTTTCTGAGGGAAGTGTGAGGGTAAAATCTTAGTTTGAAATGAAGCTGGTAGAATTATGAAAATGAAAATAGGACCTGTCTTCCAGGAAGAGGGGTCTGGATTTGGTAACTCTTTCAGTCATTTCTCTTGTTTTACATATGCAACCATAAATGCAGATAGATATTGTCTGTCTTGATTGTATGCCTTGCCAGTGTTTTGTTCCGAATTGCTATGAACTTGGCAAAGCAGAAGCATTACATTATTCCTAAAATTATTTCTGCATAGTAGCTATATAATGCTTATGTTTTCAAAGTATTATGTTGACATGTTTGACATTCTGACAGTTTCCCAAACACATTAGCTTGCTCAAGGTTATACTACAAGCCAGTGACAAAGATCACATTGGAGGTGCATTAGACAGAAATGGCAATTTTTAGTTGTAAACCCTAAAGTACAGAGTCATTACTTTTCCAGAACAGGGTATGAAAAGGTTGGCATGAACTCTTTTTTCCTAATTATGGGTTCTTCAAAACAAGATTCTTTCCCTTATAGCCCTTTTGTTCATTCTGTATCAGCATTAGACAAGCATTGCTCATTGTTATGCTTAGAAGGTACGACTAAAGAGTCTATGGATAGGTAAGCAGGCAGCACTAATCCCAAATAGTAATGAAATTATAGGTATGTAAACCCAAGATGATCTCATTAAAGTAATAAACTCAGAAGGATATTGAAGACCAGATGGAACTCCAAATAGGAAAATCTATAATGGGACATAAGGATGCAAATTACGCAGAGTAGTTTTTCCACATTTGAATGTAGTTCCTTATGTCATAAAAAGATATATACATAAAATACAATCTGTTAAAGTATTTGTATTGAAATCACAATTTCTAAATAGATATCTTTTGAAGGCTTCCAAATTAATGAATATGTATGGAAATGTTACCTTTCATGAAAAGATTCAGTGGAAAATGTCAAACTTTGTATGATGTGTGGAATCAAAATTTCACATTTAACATGTCTGCAGCTTCTCAGAGGCTTTATACCTATTTATGTATATGCACATGAAAGTATTTTACTGAACAGTTCATCTATAAATATTAAAGAACTTACAGATAATTACAGATCAATTGGCAATTTCTTGTTTAGTCAGCATCCATTATTGTCCCTTTATCTGTCTCTGTTGAGCTTTGGTAGCAGTAACCGTGCCAAAAGGATATGATCTGGCCAGAATCTGGGCAGTGAAGTGCAGAAAGAGCCATCATACTGATTTTAGAAATCCATCTGTTCTTCTTATGCAAATAATATTGCAGTACTGGAAAAACTGGCTACTTTGAACATCCCTTTATGGCTATCATAGATCTTGCTTAATTAGTATTTTAGGATGACTATCAGAATGTTTCAGTGGTGGAAAAAGTCCTGTATATCTCTCCCCAAAGGCTGGTGGTGTCTTTGTGTCAAATTTGAGACTTGTGTCCTACTGCCACGTTCACAGTCCTGTTTCAGCAGTCCATTCTGGCTTGGTGGGGTTTTATTTGTCTTTTCTGTGGAAAACACACTTAGAGTGGAAACAATGAAGACTGATAAAACATACTGGAGAATGGAATAAGTGGATTAGGATGTCTGTGTAGGAACAATTATTGTCTTTGAATAAGTTTCTATCATATATAGACAATATCTGAGAATAAGGCACAAGCAGGTGTTTGCTGGACTTAACCCTTTGTATCACAAGAGTCAATAACAGGGTATGTGCAGCTCCACTCTTAACAGCAGTGGATCAGATTAAATAGGAAACAAACACCATGAGGTGTTGTTGACTCTCTGGATGCTGTGTGTGGTATCATTCTGTGGAGGGCTTCAGGGGGAAAGCAGACATTGTTTATACTGTGTGTTTTTTCAATAAAATATTCTTGACTTCTAACAGTGCAGAGATAGTGTTTAGCACTTGTTTCAGTATGACTGAAAAATGGAGCATTTAACAATGGCCCAAGTTCTTGCAGTATGGTAGCACTTGCTCTGACTTTGTTTTCCAGACATGCTGGCTAGTCCTGGCCTGGAGATCACCCTCAATAGCACTTTTGCAGAAAAAGGGAATATATGATGTAGCATAGAAATGTCAGGTACAAATCTTTTCATGTTTCCTTCCCTTCTACTACTTCCTTCCCCCCAGTTTTAAAGAAGGCTCCTGTTGGGGTTTGGCACAAGGCAAAACAGAGCAGCTGGTAAACTCTAAACAGCAGAACAATGCTTGTAGTCCTTTTGCATTAATCGATCTTAAATCATTCTTTAAACCACATTGCTTTACACTTAGGTCAGTTTTGTTTTCAGTCAGTTTGTCAATCATGGTAGCAAATAAGATGTTTTGGAATCAGTCTGATCTTGTTCTAGTGATAGGTGGAGGTGGGGAGCAGCTTCATAGAAAAAAAAATAGTGAGACCACATGAAAAGGCTTGGCAACATATTTCTTAATTGTTTGGGGACTGGAGAGCATAATAACAATTGCAATGAATATTTGTTGTTATTATTCTGAGTGGCAAATGTTCAAAAGCACCTTTAAGCCTCACTTCAAATTTTAAATCTGAAGTTACAAACCAGCTCCATCACAAAGCTTACAGTAGACAGACAGTGTGTATTTTTTACTAGACACGGCTGACCATATTACAGTAGGATTACTTTTAGAAAGCGGTCAGCATGTGACATGGACTGCATTCAATAATGAACTGCCAGATTCTGACCTCACCCTGGTTTCACTCCAGCAGGAAACTCCAGTGGAGTTAGAATAAGTCAATAGGGCTATTTGAAATTTACACCAGAGGATATTAATTTGGAATTTTGTCCATGCCTGCATAGCATCTCCTGAAGCAATGTCTATTCTAGCTGCTCTCTGAAGTTGGTATTCTTCTGGTTATGGGGGTTAGAACTAACTTTATTTGGACAAAAAGTGGTTATCCAGTAAAAATGGAACATTGAGTGGTAATAACACTTGATCCATTTTCAAATTTCACATACTGGACTCTTCTGTTAAGCCGCAAGTGATTTTGAATCCTGTCTCAGGTTCTAAACATAGGAAAAACTAATTTCAGAATGGGGAATGATATATAATCAGCAGAAAAACAATTAAAAGCAATACAGAGTCTATTTTTTTTGAAAGTATGGACTAGACAAAAACATTAATCCATACAAGTTGTTAATTCTAAAAATGCTGTAGCATTAATTTCATGAACTGCACTGAATAAGGAATTTTAGTCTCTTATTTCACATGACTTTTTCCAGACTAAACACATGGTCATATATATATTTCCTCTAATTTTAAATTCAAAGAATTCTTTTCCCCAGAATCCCAGGTCCTGGGATTTAGGGAAACATGACTTTATCCTATTTGTCATAACTATTCAGAAATTTAGATTATGAGGAAAGATTGCTAATTCTCCTCATGTAACAAAAATGAAGATTTTTAAATTTCAAAGTCTAAAAGGCAAGCAAAAGTACTGTGGATTTATTTTTAAATGTCATTTTTTAAAAATACTTTTCATAGTTTGTGAACTTGAACTCTTTTGTTAGTTGGGACTGGTGGAGCCTGAGAAGAGGCCGGGTAGTGTCTGACGGTATGAGATCCCCAAGTAAGCAAAGTTCTCTGCTTCTCTGTGCAGACACCTCATGTTACAAACTCATCAGGGTATTGATTCTCCTGGGAGAGAGTACCATGCCTGAGAGTAAGTTGTGAGAGTTTGTCACTGTTCAGAACTCGAAAAAGCATTTTAAACACTTAAAGAGTGGAAAGTTTTTCTTTATACCTTTTGAGTCTTTCAGCTTGGAATCATGGGAGTAAGAATTCATATTTACCATCAAGGATGTAAGTATTTCAGGCCACATGTCATTTATTTGCAGATTTAAACTTCCCTAAGAGTCACTGGTAGCACTTCAGAACAGATTAGCCTTACAATGAGGTTTTAACTTCTGTTTTAAACCAGTTTCTTTATTCTTTTTCTCCATTTACCTTCAGAATCCATTTCCATGTAGAAAAAACTATTATTTTCTGTCTTTAAAAAATAAATTGAGCTCAGATAATTGAACTAATTGTTTGGGTCGTTTGTAATAGCTCTTGAGAGAGAAGGCATTCATCTGAATATTGTACTAGGATTCATACTTTCTACTTTACTTCCTTGCTGAGCCACACAGTCCAGTGGATACATGGAAAGAAACTTCTAAAAAAAGTCAAGATATGGAAATATATATCTAATTTCAGTCTTATGTATCCAGTCTCCCGATTTTATTTGACTGTTCTGATATCCAAAATGACCAACTCAAAGTGTATAGAATATGTCTCCTTAGTTTCTACACACCCCAGTGTGATTATCTTCTGTTTCCCCTGACTGAATAGTGACAAAATGCTCAGGGTTTTCTCTGGCACTTGCCAGGTCTGATGTCAAACTTAGTGTGTGACTGGATGTAGCAGAGGTGTAAGGTCCTAATTTCCCAAAGTTTACATGGAATCATTTTTTCTGAAAATACATGATTTTTGGGGCAAGGACAGGCTTTCCTGAGGTAGTTCAGAAAATGTGTATCTTCATTTAATAATACTGTTGATATTTCTTCCCTGTGTAAGATCTTTTTTTAATGTCTAAGGTCAGACTGAAGGTGTGAGTAAAAATGAGGGTTCTCAGAATGCATTGATTCAGTTTTACTTTCTCAAATGACATCACATCTGGATCAGTAATTCTGTCCCTTTCTCCCTTCTCCAAACCATGGTGAAGTCTAATAATTGCACAGATTTTAGACTGCTTAGAATGGTTGATCTTTAAGCAAAAAATTATTTTCAGTCCTAGTTAGAGAGGAGATTGTACCTTACTGTGATAATTAAGGAAACTAGGATATTAAAGTTAGTTTAAAGTATATTCATGGGAATTAAGTGCATTAATATTAGAATTTAATCATGATGCAAGAGTGTGATTGAGAATTTTCATATGTGGGGAAGAAATAAATGTCACTCATCAGTACCAATGGCTTAAGTTAACCCCTCTTTTTTGCACTGCAATAGGCTGGGAACACCCAGATGTTCAGCTATTGCAAGTCATCCAAGCACTGGCAGTTTTCATCTGAAAACTGTTAATTTCTTAAGATGAGCTAACTCCGTTGTTTGAAACCATGAAAGCATAACCTGTTGGATGAATTGCACACAATTGCATGTTTTACCCTTGTTACTCAAGGAGAAGCAATGGCATTTTGGAAATAAGAAACAGAAGTGAGCATGTAACATCAGCTCAAAGTTAAAATTAAGTAACTCAATTACTTCCTGGAACTTTTAATTGATCTATCTCCTGCATTTCCCTCAACACTGGCAGAAATAACTAAAGTGCTTCACAATGCCATTGAAAAGGACAAAGATACTTTGAAAGTACAGAAAAATGGTGAGGGTGGTTTTGGTTTGGTTTGGTTTTAATAGTTTGAAATATTTTACCTATCTGATACTTAAGATACTTCAGACAGGCAGTGGCAGTCCTTGTCATGCATGCTTGTTGGATCCTCTGTTGGATCTTTTTCTGTGATTAAGTCCATCTGCTACAAATGTTCATAGACTGACTCTTCATTGATCTGGAAACTAGAAGTGGTCATTTTAATCATCTGTCATGTCTGACTACATGACACAAAACCCAGACTTCTACAAATCGTTCTTTCCTGGACCTCTCATCTTCTCATAGGTATTACACCCTACTTTCATTTTAAAGGCTTCATATCAGGGAAAGACTACAACATGAAACTTGGTCTCTCTGCCCTGGATTTTTGATTTTTCACCCTTGAAGTACATTTAAACTAATGCTGCACATTTACTGATTTTTTCCCATTTCAGTTATAACAAATATACTAAGAAAATTTGTCACAAAAAATGCCAGTAGTGGAGCAGTATTGAAGTGAGTTGTTTCTTGAAGAAAAAAGTCTGTTAGAGCCTACTGAAGACAGAAATTAGTTATGTGATGCCATTTGACTCTTTTCCTATAATACCAGGCTATTTAAATTTTCATTCAAGTCTACTGAAATTGATGTAAAGGTGATAAATCATTGAATGAATCTCTCAGTTATTAGTTGAAGCCCTAAAGCAAGACCTCATTAGCCTGCAGATTGTGAGGTACATGTACCCTGGTTCTATGCAAGCTGAACCGGTCCTGCCTATGCAGTTATATTCTCTTACCACCTGGCTGAGCTTTCAAGCTTTGCTTTTGGGCTTTTTTTTCTCCAAAATAACTGCATCCTCACCTACTTGACTGTTCCCTGAGTTGCTCAATGACCACAGAAGAGATTGCTGGAGTGACTCTGTTTCGGATGGCAGGAACACCCAACCACAAATGTGCTCAGATCTGCAGGCTTCTGCAAAAGATTTCCCCCCCAAATTTGGCTACTTCCCTCCTTCAGTCCTTCTCTCCTCCAATCTCACCCAGAGCAAACGAATGAAAGAACCAACAACCCACAAAACGAAGCAAAACCAGAGACTGTAAGAAGGGAACAAGTCCAGCAGATGTTCTCCAAGACTTCTATAATTTTCCTTTTGCAAACAGTTTTGCTGTTTTCAGTCTATGATTCTCGTGGTTTAAAGATTTTAGTCAATGATCCTTAAGGTTTTCAGCCTGGCTGAGTCAGGCTGAGATAGTGCTACAGCTAAGATAGACATCTCCGCTAACCCAATTAGTCTCAGTAATATTAGATGATTTATGCATTGGTTTGTTGATTCTGAAATTATTCATCCCTGTAGTGCACATAGGAAGTATATAAGTGTATTACTTTAGATCAACTTGTATTCAAAACTTCTTTCACATGCGACTTTATAAACCATAAAATTGCTTTTTACTTTAGTGCTTAGAAAAAATATTGCAAAAAAATGAAAAAAAAATTTAAATGTGCTAAGAAAATTATGTAACTTTAAAAAAAAGAGAATGCTGTCCTTGGAAATGCTGTTAACACATCCAGAGAAATTTAGAAAGCCACACAATAATTCTATTTAAAACCTGTAGCTCTTAATCAAATTTGCTCCGACAATTCTCCATAGAAAGGAAAACAAAACACAATCTTTAGTAGTGCTTCTGAAGCTACCTTGGACGTTCCAGGTCTCGCTTTGGCAGTTCTCACACATGCTAGCAAGCACAGAGAATAAAGGTGCAGCAAACTGAAAAAGAGGCTGGAATGGATTTTTCTTTTTCTCCTTTATTCTTGTCTTGCTCCTTCCTGACTTCCTTTCTGTCCTCTCCTTTCTTCTTCTTCTTCTTTTTCTTTCATCCTGTCTTTTTCTTTCCATCTCTCTTACTTTCATTATCTCTTTTGCTTTCTCTGTGTGGGTAGGTTGGTTGGTTGTTTTTAGCTGTCCTATTGCTTAGTTCTAGATAGAAAGATTCATTTTACTTTGAACTTATCCATTTATGAAATGACATGGAAAGCTTTTAGCCTAAAAGGGAAAAAAAGCAACAATTTTAACTGAAATATTTGAAGGATTCTATTTCAAAATTATGCTTATACTGAAAGGAAAACAGAAGTTAATCACAGTGATATTTTTAAAATCTATCACAAGCTTAGAAGGCAAAATTACTTATTTCATTTTGATCAACAATAAGTACTCGATCCACACAATGTAAAAATTGATTATTTTACATTTACTTTTCAAATTCACCCATGAGAAGTCAATTTATTTTCATAGCTCTGATCAGAATTCTAACTATCTGTGCTTCCTTTCTCAACTTCTCATCCTTCCTTTCCTTCCTCCCAGAGAACTGTGCTACAGTTTTGTTAAACTTCAATTGATCTTTAAACATTTTTTTTGTTGCTGGCTCTGTGTGCTCTGCTATGTTTCCAATTACAAAAAAATACAATTTTTAGTCCAAAATCTGAAGGTCACTAATTAGCTCATTTCTGTTCCATAACAGAAGAAACAATGTTAACTTCCGTAGCATCTAAGCTGAATATAAATGCCTCATTAATCTTAGACATATGAAAGCAAGTATCCGAGGACAGATGACAGTGTAGAAAAATTGCCCTGGAGAGGAAGACACAGAAAGATCAGACCTTGTTTATCACCATAAAGACTTTCTTATGTGCTCCATAGGCTAAGTGATACCAGGGCACAGTGCAAGGTTCTGAAGCGATAAAGATGTTCTATTGAGCAAAGCATTGTTTGTAAATAGTGAAGTTGATTCTAAGCCATGCCAGAAGCTCTCCCAGAGCAATACTCAGCACCTTATTAGTTTTTAAAGAAAGTCGTGGCACTTAGTATCCTCAGTCAACAGAAAGCTTCTTTCTGGGGCACGGTGCTTCCACTCTGTTGCCATTTATTTTGTCACATGTATTGTCACACGCTCCTCGGGAATGCGTTAGGAAGCCAGCTCAAAGTCCTGCTGGACTCAGAGTCCTCCTGGACTCAAAGTGCGGCCTTGAATCAGAATTCGTGCAAACACGAAGCCGCGTCCCATCTGGCGGGAGCAATCTGCAGGTGGTGCAGTGTTCATTTAAATTAATTAAACTAATCAATGGATCATTTGGATTTTGCATAATCATGTATAACTTGGAGATGAAAACATAGTCATTAAAAGTGAGAGCTAATTATTTGTTAGTGCTGGTACACAACAAGTCATAGAAGTTTTTATATGTAAAACTGAAGATATTGATATTTTGATTCATTCCAATTGGACTGCAAAGTCAAAGTTGATGCGTTTGTGGGTTGTATTTGGGAATGTTTCAATAGCAAATATACGCTATTAAGTATATAAAATAATATTATAATGCATAAGCCAAAATGAATAAGGATGAAGTAGTAAAATCCTCGTGCCTTATTTTCACACCTTTGTTACAACTTCTTAAATTGACATGTTCTGACAATGCACTTTGATTGTAATGAAGCTGTTTTTCCAGTTGAAGAATCTTCCACTGTAGTTATTAAGATACTCTTACTTAGTTACTACTACTTAGTTTTCCAGTTAAAGTACTCTCGAGAATTGTTTATTATTTCAAAGTGTTTCTCCTCAAAGCAAAAAAAAACCAAAACTGCACAAGCAAAACCAAACCAAAACAAAAAACAAACAAACAAACAAACAAACAAACAAACCCCCACTAACAGTTCCTTTAAAAAAAGGTTTGTCACCGTTAAATCTAAGTTGATAAGTAATTCTTTCATGAAATCAGGATGACTTCCTAATGTCTCTTAGTAACAAAAACAAAACAAAAGAAAGAAAACAAAGCTAGGAAAACCCCAAATCACCAAACGCTCAAACAAACAAAACCACAACATAACAAACTACTCTTACCTTATCAACATCCGTCCATAAATATTATGGAAGCATGTGAGAAAGTTGAGACTGGAGAGATTTGTGGTTGAGATTTTTAAAGAAAACTTTAAACATAATCTTAAAACCCTTATATACTTTATTCAGTCATCTGGCTATAAAACAGTTTGCCATTCACATGCTAGTTGCTGTAGTTGTGAAAATTTGAAAACTATGATATTCTGACTTAAACTTATCCATGTTTCTTTTCCAATAAGATTTTTTTTCCATAACTGAGAAATAGAAATATTGAAAATAGATGAAACTCAGTACCACCACTTAAATTGAAGCAACCAAATCTTATTTCTCCACTGGTTTAACTCATTTTTCACTCGGTTCCCTGAATGGAACTTCAAGAGCCAATACTAACATTTTCTTTTCCCTTATTTGTATTACTGGGAAAATCTCACAAAGGATATTAAAATATGACTCCTGCAATATTAACAGGCAGTGCTGTGTCCCAGTGCTAGCTTTGTCCTTTGTGGGAAAGTTTTATTTGATCATTGAAAGTTTAATTTGAAGGACCATCATTTGGCTTTAAAAGAACTAACCTGTTTTTAGGAGATTATACTAGAAAGATGCGTGAGAGAGCTTACAAATTAAAATATTATTTCTTTCCAGTTACATTTTTGCTTCCACAAAAAGAAATATAGGGTGTGAGAAGAGATGCCAATTCTCAGATTCTGTTTTATTAACAAAGCTGTAAAATGACAGTTGCCTAAATGAAATTGAGGAAATCTAAAAAATAATAAAGAGAAAAAATAAAGAAGAGAGAGACTCTGGCCTCCTGTATAAACAATAGCCTTTGTCTGTTACATCATCACATTGTAATTAGATTTATTACGGCTGTACGCTCATGGTTTGAGTAAGTGGAATATGTGATGTGAGTTTAATTGGCTTATTTGTCGTGCAGAGTTCACTAGTGCATTAGAGCCTGCCTTGTCCTGCTCCATTAGAAACATCTCCTGTAAAATAATCAGCCATTCCACCACGATCTTTCAGAAATATTCCACTGCAACAAATATTTAACTTAGACTTAAGCCATCAGCGAAGCAGCTGTTACCTCCTGCCTTTGCCCTCCTTCTCATCATATTTGAGAAATCTCTGTCCTTCCAGTTCCGGTGCAAAACCCTCTCATCAAAAGCACAAATTCTCTTTTTATTTCTGCCACAGGCTTCAGACTATTTCTAGCTGCTCAGAGAATGAATAACACTGGGCAGCTCGTTTCATCTGTCTGTGTCTTTATATAGCAGTTCTGTGAATAGAAGGAATAGATCTTAACCCATCTTGGAGACTGCTGAATGAGGTTAGAGTAAGAGCATAATTTTTATGGATGTTATGGGTGTTACAGATGTTATGGATACTCAGAAATAATCATATGGAGTAATGGAATAACATAATTGCCCATATTTTACGTCTTCTGACCTGTATATTATTCCAACCATATCAAGGTGAATGATGTCTAGGGAATTAGAATCTACAATCAATGGACTGAATTTGTTTCTCTTTTCCATTTACTTATAAAAAACAAGTGTGAGGGCTATTTTAATGTTGCTAACAATATGGATCAAATCTAAATGGGATTTAAGTGAAAACAGGTAAAAATAGGGGGAAATTCATTTAAACCTGGTCCAAAGAAAATGTTCATATCCAGTGCAAGATCTTATGGACACTGAGACCAGCTCATAAATAGTATGATTGTCTTCGAGGGATCTGTTACTATTAATACCAGGTGTTCCCTGCATTTCTTTGCAGACTTTTTACAAACTTATTTATATTACATCATCTGTGCAATTTTTTTCCACAGATAGGGAAGAGTAAACCATCAAAGTAAAAGTTTACATTCATGTATTTAATCTCTAAATTATTAGCAAAAAACAAGGTTTTGGTAAACACAGCCTTGCTCTTTAGAGAGAGAATTGATGGCAATTTTCTACTGATGGTACCCTCAATTGATACAGTATATGGATTTTACTGTCTTCTTATGTTAGGACAGAAGGGTGACCCTGCATTTCATTCATCCAACAATAATTAACAAATAAATAAATAAATGACATTCCAATATTTGTCAGAATCTGTGAGTAATCTAGACTGAGCCATGGTCTGACATCCTGTCTGGTCAGATGAGATCATTTGAGTTGTCTTTGTGCATCCTGAGTTTAAATTTCCCTTTTGTTTGGAGTCAGTAGGCTTGCATGGGTAGTAAAGTCCTGTCTGCTCCCTTAGGACATCCATTATATTGAGGACTTTAAAAACAAACAAAAGTTAAGTTTTTGGTTTTGACAGGTTACTTTATGATTGTGCAACAGTTCTCTTTGTTTCTTCTTCCTTTTTTTAGGAAGAGAATTCAGTTGTGGTGTTAATGAGCTCTAGACATAGTTTAGCTGGGCTTTTTGTTGCAGGATTTATAAAAATATATACATGTGTGTGGAGCAGATAAGTTTGAAAATGCCATCCTAATCAATTATTTAAACAAGCCCACAAAATAACATGCAGAGGTCTTTATTTATTAGACTCTATAAAATGCACATAAATTGAGCCCTGAAATAAAATGCAGTAATGAGTATAACCTGTTTAAAAGAATATCCTTTGCATACATCTCTTTTTATGACTATTGCGACTAAGATTATTTGTTGGATTTTTTTAAAAATATACTTCAAATGATTTTAAATACACTTTAAATATCCTTCAAAAATGTAGTTCAAATCAAAGTCCTTGGTGCATGATGGTTTGTAGATTTCCCTTATCTGCTTCGAAGGTGGTATGGAATGATATTGTTTACTTCCAAAACTACAAAATTTAGTAATAGAAATGCCCTACTCTTTGCTTTAGAAAGAGAGTCAATTATGTATGAAACCTGAATTGCTGTTACATGGTTTTGGGCAAAAGGTGAATTGTGCTTTAAATTAAAGAGAAATGTGTGCACAGACTGGGCACATTTGTTTTGCTGAGCTCTATGATTTTAAGGACATATTAGAAATTGGGTATTAAAAACAAGTTATCTGTGGTGCAATCAGCAATGGCAAATTTTGTTTTAAATTACTCTGCTAAGTACTGCAAACTGCGTCTTGATCCTGAACTGCTGAAATCATGGGAACTTTATCATTGTCTTCAGTCCTTATGGGATAAAGGAAAAAGAAGAGGATGAAGGAGTATAAATTAGAAAAGCATTACATAAAAGAATGGATTTGAAAAGTAGGAACTAACAAGGATGGTTATAGATCTGGCCATGTTTACTGGAGGAAAATGCAGAGGACAAGCATAAAAATTATCTACCATTGTATAAAAATACCATAAAGAGAAGAGTGACTGATTATTTTGCTTAATTAATGAACACACAACTAGGAGTAATGGTCTAAGTCTTTATACAAACTTGAGCTTAAATGGTTGAAATAAACTTTATAGAATACAATTATACAATGAAATATTCTGCCAATGGAAATTGTGTAATTATTGGTACAGAATGTATTTAGAGTTGAGCCTTGTAATACATGTGTAGAAGACGCTTCCTCATGACAACACATATCCAGCTTTGAAAATTCCAAGTACAGGAACACAAATCTAGCCATAGGTAACAGCTGTAAGAGTCCCATAAGCTCTAGCAGTGGCTCAGCCAACAGTTGCAGAGCCCAGAGTCCTCGTTCACCAAGCAGTCTCACTGAGCTGCTGGGTGATCTCCTTTTGCACAGGAGGGATGATGGTATTTCCTTCCTGCCGACAATCCAGCTGTTAGACCTACATGTTGTGAGGTGTCTTAGGTCTTTTAGGATAAAAAGAAAAAAAAAATATAGAACAACAGAGAAGAAAGGTGTGTCTAGATGCAGGGTGTGTGTTTGCACCTGCATTAATTTCCTGAATTGCTGTAGTCTTAACTTTTCCTTCATGGAAGCAAATGTAAGCCTGTCCCATCATTTGGGGCATAACTACATGTGCTGAGGTCCAAGAGGGGACAGTGAGGTCCCAGAGGGTTCGGTGCTGGGAGTCATCCTTCCTGCTTTCTGTTTCCTGTGCTCTCTGCTCTGCACTCCAGGGATCTGACCCACAGTGGCCAATATCAACATACATTTCTCATTAAGAAAGTGAAGATGAAAGTATCCAGTTAAGAAATTCACAGTGCTGCCAACCTTGACTGTCACCCCACAGCTCAAACAGCTTACTCCTTCAGAAATCTTTTCAGAGATACTTTCCCAAACCTACACAGCCACAGGTTGCACAGAGGACATAAGTGCTCCAAACCTTTTCAGACCATATAATCACAGAGCCCAGACATAGGACTGTGTATTGGAGACCGAGGAGAAGTCAGGCCTGCCCCAAAGGATTTCTGCCTTTCTTTAACACCCAGCTTGCACCCTGCACCTGAATCTGTGTTACTGCTCTCATCCACTTCTGCAGTGGTTTATACACAATGTTTTCTGAGCAGAAGAACACCGGGCTTCCTTGAGAATAAAACCTAAAGGTGTTCATGCACCTGTTTGGGAAAAAGTGGGTTTGAAGGTTTTTGTTGTTTTGTCTCCTGGTGAGGTCTGCAGATGCAGTCTGTAATTAATGTAAAATATTGTCAGGTATTTGCAAGCATACATTTCCATCTGTGAAAATCTGGCCTGCCCCGAATCTCAGTGAAAGGCACATGTTTTTGAAAGCACTGAGCTGAACCCACAGGAGGACTTGCTGCAGTTGTTTGAAATGTGAAATGCAATTTATATTTAAGGAAAACAGGATTCATGGACTAAATAGTTTTTGTTGTTTCGAACCTAGTGGATTTACATGAGGCATGGATTTGGCCTTTATACATTATCATTTAGAAGCTGTCACAGTTCTCAGATTCTTCTGACAGAGCAATAGGTTCCCACAAACCATGTAATCTCTTCCATACCAGACTGAGTTTGATTTCCTGCCTCTCCAGGAAATAAAGAACTGATGTCTGCTGTATAGGATAAGGCCAACATACGAGGCATGAATCAGCACTTCAGTACACCTAGGAAAATGTATTTGGTTCTGGGGAGGGGAATGGCATTATTGTTATTTTCTTCATTTTAGCAAGTAGATCGAATAGATTTGTAAATTCCTCAGTCAGTAATAAATAAATGGAAATAGCATCACAAGATAGGAAACCAGCTAAAGAGCTGAGCTTCTGCAAGTCTCTAAAATGTCTCTGAGGCTGCCAATGTAAAGGATGCTTACCAAGAAATCTGAGCCACTGTGAGTGATATTTGTATGTCTCAGAGACTCTATTAAGGAATAAGAGACAACAATAGAAATGATGCAGCTGAATATGTTCCTGCTCAGTTAATTTTGATGTAAATGGTCTAGGTACTCTTCTTAGCGGTATCATATTAGCCTTTACTGAGTTGTTATTCTACAGTAATCCATCAATATTTCGCAATTATTCATCCCATGAAGACTTTATAAAATGTTTGTTGCTTTTAGAATTACAGAATGGGTGTTTCAAAATGAGTGTGCAAATTTTGTAAGAACTGTGCTCATGTAGGTGTGAAATAAAACAAAGTTGTTGGTGGTCTTTATTGCACACTATTTACCCAGATGCTTTACAAATTAAAATAACAAGGCCATAGAATTAAGTGAGAAAGAAGAGGGAGGAGGGTGGATTTTGAAGAAATGGGGTAAGTAGTGGTGAAGGGTATTTTCAGTTGGGATTGTGATATATAAAAGAAAGTTGCTGAAACAGAGACATAACAGGAATCTAATCCAGACAACATGATCTGCAGGGACTTAATTGTCCATCACTATTTAGAGAGGAGTTTTGTGTATTGCCATTTCTTTTGTGATGTTTGCCCAAGTCTATTAGAACAGGTAGCACAAATATTTAGAACCAAGGCAGTTGTAATAGCCTGTGGATACCTGAAGACATCTCAAACTCTAAAATGTTACTTTATGCAAATGAGCAGGATGATCGTTTTAGTCAGAGTTCTGCCCAAGCTGCACCTTTGGAGCAGTTTCCTGGCTATTCTGTCAATGATCTGAGTGATAATAGAGGGTGTGAACCCTGTAAATGAATGCTGTCTCTCTTGTTATTGTTATTTTTACTGTTCCATGATTGTCTGCTATCTCTAGCTTGAAATGTTTCTGTTTTTGGACTCAGCACATTTACTGCAGAAGAAGGTAACGTCACTGTTTTAAATTTCTCATTTCTACGAGCTGGAGAATGAACAAGCATGTAGATATTTAATTCCTTCAGAAGAAAGAGGTCACAGGCAGGAGGTGAAGCAGTGCTGTCTTAAAAATTACAGCAATGACATTAAATGTCTGCAGAACTGCTCTACAGGAGCGAGAACTCTTCCCTCCTTACAGCATGCTCAAGATCCCCATCCTCAGGAGTGTGGTGTCTTTGTGCCTATAAATTAGTGTATTTATTACTGCTCTAACTGGCCACAGACATGGAATCTCAAATTAGTCCTCCTTCTCTTTCTGAGTAGGTGGAATTATTTTCAGAGCAGTCAAAGTCTTTTAAAGTCTCAGGAGAAATATTTTTACATGGACAATGCAGAGTCCCTAAATGGAATTGCCTTCAGGGGGATTCATGTATGTTTCAATTGATTAAATATTTAAAATCCAACCTGATGAAAGCAGACAATCATGTACACAGTGGAAAAAGTTCAGGAAAGATCAGCAGAATTTATGTTTAAGCCCAATCAAGAATAAGGACAAGTTGTTACATGTTACAGGCATATTTTTATAACATACATACATAGTATATATTCATATGTGTGTGCACATGTGCGTATATATATTGCAGAAAAAAGTAATGTAAAATCAGCAATAATATGCAGTATACAAACTTAGCTATTTCACCAGACCCTGTAATGTTCAGTTTGATGATAAGGAATGAAAAAAAATCTGTATACATCTTTGCACAGGGTTATAGAAGTAGCAATGTTCTTCCAGACTGTCTCTTTAAATTACCCTTAATGAATCAATATGCTACTATGGAGTGAGCAGACAATGCTGAGGTATCTTGAGGGTGAAATGTTTAGTCCAGCTGTTGAGGTTTACTAAAAATGACTTGAAGCTTTCTTCTGGTTGTTCTGCAAAAGTCTGCCCAAAAAGAATTGTTGCACCCTTTCTACCTCTTGGCACTTTATTTAGAAAATTGTTAGCCTGTCTTGTGGATGTTGCATTTATCCTCAATATAAGTCTTTTACTCTGCTGTCAGACCCCATGGTTATTCTGAGCTCATTTTTTCCCCCATATTCTAAGACAAAGTAATGTAAACAAAAGTTAGCCAGCCCCAAATTTTTTAGACAGTAGGTGGTACTTGATCAGTCACATTAACATGAGCAGAGTCACTGTAGACAATTAAAAAGATGCATTTCTTAAATGTTGGGTGCAGGCTGGACACCACAATGCATATAATTATATGAGAATGCTTCTGGTGCTGAAAGAGTGGGTTTTGTGATCTTACTCATAATGAAACTCCAGCTCTTGCCTTTGCCACCTCTCGCCTATTATTTCTCTAACACTGCATGATAGCATAAAGATATCAAGAATGCATTATTGTTAATTTTTAGCTTGAATAATTTTTCCATCTATCCTAGCACTTTCATGCTGTGGAAATAAGTACTGAGTTATTAATTTTTCCACTTTTACTGACATAGTGTAATGATGAACAAAACTAGAGTAGAATAGAATAGAGCAGAACAGAACAGAGTTTCAGAGGATTTTTCAGATGTGAGGGTGGTTATATCCTAAAGATTAACTGAAAGCATAACTCAGGTTTGTGCATTCAAAGTGTTGGGCAATATCCCAGTAAAGTTTGAAGTTTTGCTGTATCTGTATTTGCTGTAATAGGTCCCTGGATATTAGACTGTTATGGACAGTATTTTCAAAATAAAATTTTAAAATACAAAAAACAGGATTTCTGAGTACTTTGTTTCAGACTTCATCCTGTTTCTCAGACTCAGCTGAAATCTGCAGTGGTGGCTCTAGGTGGCACATTTTAACTGTTTCACTAATCCAAAATGAGGATGCCATCTCTGGGTCAGCACTTCACTAATGAGAGAGAGACACAGTGAATGTACATTGGAAATACATGGGTGAGTTCATTCCAGTGCCTGTTGGATGGACACAGAGAATCATATTTGGAGCAACAAATCAAGAAGTTAATGAGAAGAGACTGAATTCTCTTCTTATGTGAAGAGTTGGTCCTTTCAAGGACATGTGAGCAGAAAGCCACAAGACATTTTTTCTTCTCAACTTTAGTTTTCATGTTTTCTTATGTGTAGAGGAGCATTTGTAGTTTTCAGAACAGGTATTAAATAAGAAGAGATTTTTATGAGAAAACAGAGTGAAAATAGACAGTAATTTCATAACAGTTGCAGTATGTGCATTATTTCATACCTTGCATTTATTTCAGACCAAGGTTTGTATGTCAAACTGCACTGTAGGATGACTTCTTAGGAACACTTTTTGAACTCTTAATTGAAGGCATTTGTACCCAGTATTTTTATATTGTAGCAAAGTATTGTAAAAACAATAATAAAAAGAAATGAAGTTTCAGAAGTGAAATTTCATTTTTTATTTTACCATTAATTATCTTAAAATAAACTAGATTAAAAGCAAGGTTTAATTTTACCACTTTTTGTATATTGCTAAGCAATCTGAAGTCTAGAATATTCTTGATTGCACAACATAAATTGGTGTAATAGTACATTTTATTGCATGAAGGTGCAATGATTTCTCTTCATGCTGTGAACCAAATACAGAAGATCATATTGCAACTGGTGTAGGAAATTTATACAATGAATAGTCATTATGTTTCTGAAGAAATGGATGTCAAGGGAAAAAATTACTCATGATATGAAAAAGCCCAGTATATCAAGGAAGGACACTGGGTACCTCTAATCACAGTAGAGGAAAAGTTTGCACTTCAGGCATAAGGTGGTATTTTATTGTTCACCTTTCAAGGCTAAAAAACTTCTAATACTTTAACTACACTCCTCTGGACTCTGGAGTTTAAATGTTTTAGGTATCACATTTAAAATAACTTCTTGCATTCGATATTGCATTGCTAAGAACACAGTTACATTAGTTGTATTGTCCATATTTTATATGAACTTTCATCTGCACTGGGACTTCTGTTGTCATCTTCATGCCATTTTCTGCTTTGTGGTATTTTTACAGTATGTTTTGCTGGAAGTTTTATGCTGTGTACTTTGCATGGTTTCTAGTCTCTCATTATTGCTTTTATTTAACTTTAAAAGTTAAAAACAGGGCCTATATAAAATAATTAAGAATCTTAGTCTCAGGTTTGGTAAAACATCAACTTATGATTAAATGCATTTTTGCCTGCTGTTCATGTTTGTGTGACAACACAATGTGAAGTACAATCATTCTATAGCACCTTGTGGAATGCAGCTAAAAATAGAATGAGAAATGGAAAGAAGGATGGAATTAAGATTCTCCTTTCATCTAAGTACAATGTTTTTCCCAATCAGAAGAGACATAGTACACTTGCTAGTAGCCAATCTGTAGAAATTGTTTAATTAATTAATTAATACAATGTTAATTTTTATAGGATTCACCATACTATTTTTATTTTACTTCAGTACAGAATGTAAGAAAAATATTATCCTTTCCAAAGATAAAATAGCCATGTATAAGCATTCCAAAAAAAATCAAAGTTGTGCACTTGAAAAGTACCTCTTCATGTATGGGATATGCTTTTATGCCAAAGCAGCTTTTTAGACATTTGTTACAACTAACAATAATAGGTATCTCACTGAAAACCTTTAAACAGAAATGTAGAATTCTCAATAATGATCTTTTACAAACCTTCTTAAGTTCTTCATCAAAGTATCTTGCTAAATAAGCTGCAGAATCAAAAAGTCCGTAGAGAATGAAAAGTTAATTTCAAATCTGTTAATTAAAGCAAAGTAAAAAAGTGTGTTGCCATTGGGAAAATCTACGTCTCCTTCACATCTGTACCATCATGCAGGTTAAGGAAAATGGAGAAATTACACATTCCCTCTAAGGTCTTTTCATGCCAGTGTGCTGTAGTGCCATATGAGGTAAACAGGAATCCAGTCATTAGTTTTCTTTGACAGCATAAAATAATTTTACTAAAAAGAAAAAAAATCACAGTATTCCAATAAAGCTGCTTGTTAGTTTTGTATTCCCTGATCAACAAAACTGAATCATTATGACACAGTACAAGGGAGATGGCTTCACAGGGTGAGATTTCAGGTTCATCTGTGTCCTGTTCCTTGTTTTGAGTATCATGTAACATCACCGTGCCTCGGAAAACATATAGCTACACAATTGTGTACAGCCTGTTGTGTTAGTACCAATTAACAAGGATGAGTTCCTTCAGGGCTCCTGTGGGGCTTTAGAAAAGCAGACTGCTGAATATCTTATGTTTCTTTGTTCAATAAACATTACTACCATTACTTTTATGTAACATTTCACTTTTTATTACAGCACTACATCTGTTAGCAGAAGGCAAATAGACATTGTTTTTCATAAAGAAGCAGATCATTCTTTAAAATATAACAAACTCGATTTCCCATTTTTGATTCCAAGTGACTGGCTTACTGTAACCAAAATATAATATATTTCTTGTCTCCATTTTTACATCAGGTAACACTTTCTTAAATACTCCTGTGTGTAGGCCAGCTGAGGACAAAAAAGCAGAGGTGTAATTGAACATTCAGGATGGACTTCAGGGCACATGGTGTAGTTAGTTAGTAGTGACAACTGCTACATGTTTTGGGAGTTGTGTTAGACACTCAAGTTTCCAACTGGAGGGAATAGGAATATTCCCTCCTAAGTGCAAGTTTTATTCTAGATTCAAAAGCACAAAACAAATCTCAAGCAAAGCCTGGTGCTGCTGGTGCATTTAAACTTCACTTTCAGAAAGGCAGCACTCTGTTAGGCATTTCTACTTGAGTGGCAGTGGCCACTTCTTTTATTGATAAACTCCATTACCACAGGATCATCTAATAATTAGCCTGGAAAGGCTCTCTGGAAATCATTTGGTCCAACATTCCACTCACAGCTGGAACAACTGCAAAGTTAGAACCATCTTGGAGGGTAGATCATGTTGCTCAAGACTTTGTTAAGCTAACTTTGAGAATCTACAATGATATGCAGTCTTTCTGGGATACCTGTTCCAGCACTTGATTACTTCTGATGTAATTTTTATCCCTTTTAATATTATAAGTGATAGTGTTTGCTACTTTTTTCTTTATGTATATTTGGCATAATTACGGGAGAGTTTAGGCTGAGAAACTTAATTCCCCACTCATTCTTGGATGTTTCTTAATAAAACCACTGCATTAGTAGATTGAGTTTCAGTTGGCAGTGGATATTTCTTTTAAGTGAAGGAAGAGTGACCAGAGAGTGACAATTAGAAGTCTGCTTCTGTAAAATATTTGAGATTGGTCACCAATTCTTCATCAGCACTGAGAAGGTTTTAAAGTCTGGGACTGAAAATCCCTGAGATATAAGTATGCAAGATAAGTGCCATACATTTTCCAGAGACTATCATTTATCCCTGGATGGATGGAGATACGCTATCTGTATTATTGGAAGCTTCTGTGTCTGTCTCATCCAGTTACCTGCCTTTGATGAGAGGCAGCTTGAGGAAGAGTAGGAATATACTAGCCAAAAATGAATGTGCTAATACTTCTGTAGCTAAAATCATCACTAACTTCATGCTGAATTCATAGAGTCATAAGTTCTACAGCCAGAGGGAATCATTATGTTCACCTGGTCTGACCTCCTGTGTTACATAAAGGATAGAGTTCTTCAACCATTTTTTACAATTAAGACAATTGCTATGAAAATAACCTTAAAGATACACAGACTCTACAACATGATAACAATTCAAATTCTTAATTAGCCTCAATATTAAAAACATACACCTTTTTCTGGTGTCAGTGCATGAATGCTCACCTTCTAGCTACTAGATAGATCATGGTACTAGACATTTTAGGAAGCACATAATATTTCATTAAACTGAATTCCTGCTTTAAAAATACTGTGTAATTGGAGATATCAATCACTCTTCCATAATGTAAAATTTGTAATATTAATTAAGTCCTTCCATTGTGAGATCCTAGAACCTAGAATGGACCTGCGTCTGATTTCACTCATATTCCTGTTATCTATTTATACCTTAGTTGCTGCAACAGAGTCAACATATTATGAGTTCATTTGCTTTATGTGTGTTTAAATGTGTTCCTATAATAGCACAAAATCTTTGGGGACTCTGGGATCATTTAGATAAAGAATGTGTATGTAATTCTTGTATTTTTCTTTCTGTTCACTAATGGCTAGTACATTTATTTCTAGTATATAACTATGCACTGGGTTTTTCTGTACCTGTGTTGTTATTACCAAAATGCAGTTAGCGAATTTAAGTATGACTGACATATGTTTCAGCTTTTGTAACATTGTGACTCTCAACATTTTCAAGAAAGAAAAACAATGAGAGAACGTTTATGTCACTCAGTTTTACTTTGTTAGAAGGACAGTCATAATTGCTACTAAAATGTCCAACAGTGTAAACTCAAGACTGTTATCAAAACCAACACATCTACACAGCAACATCCAAGGTTAGGGAACCAAAGAATGAAGATATATCCACATTGTTATAAAACAAGGTTTTCTGGGACAGTGCAGCATGGGGTGATAGCAGAGAACTTGGTGCTGTACATTTGTTCTCCATTCTTGTGTCTTCCTACTGAGGATACTTTTGAAAGAGCTTAGGATACATTACATTTCACCTTAGGAGATTTTCTTTTAGCATTTTCTTCATTGGGAGAAATGAGTGTCTTTGCATTCCATAAAAAGCATTTCTTATTGGGATGGCCACCATACAAAACCAATTTCTTCTGCAATACTAATTGCTTAATCTTCCAACCATTTTCTCTGCCAGTCTGCTGCTTCTGCCAAACACTTATTTTTGTCTACATTTTGATTAGAGGGCACATTTACAGATCTCACACAGTTTACCTCTTCTTTTTTAAGTAACAACAGCCCACAAAAAACTCTACACAAGAATCCATGAAGGTTTAAGAGGTGATACAGTGATGCTTTTTGATATTAGAGAACTAATTCACCTGCAGTGAATTCCTTGACTTTATTGGATTCTAAGATAGAAAAAGCAGCAGTAAGGGAGAGATTGTTATTTATTGCAAAATTTTAGATTTAAATTAATATCAAAGTATGAGGAAATTGTGCTGTGTGATTTATAAGCTTGATTTCAATTACATTAAATTTTTTAAAGCCACAGATCGACTTCTTGGCTGGTATAAATCAATGAAATTGCTGTTATTTATGCTAGTTGCAGGTATGATTATATATTGTTAGTTTCTTCATAACTCTATTCTTTCCTTCAGGTATTTCAGAAGAAAAACCCCACAGCCATACTTCATAATGTCAGGAACTGTAGAATTGATTCTCATGGGAGATTTGCATCAGCTGAGCCCACTTAACTTGATCGTTCTTCATTTGTAGCTGATCAAAAATTCAACAGCCTGTATTGTGCCTTTACATTCTTATCTAGTGGCAGTTTGGGACTGCTCTGAAAAGACAAGACATGGGTGTATATTTATTTAAAACTTGTTTTACATTACAGGAAAAAACTGTGAAAGTGATACAGACTTTAGATAGCTAATAGGTCATTTCAGACAGGACTATAACATACTCCCTCTAGTGATGAATAGATCATTTCCCAAATCTTCTTAAGTTTATAAGATGACTTATTCTAAATGTTGTTGACTAGTAAAACTTGTAAGCAATCTTTTATGTTCTGGTGGTACATGGTATGAATATGCTTCACTGCATATATATTTTGAATAATATCTCAACCAGGAGTTGAAATGTTTCATTAGATGTACTTGAATGCAAGATTTCTGGACATTTATCATCATCATTAGTTCCTTTTTTTTTTTTTGAAGCTCCCATGAATCACAGAATATGTCAGTGGTGAATTAATTTTCTCTATGCAGATAAAAAAAAAAAAGAACAACTGTGAGTTAAATAATAAATAGGCCAATTTGCACTCATAATTCTTACATCTTAAATCTTCATAAAATATCATTAAAATTCAATGTTCCTTATAGAGACTGATATGCAAGCAATACATATTGCAAAAATTAGATTCAATGGATATGCAAGGGGTGGGTTTATGCAGTAATTATAGCATTACTTCATTTATAATTATTATCTTTATTAGATGTAATTTAGCCAACCAGTATAATTTAGATACACACATGCATCTACTACTTTAATAAAAATATGCTTGCTGCCCTTGACAGCTCCATGCCTTAAGCAAACACAGTTTTTTTCTTTTAAGTTTTCTTCCTGTGGAGTTCAGCAAACATAAAATTCTGCCATTGTTTCCTTCTACTTTCAGGAAGCTGTTTACTATAGCTAATAGAAAAAAGGCCTTTTCTTTTTCTTCCTCAAGGTCAACTGATGTAGCCACTAGTTCTCAACTAGGTTTTCAAAACCTAAAAGTGTTACTAGATTTATTATTTTTTAATTCAGGGAGCCTTTTATACTGGAATTCCAATTAAATTCTTTGAAACACATTCTTTTAAAACAAAAATAAAACTAAAACCAAACAAACATTTTAAAAGCAAGAAAAGCAGCTAATAAATCAATGAACTTGGTGTTAAACTGTGGGGTTAGACATTAAAGTCACAGCTTTATGTGAGCTGTATTTATTTGGTCATTGAAGATACTTTTTTTTTTTTGTCAAATGGTTGACAAAGATGCTCTGCCAGTGCTACATCTATGTTTCCTGTGGGCTGATAGTTTTGTCTGCATAATTTCTTGAGTTCCATACCTGTTTGTGGTAAACTAGTCCTGCAAAGTGGGAGTTAAAGTTTAAATTCAATCTGGTAACCCATCATAGAAAATTCGTGATTTGAATGTTACTCCCTGTGAGCTGGTTCAACAGCTGTATGGAAGAAGTCCTACTGAGTGGCAAACCTGAGGCTTGTTGGTAAATGAGGAGAAAAGTCACTTCCCATGGTGTAAATGACTCCCTCCTTCTGCTGAGCGTGGTGGCACAAGAGTTGATGTTGGTAGTGTTAATGTGTTTATGTGTTGTTGTTTTTCCCATAAAAACTTCAGCAATGGCTTGTCCTTACAGAGCTCATTGTTGTTCTTTCCTTTAGAAATAATTGCAGCAGCAGAATTAGCTGAGGTTTGGCAAGTCTGACTACAGCAGTATATCCTGACTAGTACCAAGTGAGCACAGCAGTACTCATGTTTGAACAGCTTAGTGACAAATTTCATGTGCTGCAAAAACACAAGGAAGGACCCTGAGCCAAAATAAACTCCCCATCTTCGTGTTCTCCTCCACAATACCCTTGGTAGCAAGGCAGCCCTGCAGCGTAAGTGTGGCGACATCACCTTTTCGTAGAAAGGACCACAGTGCTGAAAGGTGTCCCAAAGGACAAAACTCTCCCCAACATATTATTTGAGATAAAAAATTGTTCAGCTAGAGAGATTGACCACTGCTGAAATAAGGAGCAGCTCGGCTGGCGTGACGATTCCTAGACCTGAAGTGTCTGAACTTGAGCCATACTTCACGACAAGCACATATTTGTGCATTTAACAAGCAGAGTGAGCTGTGCAACAAGCACTGTACATATGACATGTACATCCCTTGAAGCAAATTGACAAGTTATAGATTCATCTCAAATTTTACAGCTATTGAATGCAGGGGCATTTTTACATACTGGGATGAAGGGACCACTGTATTAATGGTATGTGGTGCCAGAAAAAAAAACCATCCAAACAGACAAAAAACAACCCACAATACATCAGGATTTGGATCAGAGAGATGGTTAACGTGAAAAAGCAATAGTGATACTCTACATAGGTATACAGAGCTCTTGAATTGAACTTTGAAGAAGCAGAAATCCTGAAATGCTTGAAAGGAAACAAAGAGTATCACTAAAAATACAGAATGTTCATGTTCTCTGATAGCTGGGGAGCTAGAATCATTGACCCACACTTTTGAGGGAATTTGGTTTTCTAATACTAATTATTAGAATACAAATTCCTAAATAGTAATTAATTGCATAAATAAAAGTAAGAAGAGGATAATTAGTTCTGCCTCAATTTAATACAGGTACTTTTAATTTGCTCAGTTATCATCAGTAGGAACAGATGCTAGTTCTTGCTAACTGTTTGGAGCTAAAATAACTGCTCTCTAGTGACTACTGAATTGAATGTTGCAAGGTTGATTATTACAAATCATCATATCAGAAAAGGAAGCCTCACTGTATATGAAAAGCATCAATTTTTGTTATCCAACCAGAGTAACACTTACTACTCACCAATAACTTTTCTTTCAGCTTTGTCAAATACAAGAAAAACATCAAGGTCACACCTGGAACTGAAATCTTTCAGGTTGTTGCATGCCCTTCTTTATTCAGATACAGCACTTATATTTATCTGGAATATGGAATTTGTCCATTTTTTGGATCATGTAGTCCTCATGAAGCAACCTTCACCAGTGCTATAATTCCACCTCAGAAATAATTCCTGTTGTAGATAAGAATAGCAATGGGCTTCCCGCATTCAGAATTATGTGACATTTATTTCCTCAATTCCACTGTATTTGACTCCTTTGAAGATAAATCTAAGCTTACTTTTTTTTGTCTACCTTCAAAAGAAGAATGAAAGGTTTTTAAATTTCTTTTTATAAAAAATTAAGATAGTCATAATATCTACGTTTGCATCATGCACTTTTAAGTTTGTGAGTATGCTATAAAATAATGACTTCTGTATAAATCATTTATTCAACTTGTTACTGAGGAATGATTTTGTTGGTTTTGGGGTTTTTTTTTAATGTGAATTAAACTGAAAATAGTTTTTTTCCTAAAAACAGATGGGAAAAAATCTGTTTCAAATACCTGCTTTTTATGGGAAGTAATATTTTTAGGGAGAATAATTTAATATAAAAACGAAGATGGTTTCAAGATAATAGATTTCTTTTCTGAATACCATGGTAGAAGTGCTCCATGATGCTCCATTCATTGAGCTGAAAGAATAGATTTTCTCTTCTACTCTTTTAAACTGGACTTGGTGAAACAGAAAAATAAAACACTGTGTTTCCTTGGAATTTACTGCATAAGGTCATAGTTCAATGAAAACTTTATTCTCTATGAGAAACAGTGGAAGAAAAAGAGAAAAAAAAGTGATTTTTTAGGGGTTGTTACCCAGATGACATGGTTAACCCATGTTGTTCTTAACAGATTCCTGGTGGTGGATTAGAATGATCTGTGTTTGTAAATATATATATATAAGGTTTGTTTTAGAGCTATTAGGTTGTGTTTGGTTGCAAAGGAAAGCACGTATGTAGCCATTTTAGCTATCACTGTCTACAGTAATAAAGCAATAAAAAAGCATAAAAATATCACTTATGAAAATCTGTAAGGGAAAAGAAAGAAAGAAAGACAACCACCCATAGAGCTCACGAGGAAACTTGTTTGTTAACCGTAGTTTACCATTGGTCAAAGAGATGGTCTTGATCTGTAGGGGGTGGGGGAAGAAGTCCCCGAAACACGAAGTCCCATGGGTTAAACAGGCTCAGGCTGGGTGGGGATGCCCAGGTACCTTCCCTGTGAGGAGGGGAAGTTTTACACTGCCTCTTGCAGCAGCCTCTGGATCTGTTGAAGCACTTTTAGATCCCGTGCAGTCATCTGGTGGAAGGCCTCAGGAATGGGTCTGGGGACACTTCAGGGGTCTTTGATGGTTTATGGCACTTTCCAGGACACGACAGCTGTGTCTCAGCGCAGTCAAGCCAGTAATGCCCCATCAGACCTGCCTGGGGGAGCGGGGGCAGTTTTACCCCTGAGCAGAGGACAATGACCATTATAAAGAGCACCATCCCTGACTGCAGGGTTTGAGTCTCCCCCTCGGGGGTGCAAACCTGGCCTCAGCAAATGAGTCTGTGGGCTTTGGCCTCCTCCTGCTGAACCCAGCCAGAGCTGTTTCTCAGCATAGCTGCTGAGAAAGGCTTCCCTTGTGGGTACACTCTTCTCCCTTCAGGCTTGTTTACTTCTCCTTAGACTTGAGATAACTGGACAATAGTACCAGATTTATCTTATCTCAAGTTCCTGTCAGGTGACTTAACTCACAGTCCATTTCCAGTCAGGAGATGGAAAGGGTTTGGCTTTGGTGGTCACAGATGAACAGTTCCTTCTTTGCACAGTTTGCTACAGTGGACAGAAGTCACTTGGTGATTTTAACAATGTTTAAGCTGTTAACCATAACATTTCAGTCTCTCACAGGGGGTCACACCATTATTGTGTATATCCTACTTTTGCTGTTTGTACTGGAAAGCAAGAGGAGGAAAGGGGGAACAAGATGTTTGAAGCAGACAAGAAAACCTGTGCTTGCTCTGCCAGTGTGCCTGAGAGGTGCAGCCTTCAACAGTCTGTCTATCTAATCTTCAGATGAGAAATGTGCTTGCACAGGGACAGAGCATTGCTGCCATGGGAAGCAGTCCCACAGCATGACTTCTCCTTCTGCTCAAAGCCCTCCACGGCATGTGGTGGCATCCCACAGTAAGAAATCCTGTCTAGCGCTGATGGGATCCCTACTGAGGGAATAGCATTCCCTGTGTGTCAGCTGAGCATTTGCTCTGCTGTCTGGATAGCAGGTTTTTTTACTAGGGATTTCAGCTGGGAACCCACTGGAAGTGTCGCACACAGTATTGCACAGTCACTCGTTCGTTTCTTCGAACTTGTTCAGAAAAATGGCTGCAACAGTATCTGCTCTTTCATTTGAGCATCTTTTTGTCACCAAACCAAGGTCTAGTCCAGTGGTTGGTGAATGGTGCAGAGTTTTGGCTGTGTATATTGTATATATTGTTTCATACTATTGATTCATTATTAATTGTTCTGTATTATTGACACAAATTTAAGCAGCTGAGGTGAGTTTGGTTACGAATACCTCTGTGGATGGTTTCTATGGTAGCCTATTTCATAGTCCCTCTTTTAATCCCTCTCAAAGTAAGACTGCAGATTTTAAAAATCCATTTTTAAATGTTTCCAGAGATTTAGTAGCAACAGCTAACAACTTCACAAATCCTTTTAAAATGTTCTATTAAACAGACACTATACAGAGTGGCTGGCTTCCTATGTTTGAATAAAATATATAGAGCAAACAAGAATATTAGTGTTTTTTCAGTTGAAAAGTTATTATTGCAGGCATTGCAGAACCTTTCAAGATACAATGTGGTGTGAGTATGATTTAAGATAGTTCTTCAGCTCTGTGTGGTAATAAGTACGAGCTGCATAACAGAAGTCATCCATAACAGTTTATTAATAATGTTAATAAAATCAAATGGTATAAAAGCAGGTTCTGTTGTCGATCGCAGAAATGTTGTCCTTTAGGCTGGAACTGGTATGTTTCCAGGATTTCTGGAAGTATATTTGAATGATGTGTAGTATAAGTAGATGTTTTGGCATCACAGTTGAACAAACCATCCCAAGTCGCACTTTCTTATATTTCCATTGATGATCCAATCTGTTGAACCATCAGCAGGAATAACAAATTTGCTAACACTGGACAAAAATTTAGCTGTAATATCTCACTGTTTAGCAGAGATACACATGCTAACAGACTACTATGCAAGTAGTTCTCTAACTATATCATCTATCCTCTTGAAGAGCTGCAAAAATCAGACATTTCTCAGAAAAGACTTTGTTCTTCTAAAGACCATAAGAAACCATTTTCTAATTAAGCTTTCCAGTAGTAGAAAGCATTTTGCATGTGATTAGGTGAACCTCTATTTTATTACTAAGATCAAAAGTCTCTGTCTGGATCTCATTAGCAGGTGATTTTTATAAATCTGTGTGGAAACATAAATGTTCATGCATACATGACTCTCTCATCATGATGCCCTAATGTATGTCTTCATTATTCAGATAGCTCTCTTGTGCACATATATTCATTTTCATGTAAAACCTATTCTTTATAGTTGTAATAAGGATTTATGGGGGTGTAAACAACTATGTGCCATAGTAATCAAAGTCTAAATGTACAAAAGACATAAGAGTTTATCACTGTATTTTAGCTTATATCTTTACCTGAAAGAGTGAAAATCCATGAAAGAAGAACAATGACTATCTAAAGCACATACAAAAAAAAAGTCTTGGACTCTATTAATTATTTATTAGCTCAAGAAGTTCCTAATTAGCCAAAATAAAACCCCAGACTTCCTACACCACAATCTACCATTCATTAATCATCAGATTTTCAAATTTTTGTTCTCAAATGTTTCTTTATAGCAGTTCACTGCTTTCTCTCATATCTGTTTGGAAAGCTGATATGGAATTTTAGTTTTCTAAAAAGCATGAAAGATATTGGGACAAATTGCTGGGTATTTGCTAGGATATTAACATGTTTTATGAATAAAATCCTAGTGTATTCTGGAGCTTCCTGGCCTTAAAAAAACAACCTACCAACCAAACAACAAAAAACAAAAACCTCTTTGGGCAATAATGCAGAATCCAAAATTATTCATTATTGATTTTCCCTCTTTTTATCTTTTCCACTTTTTGAGCATTGAAAATCAGATTGCTTTAGGGACTTGACTAACCCCTGTAAGGTCTATACTTCCAAATGCCTGAACAGCCAATTTCAAAATGTAGCATTTTTCAGGAATTACATAAAATATCATTTAAGTGTTTAAGATACCTGCATTACCAATAGCTTTTCTTATTTTTTTTCACAAGTATTTTCTGCCGTCCTCCATGCCTAACTTTACACAAAGTATTCACATTTCTCTGTTCTTAACTTTTATATTTGCAGTTTATTGTTAATGTTTTGAAAACTAATGCTGGCAAAGATAATGAAAAAGAAGATATTTTATTTGCTAAAATGCTGTATTGGCAATGAAACTTGGATATCTGGCTTAATACTGGGTCAGAGTTCTTCTTAAAAGAAAGTACCCTGCAGACCTAATGAGAATTCACCAACTGCAGGAAAGTGACCCAACTCATGCCACAACAACCAGCAATGTCACATGCCCTTGAAGAGGGAACACCCAGGGTGTCAGTGCTTGCCACAGGACAAGAGCACAAAGTGCAATATTCGAGTCCTTGCACTGTGTAATGGGTAACTGGATGTGCCACAGTTTATTCCAAAGAAAAGTCTCCAAGTATCTGTCTCACTGCAGAGCTGTTGTGCTGCATTTCTTATCTGGGTTCTTCTTGAGGGTTCCAGTGGTCCTCTCATAATTAACCAAATAAATAAACAAATATATAATGTTCCTACCTGCAGTCCTTAGCTAGAACTACTGTCATTCCCATCTCTCAGTTTTACTTTTCTGTTCAGCTCCAATATGACTTAATTTTACAGTGCATAAATTATCTTAGGGCTGTTCTCTGTCTGTCAAATTGCACGAAACCAAAGGAACAAATAGAAAACCCAGGCTGTGTTTAATCAGAAGCAGATGCATATTGAATCTAAAAATAATTTTGAGAAAGGTATTTGAAAGGATATATGCATCTGGAATCTAATAATGCTGCTAACCACCAGGCAGGAGCTTATCTAGCTTACCTAATGCATATGTCTCAAATTTAGAAATAATGAAGATCTAAAGAGTCATTCTAAGAATGCATATTCCATAAAGGACATGCTTATCTGGGCATTGTAAATCTCAAATTCAGGATTTCGTTGTTTCTGTTATACACTACAAAATATAAAATATATTGTCCTAAGAATTATGTGGTTTTGTAGAATGTGTGCACTACAACCTAGTGCACAGTCCCTTAAGACTGCTTTTCAGTCTTATGATTTGCTTCTTCAGCAAAAGTCAAAATGTATCCAGCAATGTCATGAATCCCAGATTATAACAGAAACTGTTAAAACCATGGGTCAGTCTTTTATTTTCTTTTTAAAGGTTTCTTTTGATATGAATCAAATTCTCCACCTAATCTCAGTGGAAAACACATTGAGCCATGTAGTTAATCTCTTATTTCTGCTACTCTCTGGACGCTAGTTATGCACAGGGATTGCAAAACGTCCTTTTTAGATCACATGAATTAAGCACCTGGAAATGAAGCTTTTAGTTCTGTCATGAAGTATGGCTAAGCGCTTTTCTCTTTCTACTAAAACTTGACCAGAAGATCCAGGAGATAGAAAAAAACACACTGCTTCTTCAAAATAGCATCTGATTTTTCCCTCTGTGCACAGGTAGCTTTGCAAATAATGCTGCCGTCTCACAGCACAGCGGTTGCTAAATGCCTGGCTTTCACAGAATGGCTGAGGTTGGGAGGGACTCTGGGGATCATCTTGGCCAGCCTCCTGCTAAAGCAGGTTCACCTACACCAGGCTGCACATAATTGTGTCCAGGCAGGTTTTGAATATCTTCACAGAAGACTCCACAACCTCTCTGGGCAGCCTGTTCCACTGCTCTGTCTCCCTCACAGTAAAGTTTATGTCATATTTAGATAGAACTTCCTGTTTCAGTCTGTGCCCATTGACCCTTGTCCTGTCACTGGGCAGCACTGAAAAGAATCTGGCCCCATCCTCTTAACACCTGCCCTTAAGATATGTGTATGCATTGATGAGATCCCCTCTCAGATGTGTTCTTGCCTCACTGTAGAGCATTCAGCATCTTTGCTAAATTTGATTAACATCCAGATCTTCTTCAGGATTACATTTGCCAACAACCTGCTTATTAATGCGGTTTGAAACTATTACCCCTGAAAAACATTTTCAGGAATCTGGAATTCATTCTTTTGCTTCTGCAGCTTTTTTTTAATAGCAATACATCAGAGAAATTGCTGGTATTGCACACTTAAAAAAGGGAAACACTTTTATTCTTCATGACCATTGGCAAGAAGGGACTTATGCCATTGTGGTTTATGTTGTTGTTATGAGAATTGTCATAAACACTTGAAGCTTCCGGCTTTGTAGTACATCTAAAATCACTTTACTTGAAAATTATGTTTATTATTCTCTTCAGCTGGAAATTCAGTAGATCAAGACAAATGTGGTGCTTCTCTGCTTAATGCAGTTAGTAATTTGACAAGATAGGTATAATTTCCCATACATTTCAGTTCCCCACAGTATTAGTGTTCCAGAGTAATTTGGCAAACAAATAAAGGAGCTAATTAAGTATTGTTGAATTTTTCTAAGGCAAACTGTATACAAGGTCGTACCAAGGGCTCAGCTGAAGTTTATTAAAGATTAGCAGTCTGTTTCTGCAGGAGGGATCCCTCCAGCTACTGTAATGTATGACAGCCTGATGGACCATGTTCCACAACAAGCTGTTGTACAGAGCAGAGTTACAGAACAAATTTTCAGTAAATTGTCTAATAAAAGGGCTTCATATATTAAAGACATTTTTCTGTTTGCATTTTGTTACATCTGGAGCAGATGAGTAAAATAAGATGTGATTTGCTTCCATATATTTGGAAAATTACTTTAGAAGTAGGTCATTATGCAAAAAGGACTAGGTTATTTCTGTGCTCTTCATTTACTCTGTAAATCCTTGAGGCAAAGACACACCTTTGCTTTTGAATTTACCTCATGCAGTAGGAACCAATCCGTGAATCCAAATACAAATCAGCTAAATACATATGATGATGTTTGGATAGTGGTGTGCCATGTTTGCCCTTAACTTACCAAAAAAAAGTAGTAATTTAAATATTTTATAACATGCCTGTAAGCTTGGAGCATTGAAACCTGTGAATACAGTCTGTGAGTCGGTATTGGACCATGCAGGGAGTAAGGCCTTTACTTCTGCTTTCCTGACCATCATATAGACTGTACAGGGACCCAACCAGTGATCCTGCTAAAGACTGTAAAATACAGATTATTTACTGAAAGGATGAAGTGTTCCTTAAAATGTGTCAGTGGTACTGAGCAAAGAGCACCTTTCTGAGTCCTTCTTGTCATAGTTCTGGGAGTTTTAACTTATATTCCTACACTGACACATAATAAATTAGCCTCTTTTTCTTTTCCATAACTACATGGAGTGAGCAAAAAAAAAATATTGAGAGAACACCTTTTCTGCTTTTGAAAGTAGCAGAGTTGGACAGAGAGTGTGAAGACTCAGTGCCTTTAAGAAGTAGAAATATGTTCAAAGTCCGGCTGTGCACCTTGCTCTCAAATAAGCACTAAAATATTATAATTATGTAATCAAATTCTGAGATTAAAAAGAGACATATAAACTCCTAGTAGTTCTCCTACCTCTACAAACTGGTGTGGAGCTTTCCAACCCTGGAACTCTTCTAGAATCAATAATTCTATACTTTTTTGTTAATAAAGGTAATCTGGACTGAACACTACATGAACTCACCATTTTTCCAATCTGCACTAGAAGTCAACATAAAAGTTCCATTTAATTTATTGTTCCCCAAGCTCATAAAGGCATTGCTTTATTGCTATTAAATTAACACACTCCTTTTTTTTTTATACAGGTAAAGATTTCTTACATGTCTAAATGCCTGCCCTCAGGTGCCTTAAACTCAGTTAAAAGAAAAATACTCTTTCAGAGGCTATTTATGTAAACAGCACTCAATTCCTCTCGTGGAATATAGCACCATCCTACAACACCATACAGAAGCCTGCACTAAAATATGGCAAATCATGATAATTCTGCTGTAGAAGAGAAGAAACCAGCTGCAAAGGCAAAGGGTCTTTTTAAAACATGATAATAATAAAAAGATATAACACATACCTTAAATATCTCTGAATTGTACCAATTATCCATCTTGAAGCTATAAATACAAAGTAGTTGCTCACTGAATGACCTTAATATGGGTTTTGAGAGCAGATTGATGAATGATGCAAGTAGTGGTCGTGAAGTCAAGGAAGGTCAATATCAGTCCAGATTTTGTAGACCAAGATCCTGCAATTTCTAAGGTACCTACAGGTTGTATGACAGCACTTGCATGACTGGACTGGTCATGGTTACTTGAGAACTTCTCATTTTGTGTCTTCAACTTAACAGTCAGGGTTACTTGAGAGCTTCTCATTTTGTGTCTTCAACCAATAAATTGGATTTGTCAGAAATATGCATAGTGCAAATACCCCTTGTTGCTTTTGGTCCTGAAAGACCTAAAAGGACCATATTCTTTCATTTTTCAATTCAAAGATTTTTTTTCATAGGTTACCATGGTAACAAAATGGTAACTGAGTTCTTTTCTCCATTTCGCATTAATAAAGGGCTAAATATTATAAGTAGTAACAACTGTGTCCTATTAAGCCTTGATGCTGCATAACAAAAGATGTGTCTCCGTAGAAATAAAAGGCTTGGAATTAGTCCTCTGTTTCAAGTCTTGGATCAACTTCGGTTTTTGGCCTGCTTATCTGTCTATATAAATGTAGTTAAAGACAAGATCTATTAAGAAGTGTGGCTCTAGGTTAAAAGCAAGGAAAGACTTTGCCTGTGGTGTGTAAGATTCCAATATCTAGATCTCAATGTTCGGACCTTGATGGGTGTTTAAGGTGGTCCAGTAACTGTGTCCAGCTCTGTAAACATGCACATTACAAAGTCCATGGTGCTTACAGAAAACTATAAAAGAAGATAGACGTATTATTAGCAACAACTCAGTTCCTCCAGGGTGAAAGAGTAAGAGGCAATAAGCATTGATTATTCCATTAGCCAGGGAGTTGCTTTAACCATTTCCAAGATCTCAAGTCCTCCAGCCTGAGGGAATGAGAACAGATGCAGGAGGGAAATGGGACTCAGCAAGATTTTATCAAGAGCAATAAATTTCTGCTGGGGATGGAACCTGCTGCACCTGCAGTGAGAGTCACCCTCAACTCATGCAACTATTGATCATGGTTTGCTCCTTTCTCCATTTTGCTGTGGGAAGTGACTCCTTGATCTTTTATAGGGCTGCAGCCCTCAGTACACAATGCAGTGCAGGGCTCTTGGAGCAGGCTCCCTGAGGATTATAAGAGGATGGAACCACCCAAGTGAGAGTGTTATCTCCTGGTGTTGTCTAAGCAGATTAGACAGAATATTTAATTAATAGTTAAGTAATGCAAGGTGTGTGCAAAAGGTATCATATCTGTACCGTATCTGAAAAAAGGGTGACTAAGTAATATAAGGGCAGAAAGATTAAGTCTTTAGCTTCCAACTTGAGAGAGGGACTCAGAATCTGAATTACATTACACTTTTCTAGGCAAGTTGACCAAAGACTGTGACCAAAGTAGAGAAACACAGGGATGACCAAGTCTGTTGTTGGACCTCCTGTGAAACTTTGCTGTCATCCCTCATGAATGACTGCTGAATATCCATGTGTTTAAAACAAACTAGAGTGTATTAACACTTAATAGCATAAAATCATTAAAAATTTCACTTGTGAGGGAGGTCTTTATATCATCTTTCCAACTTTCCACTCAAAGCAGGGCTTACATTTTATGTAACTTGTATTTTTGTTTGATTGGTAAACTGGTAATCCTAGCTTGGCTACATAACAAAAATATTGTAGAAAGAGTAAGCTAGAGATACTCGTCTAATATGCCAGCTTCCTCCCTGTGCCATGTCTGGGAATAGCCTTGATTTGTCAGTGTTTTGTAAGGAAGATACAGTTCCTGTCAATATTCTTTGGTAGTGAAAAATTTCTCAGGAGAGAGCATGCAGATCAACATCTGATGTCTGTGCTGTTAACGGAGCTCCTGGGAGCTCAGGGGCACACCAGAATCCCTGTGCTTCGACACAGTTCTCACAAAGGGCTGGAGATCTTTGGGGATGCTGCTGCATCCCCAGCGGTCAGATAATCCATGGGAAATAAATTCAGCATTCTTATGGACAATCCAAGTGTTGGAGTACTTTAACCATACCATCTCTGAAACACAAGAGTAATCACAGAATTACAGAGTGGGTCAGGTTGGAAGGGACCGCAGTGGGTCATCTGTTCCAACCTCCCTGCTCAAGCAGGGTCATCCCAGAGCACATGACCCGGGATTGCATCCAAACGATTCTGGAATGTCTCCCAGGAGGAAGACTCTGCAGCCTCTCTGGGTGACCCGTTCCGGTACTCGGTCACTGCACAGTGAAGAAGCTCTTCCAATACTCAGATGGAACTTCCTGTGCATCAGACACTGCCTCATGTCCTAGTGGTTGGCACCACTGAGCAGAGCCTGGCTTTATCCTCTTGGCATCCTCTTTAGATACTTATACACATTAATGAAGTCCCCTCTCTCCATCTCCTCTCAAGGCTGAACAGGCCCAACTCTCTCAGCCTCAGCTCATCAGAGAGGTTCTCAAGTCCCCCCAGTCATCCTTGTTGCCCTCCACTGTATCCAGTTCAGGAGCTCCACATCTCTCTTGTACTGAGGAGCCCAGAATTGCACGCAGTACTCCAGATGGACAGAGTACTCCAGATAATAGTATGAAAATTCCCAGAAATTAACAGCCAGTTTTAGTTGTAAATGTTGAGATGAGAAGGGAATTGGAATCAGAGAAAATGAGGGAAGGGTCTTATAGATTTATCAAAATATATTCCCCATGTTAGGTACTGAAATATTAGCTTAACAGGCTCATTCAGTCTTTGCCATGGACTTCAGGCTGTCTCTGACGAGAAAAAGGTCTCTGTGACAGGCAATTGAGTTAACCTAACACTTCTATGTCTCTGTGTCTTCAATTAACAGAGGGTTGGACAGGTTTCTAGCCACTTCCCAATGTCAACAGTCTTTAAACCAAACCCTGCATGTGTGATGTAATCAGTACAGTATTGATAAAGAATTTATTAAGATATTTCAAACACTCTGAGACTAAAGAGAACCTAAAACACTCCCATTTCCAAACGGAATTTTGAGACTTATTTAGTGGTTTCAATCAAGGCAGGGATAGTCTGACCACAATAAACTGGACCATTAGGAAATCAGGTCAGTTTCAGACTCTTCCTTGCTAACATCCCAACTTCTGCTAGCTAAGCCAAGTCACTTCTCAGGCTGTGTGTAATATTGTCTGTCAGCTTTTATGGAGTTCTGTCTTCCAGAGATGACAACAGAGGTAATAACTAAATATATACACCTTTGCAGTGTAACAGCATGGTTAGCAGGTGATTTTAATCCCACAGGCCCTGAAGCCTAACCATTTGTCAAGTCTACTTATGGCACTGAAACAAGCAATGTGAATATAACCCTTACAGATTTACTTACAGAACTATTATTTTGTGTTCTAAATAAATGTTAAGAATATCATGAAACAGATTGTAGACAATACTTTGTTTTGTGTTACCTCCGAATGCCTGATATCACTAAGCATCTTTCTGGTAACATAAAAAGAACAACAGTATGATAGTTTTTCATTAGTGAGAATAAATAATATGGATCCAAATAATATCTGGCATGATCTTAAACATACATCGAATATACCTCTGTCAGTTTCAGCAAACATAGCTATATTGCTTTGAAAGGCATCCTCACAAGGAAGATGTGCTATGTAAGATGTTGTGTAAATGGTTTACTTTGTGAATTTTCCAAAGCTTTCAAAAAGATCATTCTACATTTAGGCCACATGCTTGACAGTGTGTCTTTCATCTTATTAATAGGCACCACAAGGCCACATAAGGAGGGGGAAGTCCCTGGTGTGGACTATATTTTCATCACTGTTGAAGATTTTATGGAATTGGAGAAAAGTGGTGCTCTGCTAGAAAGCGGAACATATGAAGGTAAGCATGCTTTTACTGCTAAATTTGTATCATCTTTCCAGTGTCCTGTTTCCTAATTTGATGGAATTGCACTGGGATATCCTGTTACAAGTGTGTCATTGCTAGTGTTATCAGAAATTTGTGAAAAGCTATATGGCCATTATGAAAATATTTTCATATGTAAAACCTAAATGCATATGGGTTCATTATAATTTTAATATATTATAGTGGTTAAGAGAATCTACATTGCATTTACAGGACAGAAACAGTAGTCCTTTACACCAAATACCTGAGGACATTTCCACAAAATTTCAGCAAACAGCTGTTTTTCAAACATTCCACAACAGAAATTGGGTGTAAGACACACTTTTCCTTTGCATATGTGATCCTGCAAATATCCATCTATATCAGAAGTTGAAACCTCACTACTTAAGTAACAGAGGAAGAATTTGCTCTGTCATGTCTTATGGGTTTTGTAAAGTTATTGAAAAGAACTCATTAATTGTGTAATATGGCAGAGGGATAGGAGCTGTCCTAATGGCTGTTTTAGAGATGCCCATCTATGGGGCAAAGAGCCAGCAGCTTACTGCATGACACTGCTTCCCAGGAGAAACTATGATTCATCTGATTTAAAACCTTTTCCAAAACACAGCTATCCTGAAAGTGAAACGGTTGTAAAGAGGTGGGCAGTTACATAGCAGGGTATTTTAATAAAACCAGAATAATGGTACACTATTTTAAACCAGATGTTTCTTGGAAATACACTAGTATTTAAAATAACTGGGTAATGGATAGTGGGTTTTTACTGCAATATTCAGAATTAGAGGGAACACCCTTCATAGGAAAAATATGACCTGTATACGTGGGAATACCTGGGTGAGTGGAGCCATTTTACAGAAATCAGCCCCATATTTTCACCTTGTAGCAAAAGAAGCAATGAAGACCCTTTTGTCCTGACTTTGTCCCTGTTGAGGAAAGCATCTATAGATTAATAAGGAGGTATTCACCCCAAAAAAATCATTAGCTGTGTTATAAATAGCAGCAAAGATAATTCTTTCCCACCTAATCAGCACAAAGTACCCATTGTGAAGTAAATAAATTTTCATTAAGAGTTCTATCAATACAGAACTTGTAACAAAGGCTTCCATTAAATAAGGTCAAATAAAGGAAAGTATGTAATTTTTCAGATTTCTACTTTTTTCACCACTGTCTGACACATGCTGGTACAAGTTACCTAAACATTAATACAACACCACAATTTTACTTTTGTCATAGGTTAATTAAATAACAAGCCTTTCTTGAAGTGTCTTTTTGTTACCTTAGGTGTTTGAAAGTAACATTAGAGGAGCTTAAGTGCAGCACAAGTCTGTCATTGCTTGACCATGTAATTTCATTAGTTTGCAGCAAGTTTGTGGAGATTGAACTGCTATGTTAAATTAATTCACAGTGCTCTTCTGTCCCTCGAGGGATACTGAGATGTGTCTTTTAATACCAGCTACCAGAGCTGAATGGACAGCAAGGTGAAATATTGGTTGAGGAAGTCTGCATAACTCCTCAAAGCAGCTGAGGACCCAGCTGAAGAGAAGTCCGAAGTCGTGGCTGTGCAACGTGTGTCACGTCATTTGCTTATCACAGGTGACAAGATCACTGAAGCCAAGAAATCAGAAACTAAACATACAACTAACTAAGTTCAACAGACCAATTCTGCCTAAATCCTGTCTTTGATTCCCAGGTTTCCTGATCACCAGATGCACATTCTGACAAAAAACAGATAATATATTGTCTGCCTGTGCCTTATGGCAAATAATAGGTAACACATGAGAAAATATAACTATTTTACAGGTGCTATTTCTCCTGTTCCCGTGCAAAGATGTTTGGACATGACCATACAAAGTTACACCCACAGTTTCCTGGTTAATTCTTGACTGTAACGCCTTCTTTGGGGAAGAATTCTACTAATCATCCTGTCACAAGTTTTCCTGAGCACATTAGGACTGCAGTGATTAAGTTTACTGGTGACAGTTATAACAACCAGAGCAAAGAAATTTTCGATTTCCCGCATGAGGAGAAGATGATTTTTGAATTCTTGCATAGATCAAGCAACTTTTGTGAGCATACATACTTTGAGAGATGAATTCGCCTCTCCTTATCAACACTGGTTATTAGATTTCTGAAACAAATCAGCCTTCTTTTCAAAGGTTCTCAGTATTAATAGATTGATTTGAAGATTTCTTTATTATTTCTTTTTGTTTTAAGAAAATCATCCTGCATTTAGCTGTTTCTATGTAGTGTAGCTGTGTGAGTCTGTGCTGATTATCTAACCACAACCACTATGAACCAGTTCATTTCTACCAGAAAAATGTTTTAAAGAATGAGGGATTTCTCATTTAGTTGAGATAAAAAGATAGACTGTGTACATGTGCTGTTTTTCATCACTTTCTGACTAGGAGGTTTGTTTTCAGTCAATTTGCCTTCTACTGTGTGAATTGCAAAGAGAATCAGTTACATCCAGGTAAGGCAGAGGAGAAGGAGGTCAAGTGGAGACTCACCGATACTGAGTGTTTGTATTGCTCATTGTAGTACTTGGTATTGTTGGGAGGGGGATATTTTCTCATAGTAATAAGGAAAACAGTAAAAACAATCAGAAACATTTTGTTCTATTGCAGCAAATAAGAGTTGTGATTCCAACGTAGACAGGATATAATCTAAAAGTGAAAGCAACACACATTCTTAGAAAGGTAGAGTTGTATAGTTCTTTTTTTTTTCTTTGAAGCACAGGGTTTTTTGAGTTTCAAAATATATTTTTAAGTTACAAATTCTTTAGAATTAAAAATAGGATACTCTGACCTCCTTACTACTTTAGGCTTTGAATACTCCTTTCTTTATCCACCGCTTTTGTGACAACTGTTAATGACTTTAGTATTCCAAAGTGCTGTAGAAAAGCAATAGTATGTTCATGATAAAAACTCTACAAACCTCTTTTTTTAGCAGTTTTGCAAATATGAAAATATTTCATTTCAGTAGGACTAAATCCATTATTGTTTTGACCTTTTCTAGTTATGTCTTTTTGAGCAACTGCTGGGAAGAAAGTTATCTTTATAGATATGAATTATTTTAAGCATAATAATGTTACATAAACAGTTGCTGTGTTTTGCAGCTTACCTGTGGCTAAGTTCCCTGTCAATCTAGGTAACATTATTCAGTGCAGAACAAGAGAAAGAATACAAGAGTGAGTTCTACTCTCAGTCAGATTAACAGTTGAAGTCATGTTAACTTCAGTCACATTGTCATTGAGTTCTGAATTCATAATAAAATTACAAATTGTATTTTGCACATTTATATAAAATTAAAAATTTATTATACACGAGCACCTTGCTTTTTGAGGCAGGGGCTGTTTGCCTGAAGCACATCAAACATTTATTTCAAGGTCTTTGTATAACAGCACAACCAAATCCTAAAGGTTTCACTTTGTTTGCTTTTTAGTAGAATTTCAATTTACTGTACTGATTAAAGGAATTCTGAATTGGCTCAAAATGATAACTTCATTATCCAACACACTTATTTAGATAACATAACATGGTTCTGTAACCAGAGGAGGAGGGGTTCCTGTGCACAATGAAAGCCACTCATGCCATGCGGACTTCTGTAACACAAGAAGACGTGCCCCAGCAAAATAACCCACATTCCTTTCCTAGTTTCTGAAATGAAGATCAAAGACGGTCCTTGAATCGACACAATGTGTCAATCTATAATATGCAGAATAGAAAAAGCGGTGATGAACAGGCAAATTGTGTGTCTCTGTGTGTGTCCAGTCTTTTACAACTTCTCTGGTAGGAGGTTTGGCTCAGCATAGTCATCTCTCCGGTGTGTCAAAACTTGCATGGAGACTTCATGGATCACTGATATCGAATGTTGTTCCCTCTCCTTATTAGATCAGCAAAATTCTTAGCCAGTGCAGGGTATCAGTAGAATGAAAATGAACTGTATATTGCTTAAGAATGTCAGTGCTCATTAACAGCAATGTAACAGCTTCAGTATTTCCAAAACTCAGATATGTTAAGGCACATGATTGAAGGTTATAGTAAGACATCATTATGAAGTGTTAATAATGTAAGAGTTTAAGTGCAATGCATGCTATGGGTAAAATTGCCTCTTAAAAGTGACATATGTAGTGGTAGTACCAGAAATAACAAGAGATGTTCAGTGTATAAATACTGTAAGAAAAAGAAACATGGTTGTTGGCAATTCATAAACATAGAAATGTATTTCAAATACATTAAAGCAAGAGGGATTTTAGCAATGTGGAGCTCTATAACAAATGAAAACATGAAAAAGCCTGTTCATAACTGTTAAAGATGTGACAAAAATAAGCACATAAATCAATTCAACCAGTACACTTATCAATAATGCACTAAGTAGAACTCTTTTTTTCTATCAAATTTTTGTTTGCCTCAGAAAATCTCCAGAACAGTTGTCTTGTAAAAGACATCTTATTTGCTGTTAGTATAATAGTCCTTAATTTATTCCATGGAAAGCAATGATTTTAGTTATTGTGACATTATTTTTTTTCAAAAATCCACTTTTTATTATTTGTTTGATTGTTTGGAATTGTCTCAAGTTCATTCAGGGGTGAAAAGTCCAAGATCACTGAAGCCATTTAACCACTTATATGATCATGGACTTTCCTTGGCCCCACTGAATTCCATGGTAAATTTCCAGCTGGCTTAAATGAAAACAGAATTTCACCCATGCTTTTTTCACAAATGGAATATTGTTTGGCAGAAGGGTGAGCGTTAGCTGGGATTTCCTTAACATTCCAGAAATCTGTAATTATTAAGTCTTTAAAAAACAGGTTGAATACATCCCATGGGTGAAACCTTGGTGTTTTGTATTACTTGCTTATTTGAAGAGAAAACTTCCAGTTGTTTTAGGCAGAGTTTTGAGGGGTCAGCATTATAATGAGCTCTGCTGGGGAAGAGAATGTGGGTCACAGCCAATGCCTTGCCTGTGACTCTGCCAACAACTGGCACATAAGCAACACTGGGAGGTGCTCTGATTCCATTAACCCAGACACAGTCCCCATTCTGTCTCCTTAAGAAGACATTAAGTTTTACATAGGTTTTCATTTCTTCTCGCAAGCCAAATTTAGCCTAAATGATCTAAACCCTTCTGTTCAGCTAATGCGTTTTCAATTAACATTTCATTTTAATATCTGTAAATTTAAAAAATGAGTTAAGGACTGCTCCATGTAGGCAATGGAGATTTTAATTACTGCTTTGTGGTGAAAATGGTTTTATAAAGAGCTGGTGTTTGATTCCAGTAGTTTTGATTCCATTCTTCCTTGTAAAAATTGTAAGGTATTCAAAATTCCACCCACTCACTGTATGCAGTGTTCCCTTGTGTGCAGGACATCCTGAGCACTCCACAGCAGATGGATACAAAGGAAATTAATCAACATAAAGATAATAAAATGCTACCCTCCTAAGACCTAAACACAGTAGTTAATGAAATATTCTGATTTAAAATGGAAAACAAAGGATTCATGAGGATAGATGCACAGAGATAAAAATAGTAGTCCTTCAAAAGCCATGTCTTTTAACAGCAGAAAGTGTTTTCAAGGGCATAGAAGAATGAAAAGAGATACTTGATAGTAAAAATCATATTCCTGTTGGAAGTGCCTCTTGAAGAGGTAGATCTCCTATTAATATGGTGTCAACATTTCACCCCCTTATTCAGAGAACATATAACTAGACAGACAACACTATTCTTTGCTCATGTGTATTCCTGGGATGTAGAGCAGGACCAGGTGCAACAGAGCACAAATTATAAGGGTCTGAGTGCTTCAGAAACCTTCTCTGCTCAAACAGGCTCACCAAAACAGCTGTCAACATACTTTATTTTATATCAAAGCCAGATCAGCACCAAGAGGATCTCAATTGCAGGGAAATCAAGAAAGAAATTTTGCCTTCATATCTTTTCCCAAGCTGCGTTGACCATGTGTCAGCTGAGCTAAGACCTCAGCCCTAATCTTTAGAATTCTGGACCGTTACTACCAGAAAAGTATAAACAAATTGAAGTGTCCAGGCAAAAGTAATGCAAATTACCAGGAGAGCTGTAGGGAATAAATTTAGAGAACTCATCAGATAGAGTTTTGTTGAGTAATGATTGAGAAGCTCAGAGAATTTAAAATGTGTGAACCCAATGGGTGAATAAAAATGATACACAGTTGGGCAAATAAGTAACCAGGGCTAATGTGACAAAGCTGGAAAAGATGAATATTTCAATTTAATACTGGGGAAAAAAAATTCTCATACTGATGTGATTTAAAAGCTAAAATAACCTCCAGAGGTGGAGATCCAAGTTTCATCTCTTAGAAATTTTAAAAGTAGTTATTAGTAGAAATATTCCTGCACTAGTAGAGGGATTAATTAAGGGCTGTGGTATAGTATTGTATGCTTCAGTATAGTATATATTAATGCTGTCTGTGTGACACATTAGGTTTTAATTGTGGGGTTTTTTTATAAAACAGGTCACAACCAGTTCATGTTTGTATTTCAGGTACATTTCTAAGTGAACTTTGCCTGCAGTACATCTTGCGTAGCTTTAGTTTAAATGCAAACTGTGTTAGAAAAAAAACATCAAACTGTACAGCCTGAGTTTTCAGGCTATCACACTGATAAGGCACATGTACCTGTAGGGATTACAAAAGATGTAAAAGAATTTAACATTCAGATTGCAATTCATTATGATGTGCTCTGCGGAAATGTTTAGCTACATTGCTCAGTTACAGAGATGTCCATTTTTCAATACATTACCGGAAAGACACAATATTTGTCATATCCAGTTGACATTTATTTATCATGTTATGTCTTTGTGAAGCTCCTCTAGATTTTATATCCTTTTGGATACTACACATTCATATTTGTGATATTCCTCAATATTAAGCCCCAGATCACCTTCCTGTATCGAAATAATATTCGGCTAAATACCATAAACTGCAGTCTAAAAAGTGTTTGGGAGGTTCTTTTGAAAACAAATCTCTCTCAATCTCAGAATTTTCCAAAAATATTTAAGCTGTTATATTTTCTAAACACAAAGTATACTGAAGCTTCCACAATACCTTTCCATTAACATCTTCCTATGAATCAAAAGATTATGGTTTTTTTCTGAGTATGTTCCCTAAATCCTTCTTGCCTTTTTTGAAGACTAACAAGTGCCTTCTCTAGTCTTTGCTTTCTTAATCACAGCTTTTCTAACATGATAGAGAATGGTCCCGAAATGACATCAAGCCAGTTTCCTGGCATTTTCAGATACCTCCTATCCAGTCCTATGGACTTGCACATGTCCGGCTGACCTAATTAGTACCTAATTTGATCCTTCTGTACCATGGGTAGTTTCTGTCATCCTTTGGTCCTAAGCAAAGACCTGAATGGCCTGGGAGTGAGCAGCAGACTTTGCCAGTAAAGTCTGAGGGAATGAAGGAAGATATTGAGTCCTTCACCCTTTCCTACCATAGATTATCCTTTCCTACGGTCTCCATCACTTGGTCTCCTGTCACACTGGCCCACCTTCTCCCCAGTCTTCCTTTAGTTGCTGCTGTGGCTGTAAAACCTCTCCTGTTGACCTTGATGTCCTTCAGCAGTCTCGACTCCCGCTTTTCATTGGCCATCCTAATTCTGCCCTGTGTATCCAGGAAATTATTCTCACTTTCTCCTTGTTTGCGTGTCCCTGTTTCTGCCTTCCAGACACACGTAGTGAGGAGTTTCCTGGGAGCAAAACGGACCCTTAAAGTCTTCCCTTGTTTGCACAATGTTCTTTAAAATCAGGATAAGGCCTCTCTATACTAGCAAGGATTGCAGTTTCCGTATTTCTCTTCTTTCAGCAGAAATTGCTTTGCAGCAAGACACAAAAAATTCCCTTTTATGGCCTTGGAAGAAATTGTGGGGTTTTTTTTAAATCTCACTTTGATTAATCTGTTTCAATAGCAAGGTATTGTAAGACTTTGCAGTCCTGGATGCAACCCTGGTCGTGGCTGCTGTGGTGGACTCCAGACAGGTGAACAAAAGTGTTCATCTTTCTTTCATTTTGGTGGCACAAAATAGGACAGGAAGCATCCTGTCAGGATGACCTTAAAATAATGAAGGACTTTGGGAGAAGTAGGTTGTGCCAAGTGTGAAATAGTGCAGTATGAGTGTGGGAAGAAGGCCTGGATTTGTATGGTTAATTGAAAAGAAGGATTCAGCTACTGATACAGCTTTTTCTGCAATACAGTTACATTACTTCCCAAGTGAGCTAATTAAAGCAAGATAAAAGACCAAAAAACCACAAGCACTAAAAGAAGTGTTTGTGTTTCAAAGCAAGGAGTTTCTGATTAAAAACAAAACAAAAAACCCGGAAGATATTAAAAACAAATGAACAAAACCTTTCAAGTGTAGGGAAATCTGTATATTTGGTTTGCACTGTTTTCAAAAATAATGACTCTATGTTTTACCTTGTGTAAATGAAAGCATAAAGAGAACTACAGGGGGTTTTGGCCAATGGAAGGTTCTTGTATTTCCAAAGAAAATAGGGAAGAAGCAATCAGAAATCAAGGTCAAATATGCTGCTAGAGAATTAAATATAAAGCGCAGGTGATGACCTACATTTGCAGTTATTTTATTTTGTGCATACAATAAAAAATAACCAAGAATATAGAATAAGTTTTAAAAGATAGTACTGATGCAGCAGAAAGCTACACCTGCATGAGGAAAGTGCACCAGCACTGAAAGTGGTGCAGGAGAGGTGCGACAGTCTGCAAAATGGGTGGCTCTTCAGAATTTAGATGTATGTTTCCAGACTCAGTTAAGGGTAAGTCTAATCTTCTTCAGTCATCACCAGAAAGAGATAGGATGAAAGATAGCTATGACCATGTGCCATGGGTTAGCATAGTTTGAGTTTTTTAAGGAAGACTCCTTCAGCCTCGAAAGTGATTTTTTTTTGCAAAGAGGTGCTTACAGCTTCCTCTAGACCTGACCTAACCAATCAACTGGCTAGTTGGAATATTGACAACTTCTGTAAGCCACTTAAGAAGCTCGATACGCCTCTGTGATCCACATTTAAAGAACGAGCAAAGCCCGGGAAGCTCTCTTACTTCCGGCTTTCGGACAAGTGACTGGGGGGGCAGGGGGGGCCTGCTCGGCCCGGCCGGGCCGGCCAGGAGACCGCCCTGGAGCGGCCCTGTTCCATCTGCGGCC
>VXAD01010098.1:2612742-2831759 GCA_013399195.1 Dicrurus megarhynchus
GATGGGTAAAGAGAACTTTTGTTTCTGAACAGCTCATCCTTAAAATAGTACCCCATTTGCTAAAGATGAAACCCTCGAGCAGTTGTGGGGAAAGCTGCAAGCTGAGGGAAGGGACTTTCACTGAAGCCACAAGAGAACTGCTTAACTGTTTTCTTGTGGAGATGTCTCCATAGCATGAGCAAGAGAGACTCCTCTCCCTAAGTGGACTGAGAAAGGTTATTGTAGAGATGGTAAACTGACTGAGGAAAAACCTTGAGGGTTGTTTCTTTTACATTGTCGGTGGGAGCAGGGAAGAAGGTGGGGGGAGGAGAAGTGTTCTGAGGGTTTAGTCTAACTTTTTTTTCCTGCCTTTTAGTTCTGTTAATAAACTTCTTTATGCTTTTAAGGTTTAAGTTTTGTGCCAGCTTTGCTTTCTCCTGGTTCTTATCTCACAGAGGGAAAATAAGTAAGTAATGGGCATTTTGAACCAAACCACTACACCATGGCAGGTTGATATCTGATGTAGTTTAGAGCATCCTCAAGGCTGCTGAAGATCAGAGGAATGCAAAGAAAAAAATCTTGCTTTGATCTAAGTTCACCACCAAATTGTGTTACATACTCTACCAATGAATTCAGGACTACAGGAGAAAAAAATCTACAATTAAGAAAAAAAATCTTTAAGGTCTTCTGAATTGCACAGTGATGTGCCTGATAAGAATACTGAACTTTCAAATTGGTGATGGGGATCAAATACTTTTACTGTCCATGAGCAGACACATTTGCAGGGTCTTCCAGAGACATTGAGGTCGATTGTAGGGAAATGATACAGTTGTTCTTCCTTTGTGTTTTGTGCATATGAATGCTCTTCCCTAATAAGGTCTTAGGAGTTTTAGATTAAAGAATTGTTTCTATTTGTATTTACATGTTGTCAGAGAACCCAGGCATAGGTTGGAAACCACTGGCTAGGTGCTGCAGAAGCAGAGAAAAAATCTAGATAGCCCTTTCTTTTGTGAATTTATGATATACTTATCATAAGATGAAGGACAATAGGTGAAAGCAGTCAGTAGGGAAACGAGCTGAATGCCAAGCAGTGGGTGTCCATGGACCAGGGCTTTGACTGCTGTCAGAGCTGTACATTGGAACACTTAGAGATGAAAGAGGTGAGAAAGAGGTAAAAAGAGGTATTGAAGAGGCAATGGGCACAAACAGAAACACATGTCCTGTCTGAATATCATAAAACACTTTTAGCTGTGAAAGTGACCAAGTGCTGGCACAGGTTGCCCAAGGAGGTTGTGGCGTCTCCATCTTTGGAGATATTCAAAAGCCATCTGGAGCAGCCTGCTCCAAGTGACCCTCCTTAAGCAGGGGGTTGGACAAAATGATCTCTGCAAGTCCCTTCCAACTTCATCTGCCTGAAGTTGGTGACATCATGGTGTGGCTATAAATAATTCTTCCTGAGGGCACGTCAGGAACAGCAGGAGATACAAAGAGATTTTGTAAGAGCAGGTGCTAACAAGAACAGAAAAGGTAAAGCAAATGCCGAGTTGAGTAGAGTTATGCAAGTGGGAAGATAATGTCAGCATGGAAAATAAGTGAGGAAGGGAAAGAGATGTGTGCTGTGATGAATAAAAGGCCGCTGGTAAATTAGTCAAAAGTGGCAAAGTGTTTAAAAGGTAGGTAAATACAGTGAGGATTGAATGGGTTTTGCAGCTAGGAGTGCAGTGTTCTCTCACTCTGAGGAGCTGGAAGATCCCACCACTGGGAAGATCTGGAAATGGTGTAGCTCACAGCTGCTTTCTTGCCCAATTTAAAAAGAAGGATGTTATGTTAGTTTAACCACATGTTAAAATGAGAGAAGCTGAATGATTTAATCGCTTAAAGCTTTACTAGAAGAGTTAATTCACAACTAAAAAACCTTAAAGCACAGATTCTGGCGTGGAACAATGTTATTGTCAGCATTTTAACACATTCTGTTAAAGAGAGTTATATTCAGTGTGGTTCATAATAACTCCAAATGATTTATCCAAAGCAAGTTGGTTTCCTATTTTCTACTACAGTAGGCAGCATAGGCTGCGTGCTATCACAAAATATCCCATTAACAGTCTTCTATGATAAGGCTTTGAAAGGCTTTTACAGACAGACAAGGAAGAAGGTGCGAGTCTTTCCTCCTCCCTTGCCCAGTACATGCCAGGCCTGTTAGAAACTCCACAGCAGAGGGTATAGGCTGTGGAGCAGATCCTGCACTCACTATCACTGTTCCAAGGAGCACTGCATTTCCTATGGATACACTGAGTGTGGCAAGGGAAGGACCATCCTCCTCAGCAAGCTGGCACTTGGGATATGTCAGACATAAGTATTTCTTTACAAGTTAGACTTAACCAAAAGCCGCTGGCTGTTGTAACTTCATAATTGAGAGTCCTTTGAGAAAAATTCTGTTTCACTTCCCTGTGGAGATTTTGGTTGCAGGTACTTGTGTTGGTAATCTCTAGCACACATTTTGTTGTCATATTTTTCCCAGCTGTATTTGGATACTAGTCTGCTAAGCGTAAAAACTCTGCAGCTAAAAGAAATAGAAATAAAATCTTCTGCAGGCTATTGAAACTGTTTTTATCTTTGGAAAACCTCTACCTCTCTCTCTGAGACAGGGTAAAAATCTCTTGATCAATGAAAATTGAAATTAAAACTCTGACTGACTCAGCTGTAAAAAATATGAAAGAAGACAGATGGTATGAAGATGTGCATGATTATATGCTCAGTGGCAAAATTTAGCTGGAAAGAGAAAGGAAGGAAATCAAAGTGATAGAAATGAAGGAGCTGCCCCTATAACACTATTTAAAAATTTCCCTTCATAATCTCACCTGGCATTGCCTTTACGGCATCAGCTCCCAGCCTTTGGTGCCTCGTTGCAACCCCCACATTAAGGGGTTACCATCAGTGCCGAGAGTGGGTTGTTCTACCTAAAGGAATAACCTAGAGACAAAGACAGTATGCTTGGTTAATTAGGGTAAAGCAAAAGTTTGGGTTGTCACCCATAGGAGGCATGGTGCTTTTGCCTTTTCCTTAGTGGGATTGTACTGGAGGGTCAGGTAGAAACCACTAACAGGACCACAGTCAACAGAAGGTGCTTTGTGAGGAAGCTGAGCTGACCGTGGCACAATAACCCTCTTGCCTCTTGCAAGCTCAGAGAGAGATATTTTTAGGGACTGTGAGGTGAAAATTTGGTATTATCTTCTATGTTGAGGCTTAGGTTGAATCAGCTGGAGCAGAGCCTGCATCTGTGACCTTCTGGGTTTTAAGCAGTCTTTACTTAAATTCTGTATGCTTTTTTAGTTTTATCAGTTATGAGTAATTTCCTGCATCCTAAACTATTTCTGACCTTTGGTACTACTGATTTTGTCAGTGAAAATCACATGTGGGGAAAAAAGGAAATCGCTCCAAGCACGAGATTAAAATATTATGTCTTTTCCTAAGGAAAATCATTCTGATTTTTTGAAAATTTCATCATTTCTCCTCATTGTAGGTGTGTAGTGTGTTTGGAGTGTTTATCTTAATGGTACATGGTTTGTACAGAGCCTAATTTTTACATGTGTCTTCATATGGTGAAACAGCTAACATGAACTCAAGAGACCCTTTTTGGAGTGTGGCAATACAATTAGATAAGCAAGATCTGGGAAGAAACATACATTACATTGCAGTGTCTAGCTCCTGACGTCACATAGACAGTAAATTTTTTGAGATGGGTTTTTTCCCCATAGAATGGGTCAAATTGCTGTTAATGTATAGAAAAACTAGGGTGGGGGGACACGAGGGAAGAGAGTTGTTTTGTTGTTTGAATTACAGGTTGCAGTTTGCACTGTTTTCAGCACTGCAATAACTTTTCAACTTATAAGTATAATCTTTATTTGTAAAAAAGGGTTGGGCAAAGCATAGTGATATATTTTATAGTAGGCTTCATGCAGATGACCTTTAATTTAAAAATAATTACTTTCCTTTGCTGGAGAGCATTCTTTCCACTCCTCATTCCAAAGATACTCAGAAATACATTGGTTTGTGAGATAGCATTTACTTTCAGAAGTGAAATTCCAAATAAGTCATCAAGGCAAAGGAAGGTAAAACAAACCAGCTACTTCCAATGCCTTCTTTGTACTTTTCTATTAGGCATTGAAAAAATTCTTCACAGCACCTCTACTATATCAACTGCAAGTTTGCATGATACATGTTATGAAGACACACAGCATTCAGATAAAAATAAATATTGAATATTCTTCTTTCATTTAATTCTGTACATTTTCATTGTATGAGTGAGTCAGGACTTCACCAGGAAAATTTGCACGTGACTGAGAGATTATTTACACTGTGTAACATTAAGTGTTTAACTTAATGCTCCTAATCATCCCCTAGAGACATTCAACTCTGTCCATTCTCTATACTGAGAATTTCAGTTCTTGACTTTGGATGCACTAAATTACAGGGCACATGCTGAAGGACTTAAGTATATGAGGTGAACACTCCTATACAGCTGAAGACTTGTTTAAGATCCCAGAAGAGGCCCTTAGTAGAACAGGGACTGTGTTCCAGGGCTGATGATCAAACAGAGGACAGGGAAATGCATCAGTGTTTTAATCTATTTGGTACAGATACAGACATGAGCTACCATTCTCATCAATACCCTGATGAGCATAAATTCAGAGGAAGTCAGTTCTAACATTCCCCAGGATTACAAAAGAAACCTGACAGGTGAGGGAGTCAGGTTCCAGGTTTACTCATATCAGCAAACCTGATATTACTCAGTGCCAACCACTTTGGCGCTACAGTGGCTATCTGCGATCTGACACACAGATTGCCACAGTCTGTCTGCTCTTCTTGTCTGGCACACACAAATGGTCATCCTCAAGATCACAGGCTCACAGAATTGCTTAGGCTGGAAGGTGCCTCTTCAGGTCATCAAGTGACCAGCTTTGTGAATGAAGAGGGGGCAGCAACTGATTCCTACCTGGGCTTTAACAAGACTTTTGACTCTGTTTCTGACAACACTCTCATGGACAAGCTGGCAAAATATGGACAAGAGAGCAGTATGATGGATTGAAAACTGGCTGAACAGCCAGGTCCAGAGGGTTGAGATCAGTGGTGCAAAGTCAGGGTGGAGGTAAGATATTGGTGGTTTTATGCCAGGGTTTGATACTGGGGCCAATACTGTTCCTCAAACATCTTCAGTAATGATCCAGAAAATGGGACAGTGTACCCTCTGCAAGTTTGTAGATGATACAATACTGGGAGTGACTGATATAGAGACAGTTGTGCTGCCCTTCAAATAGACCTGAACGGGCTGGAGAATTAGGCTGAAAGTAAACTCATGAAATTCAGCAAAAGGAAATGCACCAGGGGAAGAATAACCAATGCATTATCCCCAGGCAGAGCTCCAGGCATTTCAGCTGCAGTCTCACAAAAATGTCATCTCCTCCTCCCAGCCTGTCTTTCCAAAAGGGTCTGTACCCAGCCACTGCAGAAATTTAGTTGTTATTGCATCATGTCTCCATTAGCTCAATGGCTGTAACTGCATGTGGATTTCTGATTCCTCCTGTTGGTTCCCCATGCCATATCCATTATTGTCAAGATTTCAGACAGGCACCCAGGTGTGTTCATTCAGCAGAACAGTCTCAAGATCGCTTCAGAGGCACCTCCTTCTTTATGGACCTATGCTTAAAGTTACTCCACTTTATCCCTGGTTTTGTTGATTTCTGTGTCACTTCTCTTCCCATCTCCCCTGGCTCTTATCTTATCTATTCCATCCTCAATTTGCTCACTTGCTTTTTGAGGAATCTCCACCTCTCCTGTAATTACCAGTTTAAAGCTCTCAGTTTGGCTGTCCTTGATACACATTTGTGCTTCTGGTGGCATGCTTTGGATGCAAGAACCTCCTCCCTCATTCTGCAACATTCTGTTCTTTTTAAGAAAAGGATTCCAGACTTCTGCTGTTTTAAACTTGTTAAACTTTATCTCACAATCATAGAATATCTTGTTCTTATTTCATATGAAAATATTGCTCTAGAACATCACTCCTCATCTACATAGAAAATTATCTCTAATTTCTGGATTTTGTTCCTTATAAGCCAACATGGTTCACTTTTATGTCAGTACTAGGTATTGCACTTTCCTGTAGTAGTTTCTAGAGGTTACACAGGACAGACTATGCTGTATGAAATGACATTAAAAATTATGTTTAAGTGCCATCTAGTTTTTCATTTTACTCTTACATCCCCCCTTGCACATGTAGAATCTTTGCGTTTCACCTCATTCTCGTTCTGCTAAGCTGAATGAACCGTGTTGGTTTAGTCACTTCCTATGCAAGGGTTCACATAAAACTCAAACTGAAGAGAGAACAGGTTCCCATTTTTCATCTTCAAAGTGTGTTTTAAAGCTCTGTGTAGTTTTGAGGTCAGAATAATAGGCCACTGTGTACTTGGATATTTTCCCCTCTTTCCCCTCTTTCCTAAATATTGATATTTTATTTGCTCTTCTTCAACCATAAAATTTGATAAATACATTTATTATCCTCACTGCCAGTCCAAGAGGTCAGGTACTGGGTTTCTGCAGTGGAGGTTACCTGTTATTCCTGTTTTGAGAGCACTGAACTTTTCTTTGCCATTCTACTTTCTCCCCCACATTCTGCAGTGTATAATTACAGATATGTTAATTCCTTTTCTAAAATATAACTATAAATAATATTAAAGAGGGGAGTGAAGTGAATTTCAATATCAGAAGTGGATTAAGAATCAATTAATAATTTTTTTCCCTGTGTTCTTTTCCTGTAAACTCCCCCAAAGCTTAAGGCTAAATCTTCTCCTTTCTCTGTTTAGCCCATGGTGGCTAAAATTGGAAAAAAAAAAGTAAACGAGGTATTCAGTCCTCTGAAATACATGCTGAAAAACTCAGAGGAGCAAATTTGGAATGTCTTGCTGCTCAGAGATGAATGTTTTCTTACCAGCACTGTCTTCTTTTCTGCTGCTACCATTTTTGCTTTGGCATTCTTAAGGAGTGCCTGAAAAGGTAGATATTTCAATCAGTAGGAGTCCAAAAATAAATGCTCTAACCATAATCATCCCAGGTATAACTAAATCTTGTTTATGTATTTGATTACCCCTGGCTGGCTCACCTTCTGGCGAGGAAAATTTGTCATTTCGGTAGGGGGAGAGAGGGGGAATGTTTTAAAATAACTTCCTAAATAATGACACAAACCAGAGGTAGTCATTAGATTTACCTATCAGATGTCTGAATATTTATGACAATTTATGTATTTTTTCGTTTGTAATCAGTCACTTGAGGAAACGAATGTGTGAGTGCTACACAGAATGCTATTTTTTCTCATTTTACTTAATGTGAAAAGACTAAAATTAAATGGAATGATAGAAAGGAGAGCTGGTTAAGTCTTGTCAGGTCATTGAGGTTGTCTGCCTGCCAACGGAGCTATGTTGCCTGAGGTATACGCAGGTGCTTTGTTTCAGTCTAATTTTAAATGCCTCATACAGTGAAGCTCCTTGCACCACCTCCCTCGGGAGACAGCTCTGTGGTCTGACATCCTAACGGGGAGAAAATGCTTCCTGATACTTGGCTGGAGATTTTACAGCTTTAGTCCACTGTCCCTATTTATATCCACCGAGGACATTCAAAATCATTTTTCTTCTTACACTGGGTTTGACCTGCCTAAGAGAGGTAATGATCATATTTCTCCCTGATTTTTCCCACACTGCATTCTGACTTGTAATTAATTCAGTCTAACTAAACTATTCCTAAATACTGTCTAAGTATTCCTAGAATTAGAGTATATTCCACTGCATATACTCTTTTACTATCCTTTCATCGGTTTTTTTTTCCCCCACTTATTTTTTGGCACTGAAATGCTTCAAATTCTGGATCCAAGGTGTAAGTTATCAACATGTCACTTCACTGCAGCTCCTCCAGTCAGTGCTCACTGTTGTTTCTCCACCAGCTTCACTGCTTTAACACTCTCCTCAATAGCACTTGGATGGGTTTGGCATGTGTAACCTGGGACATCATCACAGAGCATTGCAAGAAGGGAGAAGAGGAATCAAGCTGAAAGTGGGAAGTCTGAAAGAAATTAGTATTTCCAGATTAAATTAGAGGGAGTAAGGTGGTGTTAAAGTTAAATATCCTTTGGTAGAGATGAGAAATTGCAGGATATTAGTCTGGAAGAAACTAAAATTTGAGGTACCACAAATTTATGCAGGATGACTGGAAGCTAAGTATATAATATAAGGGGCAAAAAAGTGAAATCTGGACAATTTTTATTACAGCAAAAAGTAATTTTTTTTTCAGAGAAAAAAATGCACAGAAAGCATTTATTCTTTAGTTCACTAGAACTGGTTTAGAGAAGCCTCATGTTCTGTGGCACAGAGGAAGATCAAGTTAATGGTGCTCTGGTCCCTGTGGCCTCTTCACCCATGCCTGCTGCTCAGAGGAATGGGCTCTTGCAGCAGGACCTCCAGTCCTTCACTTCAAAAAGGCTGGGGAAAGAACTCTGTGCCCTTAGAGGCAGCCTGGAAGCTTGACACTCCCCATTAGGACCTCCTCGTCCCCCTAGTGGGGCTTGGGTACCAGCTATCGTTACTTATTAATAATTTTGCTTTATGCCAGAAATTTTCCACTGATACATTGTATTTGCAAGTCAGATCAAGCACAGCATATGTCCTTTCTCTCTTAGTTAGAATTAGTTCATCTTGTCCTTCACTGATGCGTTCTTTTTCCTGAATGCCTTCACTGACTTGTAGCTCCTTCCTAGACACGTTATTGTTCTTCTTTCCAAGGCAGGAAATGTAAGTTGCTCCTGAAGGAGCTTTCTTGTCTTTTTTTTAGTCCCTCTGGGATGATGCTTGCTGGTGCCCAGTACCCATTTGCAACTTTTAATCTTCCCCAACATTATTTGGGGTAGAGGGTTTCAATGGTGCCTTGTGAAGAACCATAAGGATAAATAACTTAAATCCCCAAAGAATTTATTTCTCAACATGTAAAGTTTTTGCTTTCATGGAAAACATTTCTTAATAACTGCAATCAAATGCTCATCATCATCTTCACCAAATATTCCAGTGTTCATCAGGTCATTGATTATTTCATAGTTTCTAATAAGACAGATACTTATTTCTAGCATTTATTATTATTTGTAATTTCTAGACTCTGCATTTTCTATCTGTTCTGGTACTTGCATGCTATTGTGCAATGATACCTTTTCCTCTAGAAAACTTGAGTGTTTTTGAAGATCTGTGTTAAAGATATATTTTTACACAACAGATACATTCCTGAATGGTCCCACATGAACTCTGAGTAAATAACTGAAACTGAGTATCTTTCACCTATAATTGGAAAGCAAGAATTGCAATTGCAATGAACTAAGATAGCAGTAAGTTCAGAAAAACAGACTTCCATGAGGCTGAGATAATATTGCTTCTGAAACACAGCAATAAAATGAGATTTCAAACATATGTGTGAAAAGGGAACTGTATCTGATCACTTTGTCTCCTGATATCCAAGGGTATCCATTTAGGCACCAGGCAAATCAAACTTACCTTAACATACTTCTGTTTTCCCCCCAAGCAATACAATTTTTTTAAGCTGAAATGACATCAGTAGGATGAAAGACAAATAAGGCAGTAAAAAAAGACAAAAAGGAAGATGTATAGACATAACCTAGAAGGTTTCTAAAAAAAGACAAGATAAAAAATAGTGAATCTTAAGGACACAAGACAATTTTGAAATACATACAATACCTTTGGAAATGTCAGGAATGTGATTAAAACTTTGTTTGAATATGAGGAAAAACTTTACTATCATTAATCATAATTATTATATAAGTTAATATTAATTAATTTATCCAGTAAAAGTATTAAGGCTTGAAAAGTATTAACTGCTAATTTAATTAAAGGCTTCTTACACTAAGACATATTGGCTGATACATTCACATCAGTAAAACATTCTTGAGAAAATGTGCCTTATGTTAGCAAGAGAGGTTTTATAAGGACAGAACTCCCACTGGTTCCATGAATAAGATAAACTATCCCAACAAGAGGCGTTCTTTGCTAGTATAAATATGTCCACTCTGAGGCTTTTGCCTATGCAGTCATGTTAGTTGAGGAGGCTGTGAGGGATATTTTTTCACACTCCCGATCAAATTACTGTGACAAAAATCCTGATTCGTCCTCAGTCATTTCAGAATTAAGGAAAGAAATTCAGAAATCTAGGTGATCTTCCCCTGTGTGTTCTAAGGAGAGCAAAGAGGCATCTCTGATGTTCTGGATAATTAGGAAGAATAGAACACAACATCTAAAGCTAGAAAAACTGTGTATTGCCTTTCATCATTTCATTGTCACCAGTTTCAATGAAGTGGTTAAAGTCCTGGCTAATTAAAAGGTCTTTTTATTAAATAAAGGTTTTTTTATAAATCAGCAAAGGAAATTAATTTGTGATAGTGGTCAAGTGGGATTTGGTCCTCAGGAGATTGACAGTCTCACAGGTGATTCTTGTTCATAGTTTCATGTGTGAGTTGTAAGGTATAGTTGCATCACCAGTATAATAACTTTTCCCAATTGTGTCTCTTACTGTCTTATTACTGGGGCAAAATTGTCACCCATCATTTAGCCAATACAGTCTATAAAAAAAGAAAGTGAAAATCATCTTGAGGTAATTCTAATGTGTAAAATATTAATTTCAAACCCAATACTTACATTTTTTTTGTGTTGCCCTACCCTATGCTTAAGATGCACATTCCAACAAGGAATGGATTGAGAGTTTAGAAATCAGATCATGGGGTATATATTTGGTGAACATACCATGACACTATAAAAGTAAAACTTGTAACCATGAAATAACTTACCATTTTGAGATATATACCTGAATGCAGTCTACATGAAATAATGTGAAAAATGCAGGACTAGAATCTTATTGCCAGTAGGCAACCATAAAGTTAAGAAGGTCGTTAAACATGAAAATTACTTATGAAATAGATTTAGAAGTTTGAAGGTTGGGTATTATAGGCCTTTGTTTTCTCATCTTAAAGTCGCTAATAAATCACCATACTATCCAAATATAAAGTTAGAATGTACTTCTCCAGGTCAGTTAATGAATCTGGAAAGGCCAAAATCTAAAGATCATTATTTATATTCCATTATCAATTAAAATTATGTTTTCACTGTTAGTTATCAAAAATTATCTTAATGCATGCTATTTAGTCTGTGGGTTTGAAATGAGTGGTGTTAAGAAATGAAAATGTAGTAAATAATATGACATCTCTTTCAGTTTTTATTACTTTGGTAATTGAAATACCCCTTCACTCTAGTACACCACTTGTTTTTGCTCTCATTTTACTGATTCTATTACAACTTATTTGAATCTCAGCAGAGACATCAATCACGGTGAATATTTGTTGCAGTGTTCCCATAAACATGCTGTTTCGTGATTGTTCTCAATTTAGGATTTTTATATTATTATTCCTGTGATAACCAAAAACATGTGACTTCTCTTTACCAATCAAATCACTAATCATAGACCAGAATTTTAATAATCCTTGAAATGAACTATCCACAAACTAGTTACACACGGACAGAGCTCAAGCAATAAGAATGAGTAAATTTGAGAAACTGTAAAATTAAAAGAAAGACACATCTTTATAATCGCATTCTAGTTTCTTTTACATAACAAGAGTATGGACTATTGTAGTGAGTAAAAAAACCCTTTCCACAAGTGCTTAGGAGAAAGTTTTTATTGCCTATGGAAAATAATTAATGGGGCTTATACATTTTTTCATATAATTTCATATCTTCAGAGTTCTTCATTATTACAGGAGCCTGTAAAAACAGGGTCCTGTATTGGGAGTCACGTGTCTGGTGTTAAGCAGTTTTGTTATCAATTATCTCAGCATTAGCTAAAATAATGATGTAATTACTGAAGATTGATCTAACTTTTGAATCCAGTTACTTTAGGTAGAAAATTATCTAAGATGACTGAAAATACTTGTGGCAAAAATCTTAGAGGTGCCAAGGAGAGTTAGATGTTTAAAGTGAGTTGAATGCTGTTTAAAGTTTGCATTCAAGGTAAGGTTTATAGTATTATTTGGGAAACAAAATATATATAGACAAAGGAGTAAGCTGTAAGTAGTGTGGATAAAGTAGATTTAGAGTTTTACCTGATTACTCAGTGTATTTATGTATTTATTCAATTTAATGTTTTATTGAGCACAGAAAGACCAGCATAATGAAAAGATTAAATGATTTATATAACTACAGTGAAAAAGTGGTTGCACAACATGCTCTCAAATATTTGAAATGTGTAAATGTCAGCAGGGAAGAGAGGTTATTTAGGATGTTGTGAGCAGTATAAGTAAAATAGCCAGATTAAATTTAAAAAGAAAGGATTTCATCTAGCTCTCATGGTTAATTTCTGACAGCAAAATCCTTTGGGTTTTAAAATGTTTTTGAAAAGAAGCAGCAGAAAAGTTCTCATTTAGGAAATCAAAAGTAAACCAAAGCACAGACAGAGAAAATGATTTGGGGAAATTATTAACCTAAATGTCCCTGGAATCCAGCTTCAAGAACAAAATAAGTCTTTCCCATCTGTACTTTTGATCAAAGATGCTAATTTTTATGTGTTTATTTTACAAGACTCATCTTAGTATTCACATGGTGAATAAGTGTTGTTTATTTACATTTTTTAAAAGATTGGAGCAGCTTTTGATTAGTGCTATGAATTAAAATTCCTATTTTAAGCTAAAAGGAAAATTCACAGCAGAAACTAACATCTGGCTACAAATAACAGAAATTTGGTTTTCACAGGAAGTAAACTGCCCCCATGCCTCTTGCTTATATATTAATTGCAATTTGTTTTCTATTAACTGAAGATTTTAGGTTTTCTTTTGATGCTTAATGTAGGGGTTTTAAAGGATATTGGATGGGGACAAGAGCATCAAAGGGCTCTGCTTACCTACCAGATACCCAAGATCACCCACACTCTTTCAGCCGTTGCCAACAGAGGATGTGTCTGTAGGGAGGCTGTGGTTTCTAGGTAACAAAACTATTTTCCCTAAAAGATTTTGTGATGCCGACAGAAATGGTGGGAGTCAGTTCCATGCTAAGACACTTGTGTCTAGGACTCTGATTTCCCACTGCTATCAGTTTATCAGAGCCAGTTAATTAGCCAAGGGCTGTCTGGAGAGGGATTCAGCTATCAGCCACTATATGTCAGCTTCAGGCTGGACCGAACCATTCCCTCTGCTCCACAGTGTCAGGCATGGGGATTTCAGCTGCTTAAACAAAGTCCTTTAGTATTGTTTGGGAAAATGTAGCCTGCCTTTGCAGTGGGAGGTAGTACAGGAATATGGGAGCAGCTCTGCAAGGAGAGCCACTCATGTGCTGTGGTCCCAGCTGTGCACTGCGAACGTCCTGCGGGTTAGGCTCTATCCTAGTCTTGCACACTGAACACACTTTGGGGGCAAGAGGACATCTTCTGTGTTGGTTCCATCAGAAAAATGTACAGCTTGTGGGCTCTGCGATGGCTCCCCATGCACAGCGATGCATGGGAAATAGGAACAACGGGGGGTTGCATCACGTGTGCACTTCTGATCCAAACTCAAATGCTCAAATGTATGTACAGACCTGGTATATCTCACTGGACCTTCAGCTGCTGTTCCAGAAGGACACAAGGCTTCCATGAGTCCTGTTTCACGTCTTCCAGTCCTGTGTGAAAGCCCCAGGCATCTTACTGGCTCCAAAGCTGCAGAGTGCACTTGTACTAGTCAGCTGGCCTGTAATCCTGATCTCTACTGCATATCATGGAGGTTTATACACTAAGGTAGACATGTAAGTTCAGGATTCGTTATCAATTTCCCAGTTCCATAAAGTGAAATAGATTGAAGTTACAAAATTCAGTCTCAGTCTCTGCTCATGTTAACAATGAACTTTCAATTGCAGCAGCTGAATCTTTTTTTTCCCATGTTTCTGGCATTGCCAATTGTTTCTAGGTTCACTTCATGCTCTAGTTTCACATACTTCATTTTTCATTTATATTCATGTTTGAGTAATGTAATATTTATACATTTGGTCTTGGCATCCAGTGAATACTAACGATAGTTAGATGTTCTCTCAGTCCCAGAAGAACCAGCAAAGAATTTTGTAAATTACACATTGCTTATCACATAAAATCTCAGACAAGTATTTGGCTGTGTGTCAAATGCCTCTAGCTCACAATTGTAGAATTAAACTATGGAAGGTTTGGAAGCACTGTTTTCTGCTTTATTGTAGACCAATATTTCCAGTTTCCTGAGCTGGTAACCTCATGGTCTTTGTTTCATCCAGCATCTAGCAGCCACAGTCTGGAGTGAACTTTGGTAGTTAGTCTTGGCTGGAGTTTGGGAGGGTCTCCTTTACACAAACTATAGTATTATTTTGTTCTTTAGGTGCATGTTCTCAGAAAGAATGATGAAAAACAGGTTGGTGTAGAAGTAGCTGTGCAGACAAGACCACATCCACTGTTAGCATCCCCAGTCTGGTACGTATCCCCACAGTAATATGGGGAATAAAAGATCCTCAGCTATACTTAAATCAAAGACATATATATATATAACTGTATAGGATGAGCCATCTTATAAATAGTGACACTAATCTGTAAATGTAAATGCTGAATAGATGGTGTGAATGCTAATTGACAAAAGCAGACTGATAACGACTCCTTCCAAACAATTACACTTCGGTTTTCTCATTTTGTTTCCCTTTTATTTTCCACAACATTCATTGCCATGGGAAAAATCCATCTGCTGACAAATGACTGTTGTAGGGTGAACTGAAGTGATAAGAGAAACTCAGAATGGTTGAAACTCTGCCGTGGTCTGGTTGACGTGGTGGTGTTCGGTCAAAGGTTGGACTCAATTATGTCAGAGGTCTTTTCCACCTAATTGATTCTGTAATTCTGTGATGGATAACGGGTCTGGGGGGAATTTAGCTGAGGGTTAAGCAGTCAAACTGATTCAAGCCTTCTTCAGAGCATTGAATCCAAAGGGCTACTCCATTCTGTGGTCTGTTAATTAACTGCTGGATTTTCCCCATCTCTTGATTGTATTGATGGTATAACCCATGGTTTTCTTAATCTCCTATATGTTACAGCTGTCAGATCAAACTGCTGGTAAAAATGAAGTGTAAGAATATTTTGCACACAGCCTGACACACTAAAGTATCTCATTAAATGACTCACTGAATATAATGTGAATTATTCCAAATGCTGGTGAAGCTGAGTCAGCTGATCCAATAGTTTATAAATAGCACAAATACCTTTGCTTGCTTTCATGCTGTCTCTAGCTATTACAGTTCATTAAGATCAGATGCATGTTGCTTTTCTCTGCTATTTGGATTATTCAATCCGTTAAGACACAGGAGTGACAGAGAACATCATGAGAAGTTTTGTGTCGATACTGTTGCCAGGGAACCACTTTTTATTTCAGTGCATGGGACACTGGTGTCACTTCGAGTCTGAGCTGCAGAAAGACAATTTCAGAGAAAGATATCAGGGATGTAAAACAGAATTAAGGAAATCCTAAACTTTCATTTGAAAGAGGAAAAGAATTATAACAGTTGTTTCAGAAGCATCCTGAATGGCCTGAAAGTTTGGGGTTTTTTTTATAAATCTGACTAGAATTTTGAAGGGAATGTTAAAGATGACAGATAGGAGAGACTTCTGGGTCTCTCCAGACATGTCTTAGATAATAACCTATATCTTTTTCTGTACATGCATCATTGTGGTGCACCACCATTTAAGCAGAATGGGGAATAACTGTCTGGAATGACAAGGAATATTTCAGTCCTTCCAGAGTTGTCCTCTGGTCACAGATATCTGTACAAACTCATTTGTACCCCCATATGCCCGGAAGGGTTACCTGACTTAATCTAAACAGACTTTAACCATTCTATCATTTAAACCGCTTTTTAGGCCATATTTCTTTTAAGACAATCTTTATATGTAGTTTGTGACGCACAATAATTATGAATTTAGGAATGAAAACTAGAAAAAAAAATGCAAATACAGTCTATCACTATGAAGTCTATATAACATGAGAAATTTCATCACTGGGTTGCCTTATGTCATTTAAAACTCATATGATGTTCTCATTTTGAGCAGTTCTTCCTGAGAATTAAACTATACATAAAAGGAAATTGAAGCAGCACCAGTAAAATGATTCTAAAAGTAATATTTGTTCTCCGTTCTTTAAAGGGAGGAAGCATTGACAGCAAAGGACCACTGCAACAGTAAAGTTGCAACATCCTCCCGCCTCTATGAGGCATTGGAGTATTCAGCTGGTGGCTGGATAAAAAATGTGTAAAGTGCCCTTTTCAAATTACAATATTTGTGAGATTATGTTTTCTTTTGTCTCAAAAGAATTTTCTTAACTATATGCATTTCTTATTTAGAGGAGATTGGATTTTAAAAAAAGGGATTCATCAAGATTGATTTTGTACCTTAATTATATTTAAAATAGACACAGGAAAGCAATATAACCACAGGGCAAGAAAAAAAATCTGTGCTGGTAGGGGCTGAACTAGATAATACTATGTGTTTTTTCTGCCACTCATTTGTGATGTTCTAGTCATTAAAGCACCTGGGAGATGAATGGTACTAAATAAATAATAAGTTTTGAGTGATTCTTTGGAACCCTAAAAAGAACAAAACTTTTTAGAGAGAGTGGGAAGTGCAATGAATCCTAAACAAAACTAAATACGTTCCCTGCATCAAAGCTTGCTGTCTTCACATTGGTTTTATCTCATTCTTGAATTTCCTCTTTTCTGTTGCCCACTCCTGAGAAGTGGAAGCCAGTTTTTTCATGGATGAGTATCAGAATCAGGTTACAGTCTGAGAGAATTTTATAAGGTTCAGGTTTTTTTCAATCATTTTGAGAAAACTGTCATTTTTCAGTTACATTTATTGATGTGTGATTGACACAGAGTGTTTCAACCATAATCTAGAAGGGCTTCTTCCTTAACAAGTCACATTAAATAGATACAAACAGTCCATCAGTGTAGCTTTCAGCAGGTCAAGAGGATTAAAAGTCCAATTCCCATCTTTCTTCCACCACAGCACATAGTATAGCTGTAACCAAATGTCTGAGTATGTTATGACCTGGATGAGTGTGCAACTAGATGAGTGGAAACTGGATATAATTTATTATATTATTTATGGATATATGCATATTTTTAGTATTTTTATTAAAGAGTTTAAATAAATAATGTATGATGAACAGCTAATTGTTTTGGTAGCCTAACTAGGGGTCAAAATATCTAGGGAGCTTCTGTAATGTGGAATATTAATAAAAGTCTTGATAAGAACATGCCTCTTGCTTGAACACTTGAAAAAAGATTGTTAAAGTGAGTGTGAAGAATCGTATTTACATTAGTTAAAATTCAGATTAGTTGAAATTTGACTTTGTGCTTGCTTGGTCAAGGTTACAGTGTTTCAGTGGTCTGTGATGCATTCACTATATTGTATATCATTTATTCTCCAGTTCCAAAGCTGTAGAGGTAACTAATATAATCTCATGTATCATTTTTGCTCCAGCAGTTTGTCATGCAGTTTCTGTCAGTAGCAGGATGGAATCCATACCTTTATACTTACAGAGATTTCTTTGTTTCCTAAGCTTGTGATACAAGTCCTCCTGTTAAGTAAACTTGTGTATATCCAGCTCTCTTGAAGGTTTCTCAGTCATAATGACTTATTAGGAAGCAAAATATTTAAAGAAAGTATTTTTCTGTCTGTGTTAGCTTGTCACTGTTAAGCTTAATTAATTTTGTTCTCACAGCTCCTTCTGTGCAACAGCCCCACAGACATCTTTCTTGTGCTTCAGGAGGTATAAAATTGTATATAAAAATTGTTTTTCTGATAGGCAGACACCACAGCTTTCAGAGTGGCTGTATACTGCACAGTCTTAGAAACCAAAATCCAAACATGTGTGAAGAGATGTTTTACTGAGTGGGGGGCTGGTTGCTAAAAGGCAGATGACCATTTCTGGATTAGAAGAGCTCAATAAATGATGGTAGGTTGTAAACATGAAGTTTTTTTTATGAAGGAATGATTAGTCTGGGACACATTTATGCAGGTCATGATTTTTTTTTCATAATTGGTGGTAATTAAAGAGCATAGCAAACCACATTAAATGCATGTGAGCTCCTGCTCTGGTGTTAGGGCAAAGAGATAAGGTGTCTGTAGGCTAGTAGGACCTGAGAGGTTGCATCATCTTTGTGTATGAAGCTGCTTGGAGCTCTCCTGGCTGTCTTTGTCCAGCTGTAGTGCATGCAGTACAAGCAGGAAGATGACAAGTTGGAGAGGAGTTCTTAAGAAATGTTAAATTCAGACTTGAATCTGTTTAGTTTAGCACAATAAAGGTGAAGGGGTGACTTTGTCACATTTTTCAAGTATTTCTGCAGTGCTTGTGGAAACAGATACCAGGTAATAGATAGTTCTTCAGTCTCGCAGCCAAAGTATAATACAATCCCCTGCCTGTAACTTGAACCTGTTCAGATTAGACATGAAGCACACATTTTTAGCAATGGAGGCAAATAATGAGATACCCAGGGTTACCATATATTAATTTTTTTTAAACTAAGGTTATTTTTTCCAGTCAACAATTCAAATGCCAATTAATTCAGGGATGGATGTGTTTACCATGATATGTTACAGTCTGAGAAGCTGGATATTATCCCCTCTTTCCAATTAATAAGATTCCTACAAGAAAGAAGAGAGGTGGCTTGTTTTGGATCACACTAGCTCGTGCAGAATGCTGCTACAAGATTCCAAATGCCAACAGGCTGGAGAGGTCAGAGTTGGAGTCACCCTGAGGCAGTAGTCCTTTTTTTGTCTGTGCTCAGGCCACAGGTTGAGCCTTGCCTGGTGCAGTGCTGTTGCAGAGCACGGCAGATGAATCTGTTTCTGGCACCTTCCTCATTCACAGCAGACGGGGCCATCTAATAGTTTTGGCATTCCCAGATTCCACCGCCGCCGGCGGGACACTGGGAGAGGCACTTCTGTGCGCGAGGAGATGCCCTGACTGTGCTTAGGGATTGTGGGGTTAGTGGCATCGCCAGAAGGCACTGTGTGGGGTGCAGGTGTGGCCCCTGCACCCCTGCCAGCTTTTGGGAGCACTGCTGTGTGCCAGGAGCTGTGCAGGTGCCTTTACACCCGGGTCTGATGCAGCTGCTCTGCTTGGGCATCGCATGGCGCATGGACCGTGTGCACGTGAGGTTCTGGCTGCTTGGCAACTGCATAATAGGGCTGTCCCAGAAGAACACACCGTCTGTTTAGTCTATAAATGTAAAATATCCATTTTAAATCTGCACAGTGCATCCTAAAGAACATTGGAGCATTCTCTGTTTTTATAACACCAGAGGTATTTGGCACTGTCAGAGCAGCACCTCCCCAACACAGTATCAGTGCCAGAGGTGTCTGTCAGACTGTGGCTGCACAATGCATTGGCCCCTTCACCCAGTGAAAGCTCCCTCTGATTTTCCTTCTGTCCTTCCTGCCCTGTTCCGCTCTGTAGAGAGCATCATCAGCCAGGAAATTGCTTCATTTTCAGTCAGCTTAAATAAGTACAAATGGTTTGGAAACTAAAAATTCACAGCGTGTATAGGAAACAAGTGTAACTTTCAGAGCATGCACAGGCAACACAGTTCTTTAAAAATACGGTTCTTAATCTCAAATGTCTTCTTTTATAATACATTTGCTAAGAAGCTGTAATCCAAATGAGACAAATATCAGAATGCAAGCATATGAAATTGTATGGATAGCTTTGCTAAAAAAATTCACATTTGACTGTTTTTCTATTCCTTCAAAAAATTTTCAGTTCAACAATTTTTACTTGAATTAAAATGTAATCAGCTGAATGACAGACACCTTCTAGCTTTCCTCAGAGTAAATAGTCCAGCATGTTAGCTTTTCAGTTTGATCTAATGAAATGGTATGTCAGGAGTAGTAAGAAAAGGGAAATTAACATGTGGCTATGTCTGCTTTTCAGTTGGTGACTGATATCTGCATTGGTAGTAGATAGGTTAAATTTAGCTCAAAAGCTTCCATGAAGAACATTCTTATGCAAGGGGAAAAAAAAAAAAAAAGGTGAATGCAAGGAAAATTATTTTTTAAAGTAATTAGTTGTCTTCATTTTTCCTTAAAATACAGTCAATTGATTAATCAGCATGGCAATTTATACAACATGCCACTTGTGTAAAAAGAAGCATCCATATTCATGGCCATCCATACATTACTTTCCTCAAATGAAGTCTGTGAATGGATTTGGTCCAAGGGTTTCTAGCCACCAGGCCACATCTTTTAAAACTGTCTCTCCCATAAACAGTCCTGCTTTTTTGTGAACAAACAGAATGACACATGAACAGTCAAGCCCAAAACCTCTTTCCAAGTTGCAGAGGTACTGGCAGAATGAAGCAGTCCCAATTGTTTTGCTTTCCCATCTACCCAATGCAAGTTTGCATACACTTGCTACCATTCAGGTTTCTGGATCTCCAGTTAGGCATTTCTCCACTGCACTCAGTGTACAACAGTCTTTTTTTTACAGTCATCTGAAGGACATTGAGTTCTGCATCTGGAAAGCTTTTTTGACTAATAATCTAAAATATCTGTATTTAATCCAGGCTTGAGTGAAACTAAAGGAGATTTAGAGATAGAACACAATAGAGTTGGCTATTAAGCTAATGCTAGGGTCATAAAAAAGGTTTTTTAATAGGTTAAAAGATCCTTACATCCTTTATTGTGCAATGTTTGAGTAGGATTCGCTATGTCAGTATGACAGCTGGATTTCACTCCTTTGTTGGGGCATTGACAGACATCCCTCCCAGCACCAGCTGGTGGAGAACTGGCCACCTTGGCTGTTCACTGTTGCTTTCTCCCACCCCTCTCTTTCCTGTAGTTCCCATTTATCTGCCAGAAGAGCAGGTTGTACTCAACAGCCCTCTGGTCTGCTTCACACAAAATCAGCTAGGAGCACTAGTGTGAACTGTCAGTAAGGATGATGGTCCATAACAGGGCAATGATGAGGAATGGGCGTCAGGTACAAGTTCCACCAGCCTTGGATTTATTCCAGCTTCCAACACTGCTGCAGTCTAAAAGCTATTTTGAGAACTTCACACAAAAATAGGTCTTGCTCAGCAAGATTGGTGAATATAGTGACAATGACATCCTTAGTTCTTCTGGACAGAAAATGTGCACAGAAATTCAGCATTTCCAAAGAAAACACTAAAACTTTGTACTAGGGAGGCACTGATGTTAACGCAGCACTGATATGTTAATGCAGCACTTTAACTAATGGCACACAGCAGCAAGTTTTAGGATCATTCTGAATGATATTTTTAATGTGGAACATCCAGCTTAAAAATCAGAACTGACAGTAGCTCTGTAAGTTCTTCCTTGCAGCCTGCTCAGTAATCACCATCTAATCTTGCCTTCCGTCTAAGGATCTCATTCTTGTGCATTCTCCATGCCTGGGTCACCTTTGATCATCTAACACTGTGAACTATTAATAGCAGGGCTTACACTGTTGATTTCTTTTGTAGTGATGACTATATATCCCTTTGATTTAATATAAATTTCGGTTGTAATATATGTAATGGCCTAACAGGGAAAATGTCTGCATCACCTTGTCATTGCACTGATGTAGCTTCAACCTGGCAAATCTGCAATTCTTTAAACTTTGCTCTTTAGATGTACTGAGTCAAGTTCAGCAGTATCAACTGGCCACAATACCATAAAAACTCTCTAGAACTAAGGAGAGTTTGACAAAATTATTAATATTTCAATTTTAGCCTGCTGTAGTGGTGTTTAGTATGAACAAGCTGGACCAAGTGTTACATATGTACAAGGAGTATACTATTTTAGATATATGGAATTATTATTGTTATTATTTATTAATCTTTCATCTGCTTAGCTTTCATTTATAGGATTAAAGACACTGATTTTAGCAATGCTGTTCTGAATCTACATCGGAGCAAGACAGTTCCTTGCTGTATTTAATCTTAGGAAGGGATTGTTGGCATTGCCCAAATAAATTGTTCTTCGAGGGCCTCTGCATATTCCTACTGGTAACTCCTAGTGACCTAGGTAGGCTCAAGCTAAGATATGACTCTCACATGTCAGTGTATGAGAAATCTTGCCTGAGCATGATATTTCTACTGTGTGCAGGTCAATATATATTCTTGTGTTAATCTCTGGCTGCACAAGTTGCCATATTTACGGAGGCTAAGAGGCAATACAGGTTGCTGCACAGAGTATCATTATCTTATCTGCCAGTTATTACTTTCTGTAGAGGAATATACTCAGGATTCTGCACACATAATTTGCCCACGAGCTCGTAGACTGGCACTAGAGTCCAGAAGGAACTTGTGCCTATCAAAACTGGCTGAAGACTGACGTTCATGTCTAGTCCCAGTCATGTCTGTTCCTTCTTATTCTTTGCTCTTCTGAGGACAGGAATGTGAAATATGGGTCTCAGAACCCAGAGAAACACAGTACTTCAGAGCCTCTGAGAACACAAAGTTCATCCTTTACACTCTGCTGCATGTGAAGTAACTCTGTAACTGCAGCCTCTTCTTGACTCAAGACCATCCTTGGCCATAACCGCAAGGGCATATGCCCAATGCATGCACATACCCAGCAGTTACAAGGCCAAATTTAAGAAATATTGCCAGGAATTAATTCATAAGAATCCAACCTGTTCTCTAATAATATATCCCAATTTTAAGAAGGAAAGGTGACAGCGTCCTTGTGAAAGTCCATAAGGCTTTGCCAGTCTAGGCAAGAAGGATGAGGAAAAATGTTTCCTGCCTTGCAAGTGCAGTCATGTGTTCCTCACTCTCTCTCCTCAGCCTACACTTTTTTGCTCCTTGTCTGTTCCTGCTGTGATTTCTGCAGGTTCAAATCAGAAGCCTTTGCTCTGAGCTCAGGTCAGCACCAGGCAGAGCACTGGGCACTACTGTTGCTAAGAGCAGCCCGTCCTCTCCCAGTTGCATGTGTGTGCCTTGACGGGGTCAGAGCGTGATTGAAGAGTGAGAGATGCACAAAAGCAGAGAAGGCTTGAAATTAAATAGTCTTTGAAGCTTTTTCTCAACTAGTCTCACTCTGGCACAGACCTCTGCCTTAGGGGGGTGATCCAGTGGAATAACAATGACCTAAATGATCTACCTACTGAAACATGAGATAAATTATCTCAAAAATGACCATATGAGAATATCTGGGCTGCAAATAAATGTTTTTAAAAGATCTACATTAACATTAAAAGAATGAGGACTTTAATTTTTTTTCTGACTAAAACTGGAGTTTTTTGTGAAGTACGGAATGCTACACTGAAACAAAAAAATGGAAAAATCCTGGTGGGTGAGACCTTCATCTCTCCTCTCATTTATTACTAGTGCCAATGGAGTAGCTGTCCTAATTAAAAAGAACTTGTCCTTTCAAACAGAGGAGCTGAATTCTGATCCAAATGGCCTTGTAGAAAAGAAATTGGTGAATGAAGTCATTACTCTAATTAACATTTATGCTCCTGATGTTAACAACGTACTTGTAAAAGGAACCAGTAGCAGAGGTATTACTCTTTAAAGCATCTAATGGTCTGGCGTGGGTACTGATTTTAATTGTCCTTTGGTTATCAGTTTAGACAGATCTGCCGGGGGTAATTGCATTGTAAATCAGATATCTCAAGAAATTCACTAATGAGCTAATGAACGATAGTTATTTGTGAGATGAAGCTGATAATGCTTATTTAGATAAGTGGTGTACTTAAGTGTTCTGTGTTCCATATGCAGAGACGTGACCATTCAACAGTAACTAGGTTACAATGTCTTAGCTGTTACTCAATCTACTCCACAGTTTTATCCTCCATTTTCCAGGATTAGCCCAGTCCCTGTGCTTTACACCCCTAAGTTGTTTCTGTGATTTATAATTCACAGAACTGTAGTTTGGAGCCCTGCATTTCTATTTGACTTTGTTTATATATTTCTTGTCTCCCGTAGCATAAATCATAATGACAGCCTAATTGGTTTATATTTTTGAAGCAGTTTGAAATGTGAAGTGTTGCATAAGTGTTCAAGGTTGTTATTACTTTGTGACTCTTCCCAACCATTTTCTGTCCAGAATGAAAATTAAAGAGAAATTATTTGCCATTTACAAGAGTAAATATAGTGAATCTTGTCATAAGTAATCACTCAAATATCACCAAAAAAACCCCTTTGTTTCACAGAATTACACTTTTTAAATGCTTGAACTTTGCATTTCCTTCATAACACAGTAAGTCCATTAGCTTCAGTGGTAGTATTTGATTTACACTTGCGCAAAAGGAGAATCAGATCCTTGATATCTGTGAGAGGGAAGTTTCATGGTGGAATTAAGGTTGTGGAAAACACAGGTCTTCTCTGAAGATTTAACTATAATTAAAACATTGGGACATTTGATAAACGTAGAATTTGAGATAATGGCATGTTTATTTCACAGGAGGGAAATGCATAGTTGTACCAGTCTTTTACAGATTGGAAGATTCCTTCATTCAAAGATGCTTAGTTTAGCTAAATAATTTACATATACCAAACTGATTTTTCTTTTTCCATAGAGCACCAACCCTTTAACTTCTTCATAGGACCAGGTCAGTGCTTAGCATTACCAGAGAATTTTTATCAGGTGCAGTTTTCAAAAAATAAAGTCAAAACAAGAGAGGTGCATTTAATTTCTTTTGTTGCTTCTGCTGGCTCACAGGACAGAGTCAAGAGGTATCCATGACAAAGTAGAAAAGTCTTTTACCCTAGAATGAGATTTTAGGATCAGAAATGAAGCAGGCAGGCAGGCAAAACAAGGACAGCCAACAAAAGGTAGCCTGGGGCAACACAGTGTGTCAATGAGAAAGAGAGAGATAAGAAACACTTGGACAGTTGTGCATGTTGGCTTCAATCTGTAATGACTGTGCAGACCACACATCAAAAACATTTGGCTGTCCTTGATAGAGAATGAAAAGAGCACAGATTTTTCAGCTACCTCTTTTTTTTTTTCTCCCCCACAGTCATCCTGGTGAATAGAAATTCATTTACTTTACCTCTCTTTTTAATTATTTGTCTAATGGCCTTCAGGCAGTTACTAGATACATCTTTGAGAGACAAAGTGAAAACTCTTCATCTTTTTACAACTGCTCTTTCTGCTGTTGGTCAGATGGATCTACAACTCCCAATGTTTTAAAAAACATTTCTATTGTATCTTTCTAGTGTAAATTAGGGGAACATTGCCACCATCAACTCCAATAACACTTAATTCAGTCCGCACTGGCAGCTGCTGCATTTCTGCAGTTCTGGGCATGCAGAGACCTCCATGACCTTGGGACCAAACTGTCTATTGGGGCCTAAATTCTGCCAGAGTCGATAAATGAGTGGAAAGCACATTTACCCCACTTGCCCAGCAGTCCTATCCACGCTCAGAAATTGTGTAATACAAGTTGGCCAAATGGCAAAATGCCCAGGCTCTCATGGTGGTGATGACACTTTCTTTATGATCTCTGGCCACTTTCTTGGTCAGTGGAAGAATCAGTGGAAGGTCAGAGTTTATTTAATGTCTCACCTTGCCCTCCCAGTGAGTGCCTTAGATCCTGAATGACAGTGACCCTCCATTCCCTCTTTTGGGAGAATGACATTTTGAAGCTTGTAATTTGTGGGGCCTGAGGAAGGGCAAGCCGGAAGTGGTCTCATTATGCAGCTTAAGAGCAAGAATTGGGAGAAAAGGCTCATCAAGCATGGTCAAGCTTTTTTATTACAAACTTCATAACTCTTTCTTTCCCTTCTACTAATATATAATAAACTCACCTCAGGCAATATCAATTCCTCATTATCTACTAGTTTGTTTTTAATCTGAGATTTTTTTAATGATTCAAAAATAATTAGTTTTTAAACCTCTTTTTTCTTCCTGGATGAAAGTTATGCTATAACACTGGTAGGTTATGTGGTTTTAGGACAGGTTCTTGGGACTGTGGATTGTCTCTTCATAGATTTTTATGTAGTAGCTGAGCTCTAGAGGAACCAAAATGTTTTGTTATAGCCCAGGACCTCATTGGCAGTAAAGTTATGCATTAAAACTCCCATAAGAAAAGTAAAGCTCTATAGCTCAGCCATCTCAGGAGCAAGGTGGTTGACAGAAAATTGAGGTAAAAAATACCATGTCAGAAAGAGTTATCCTACTGGCTTTAAGGAAAACAGGGAACACAGAATCTCCATTAAGTGTTAGTTATGGCTTAGTATTTTGGATTTATAATGCCAAATTACCTTAAAAAAATCTCTGATGATTTGCACTAATATGGCAAAATAACAATCTGTTGATGAAAACAGAATTTATGTAGTTTTTTTTCTCTGGGTTTTTTGTTTTTTTTTTTTTTTTGGAAGTTTGTTTATTTTTTGTACCTGGAATCACTGTGAGTCTCTGAGAAGTATTTTTATTTATTCTGACAACTCCTTAAGGGAAGACCAATGGGGAACATCTGATTTATTCATGTTGTGCAAGATGAATATCCAGGACAATCTGTGGATGCCTTTTTAGGCACAAAAGGAAAGGATTCCCTACATACCTCTCCAATTGGCAAGATAACTTTCTCTGGTAGCAGCTTGAATAAATGAATACAAAAACTGATTGATTACAGGGATCTCTTTTCTTCCTCAAGTTTGAAGAAAATGTCAGATGAAATAAACAGTCAAGAGTGGCTTCACGAGGTTGTCAAGGTAGTTGGAGACGTATTTCCAACTATAACACAGAGAAAATGCCACCGAAAATGTATAAGGTGTCTATAAACACAGCTTTTAAAATAAGCCTGAAGTCCTATGAAAAAAAGAAAAAGGAAACGCAGTACTGATCAAACCAGGGGTGGGGGCATTTATCCAGCTTCTTATGTCAGGCAAAAGACAGACCAGACAATTCTCAGGATTGTAAGACCTCTGCAGTATCATTTTTTGAATAAACTTCACCTGCTTCCCTACACATGGCATTTTCAGATAGATCTGTGGCAACTATGGATTGATTTAACATATGGGTAATCTCGCGAAAATTTCTGGTACAGTGACTCTATGTTGTTGAAATTCATTCCCATTTTTAAACCAAAACTTCATCTGAAAAATTTAGCATATCCTTTCCTTCATACCACCTTATTACAGAAATATAGTTAATTTGTACAAATCAAATGCATTTTTTTTATTATAGGAAGCTTATAATTTTACTTGCTCTTGTTTGAACATCTTTTATTTCTGTATTTTTTTTTCCTGAAAATTTCTGGGCCAACACTATATGCAATAAAGTTCTTAACCACGTAATTGAAGATGAGCACTGCATCCCATTCTGTTCCTTCCGTTCAGTTAATGATTCTTGCTTTGCTTATTATTTAGCAGAAGGAAGCTGCTACTATACAGTGAGATGTCTCCAGTAATGCCGGTATCTCTCTAGAAATGATAGTAATTTGCCAAAAAATGGCTCCCTGATTTGCATTAATCAATAATAAATTTCATCGAACATGATAACTTCCCCTAAACTTATAGTTTTTGGTTTTTTCAATCCTTCCGAAGCTTCAGAAACATTCATTTCGGTGGCCCAGACTGAACTAGATAAAATTTTGTCTAGAAATGTTCTTAGACTTTTCTCATCTTTCCAGATAATTTGTAAGGTGTAAAACCATGTAGGCACTACTGTCAAAAGGGAGAGACTCTGCTTCAAGCTGTTCTCTAATATGGCAAAGGATTTTTAATTCTACAAGAATCTTAGCCATAATATATAAAATATAAAAGGGGAAACAGAAAATCTTATAGTTTGCTAAGCCTAAATCTTTAAATTAAGGCAGAAAGTAATAGCATGATTTAGTGTGTTGGGACCATGGTCATTAAAGGTCTGAATCATGTCCTCTATCATTAGTAAGCTTAAAGGTGTCTGGACCTTCTTGTAAAGTCAACAACCAAAACCCAAATACACTTCCAGAGGTCAATTAGTCCCATCTAAGATCACTACCAGGGCAGATGGGGGGAGAAAGTTCATTATTTTAGACATCAAACTTCTAAGCAGGAGAAGTGAAATTATCTAACACCCCTCTCTCTATATCACTTGGGGATCATACACATTTAGGGACAAGTGATTACTCAAGGGTCTTGTCCAGACAACAACAGCCAGCTCACCATAAAAATGATAAGTGTGGTGGGAAGAAGTGTCTTGGTATCTGTGCTTAGCTGCAGCAAAGAACACACTGTTTAGGAATTGAACCATGTCTCTTTTCTGGGAAAGCAGGGGTTTCAGATTATGCTACTGCTTTTTAGAAGATGAGGTCAGATGACAGAATTTCTTTAAAGTGTGCAGAACACTATAAAACAGTTACTAATGTATTTATCAAGCTGTATTGTTGTGTAGTCTTGTTCCAATAGCCTGCATTCATACCTCTGTGATTCCTTCTTGTAAAGTCCAAATTCCATTTTTTGTTAACTATTCAATCCTGTTCCTTTGTCCATGATTTTCCTTAAGTATGTAAGAGTAGCCTTTTCAAGAGTTACATCTAGATTTTTCACTTCTGGTACAGTGTGCTCAGCAGAAGATCAAATTATGAGAGTTAAAGGTCATTTCATATTTGCTGGTGGCTGGGAGATGTGTGATGATGTGCAGTGTGTGCAGCACACTGTTGCATCTGATAAGCAGTGCTCTCTCTTCTAGGCCATTATCTAAAACTGATGTGTTCTGCTTCTCAGAAAGAAGTAAAAACTTGAAGAATATTTGGGAGAAATAAGGTCAGGACCTTAATCTTAGAGGAATCTTAAAGCAGGACAGTTCCCTCTCTGTAGCCACCTCCACCTGGACTTAACACAGGATGGTTTATAGTTACTTTATCTGAAAGGTATTTACACCTTCAACCCATGGGATTCCCACATCTGACAGGAGAACTGTTATTTCCCAACTGTGAGAGATTTAGTGCTCAAGAGGATTGTATCTTTTCACATGGTTTGGTCTTGGTAGAAATTGAAGGGATGATGAAAACAGTTCAGGCAGTACCTGATTTTGTAAAGGTGAAATTGTTCTTTCTACTTGCTTCTTGTACTCTTACATAGAGCTTTAGGGATTAGTCTTGCATAGGTGCCTAAACTTGTAGATGGGAAAGCAGCTAAAATATTAATTAGCGAAATCTAAGGAACACTGAGTATTTATAGGATAAAGCCACCCTAGTACTTAGAAAGGTGGGAGAAAAAAAGAATACTTTAATTAAAAGGAAAAGCAGCTATGCAAAATGGAACTATGGAAACAGTGATGAAGAAAACTGAGAAGTCTGAACTCTCTGAAATACACTAAAGTGTGAAGTGATATCTCTGAGGAAAATGTATTTTTAAAAATGAGAACTAACTTATGTATGCCTTAATTTGGGGGTCTTTAAAATTTCTGAAAATCAGAATTATTTTAGACCATGCCCTGTGCATATCTGGTGTACTCTATCACCACCTTAATTTTACAAAAGTTCATTTGCTACTGATATTTATCTTGAAAAATACCAATTAAGAAATAAAAACCAAACTCATATATCCTCGCTTATATAGTCTTCCCTAGTCTGTATGGAAAAGAGATGTCCTTATTGGGCGCAGTTGGCATCCAATAGTAAGAGAACAGCAGTTTTGTCATGTTGGAAGGTTTGACAGCCCGTCTTGTCTCCATCGCTGTATTTGTGAATTTAGAAACTTCCTCTGCCATTGCATTCATTGGGGGCCAGAACACTCTTGGGCAAAAATCCACAGCTATAATTAGTGATTTAATTTTAATGTAGATGAATAGACAATCCTGAAGCCAGTTATTAAAATGTCATTACTTGACACAGAAGTTAGCATATTTGCCTAATGTCTGTTAGCAGAAGCTGCAGAGACCAGCCCAAATGAGAATTCTGCCTGGGGAAAAGGCTCAGCAACACAAGGCATCAAAAATCCCCCTGCCCCTGGGAAACAGCTGGACACCCCCTGCCAGAAAATGCTGAAGTGTTTGTTGGGAATGCACAGGCAATAACTCTGACTCCTCTGTTCTAGCAGAATCCTGTGATGTCCAGAAAGTATTTCTTTCGAGTAACTTGATTTATAGCCTAAGCCAAATGCAGTTAGGAAATAGCAAGGGGAGAAAAAACAGACTTTGTAACAAGTAGCCCTGGGGATGTCCATATCCAACAAATACGGAATTAGTTCTGTGTATCATGTGTAACTCATTCAGATGGCACTCCCAAAGTAAATAAATTTTAATCTGTATTTTTAATTCAGACTTTAATTTAACAGCAAGTCTCAGAGAAGTAAGAAATCTGGATTCGAAGGCTTAGTTAGTGAAAGAAGAGCAAAGACATTTCTGGGATCTTCACTATTCTGTCTAAAAGAAACTAAAAGTAGCCACAAAGAGAAACGAAAAGTAGCCACGAAGATCATAGTAAAAGTATAACTTTGCTTGTGAATATTTCAGAGAACACAGTAAGAGTTAAAGCTGTTGTTGAAAAACAGAATTGTGAATCTATATTTAATAACTTTTTAAATCTAAATTCTGGGAGATTTGAACTATGACCTTTCCTATTTCTTTGCCATTTTAATGACACAAGTTCATGAGTAAAAATAATCCCAATGTAAATCTAAAATCTAAAGGCTTCAGAAGGCTTCATTTTTTAATTCCACTTTCTTTGGAGTCACAGTAAGAGTTCTGCAACTTTAATCCATCAAGCAGCTTTGCAAAACCATCATGAAAATGTATGAACCCAAGAACAAAATCTACTCACCCAACCTTACAGCAATGATTAAAAAAAGCCCTAATTATAGTATAGTCACCCGTCAAAATAAATTACTCAGGGTGAGTGGGTGAAAAGAAGTTTGCTAGACTTCCTTAAGGAGGTGGTAATTGTCTTGGATTTTGTTAAAATACATCACTAATTATATTTTAACAAAGTCTATGTACTCTTTTCCTCTTTAGTAATTTTATAAGATGGTTGTAAGAATACTGAGAAAGGGATTTTTCAGTTTTAGAATATTCTATACTTGTGTGTTTTTACTGCAGAACAAAACAGATATACAAAAAATACTGTTAATTACATATACAGATGATCAGAAATATTAGAATAAAGTGATTTCATAAGAAGATGGCAATCAGTTGGACATACTTCTATGGCAAAGTGATGTGTGAGCACAGTGAAGTGAGAGCATGGTGGTACCACATGGTTGGTTCATGGAAGTACACAGAACATGCATTTAAGAATTCCTTCCTGTCTTTGACATCCATTGTATGCAAATGATGCTCAGGAAAGTGGTTGAATCACCATTCCTGAAAGTGTTCAATAAATTTGTAGTTGTGGCACTCAGGGACATGGTTTAGAGGTGAATATGGCAGTGCTGTGTTAACAGTTATATTGATGACCTTAGAGGTCTTTTCCAGTCTTTAAAATTCAGTGATTCTAATACTAAATCCTTAAAAGAAGATGTCTGAAACTTATATTCCTGCAATATGTTGGCCAGGAAAACTTCAGACAAAATTTGAAAGACTACCAACCACATATGGTCTTACCCTGCTGGTTATACTGCCATTGTGTTGGGCCTGCCCTAAACAATACCAAAACCACGAGCTTGTTTTCTTGCTGTCTTCTGGAGGTTAGCAGAAACCTCTGCTTAAACTTCCCTCCAAAGAATGCACAGGGTGTGGACTCCATATGGCAGCAGACTTGAGCCTGATGTCCCAGGGCTTGCAGGCTGGGGATAGCCATAGATGGAGATATTTTTTTAGCCACTTCCTGGATGATGATTGCTTTACTTAATACCAATTAAACACTCCATCAGTTAAACACTTAAAGTTAGGTAGGGTGAATATAGGCCGTAATAATTCATTTGCAGACTCCAAAGCAGGTTAAGTCAAAAAATAAATATCTTGTTATGAAAAGATCATTGATTTTCATAGAATCATAGAATAGTTTGAGTTGAAAAGGATTTTTAATGGTCATCTAGTCCAATCCCCTTTAATGGGCAGGGACATCTTCAGCTAGATCAGGTTCCTCAGAGGCTTGTCCAAGTTGACCTTGAACGTTTCCAGGGGTGGGACATCCATTACCTCTCTGGAAAACTTCTTCCAGTGTTTCACCATCCTTCCAATAAAAAAAATGTCTTCCTTATTATCAAGTTTGAATCGATCCTCTTTTACTTTAAAACCCTGTCCTATTGCAACAGGTCTTTCTAAAAAGTCATCCTTATAAGCCCCCTTTATGTACTGAAAGGCCACAATAAGGTCTCCCTGGAGTCCTCTCTTCTCCAAGATGAACAATCCCAACTCTCAGCCTGTCCTCATAGGAGTGGTGCATCATTTTAGTGTCTCTCTTTTGGACTTGCTCCAACAAGTCCATGTCTTGTGCCGAGAATCCTAGACAGGGATGCAGCACTGCAGGACTGCAGGTGCTGCATGAGAGCAAAGCAGAGGGGCAGAATCCCCTCCCTTGCCCTGCTGGCCGTGCTGCTTTGGATGCAGCCCAGGACACAATTGGTTTTCTGGGCTGTGAGTGCACATGGCCAAGTCATGTCCAGATTTTCTCCTACCAGCACCTCCAAGTCCTTCTTGGCAGGGCTGCTCTCAGTCTGTTCATCCCCAGCCTGTGTTGACACTGGGGTTGCCCCACCCCAGGGGCAGCACCTTGCAGTTGGTCTTATTAAACCTCATGAGATTCCCATGGGCCCTTGTCCAGGTCCCTTTGGATGGCATCCTGTTCATCAGGTGAATCAACCAAACCACTCAGCTTGGTGTCATCTGCAAACCTGCTGAGTGCACACAGTCCCACTGGAGATGTCACTGATGAAGATATTAAACACTATTTCTTCCCAATATGGACCCCCGAGGGACACCACTTGTCACCAGTCTTCATCTGGATACTGATTATAAACAGACATAAATTATGAACAGATGCTTCTTGTTGCATGCAGTAGGCTTCTAGTCATAAGTGCAGCCATCTTCTTTTAATCAAATAATAAAATATTCATACTTTTTCACATTATTATTTTATTGAAAATTAAGCTAATTTCTGCCTACCTAAAACTCTCTATACCATTTTAATCCATTACATTTCCATATGTATTTGCTTGTGAACTGTTAAAATATCAAATGTAACTCAAGTCTAGGCCATAATTAGACTTCAGAGTACTTCCCCCTAATTTATTATCAATAGTGAGTGATCACAAAAACAAAAATGTAGAGGTTTAACATTCATCATAACATTTGCAGTTATTGTTCTCATAACTGGAAAATAAGGTTTGTCTTTCTTTCCTAGAGTTGTGGCTGACTCAGAGTTTTGACTGATACTTCAGCAATTCAAAGCTGTATAAACAAAAAAGATCAATCTAAATGAGGGTGCTGAATAAGCAGAGGCAGGTGTGTATTTGTAGCTGGGTATTGTTTCATCCCACTCTAAAAATAAGTGTGAAAAGGAATGTGTCTCTGCTCTGGGCTCAGAGTGTGAGTCACACCATAGCTGGAACTATTCATGCTAAAAGCTTCTGGCTCTGGCACACCTTTTGTTTTCTGTCTGGTTTTCCATTTTTACTATAATTTCCTAATTCCTCAGCACTACTTTTAACTTTCCAAAACACTTACATTTTTAAACAAGAGTTTTTAGTTTCTTAGATGAGATCAGTGGAGCTTCAGGAGCAAAGGATGCTCTCAACAATGACCCCCTTCCTTCACAGCCTGATGGCTCGGGCTGGCCTGGCCCAGGAGCTAAAGGAGCGCGTGCTCCTCCGCAGCCTGGAGTGCAGACCTGGCACACAGCCCTTCCTCTCCCTTCTCTGTCCAGAAGGATGGCTAGTGGAGGTGTCCACTCTATGCTGCATTTTGGCTCTTTCCTCACAGAAAGGGAGAGGGCCTGGGAAGGCCAGGCAGAGGAAAATGCATGTAGGTCAGTCCCTGCAATGGAGCACAAAGTAGACCACAACATGGGAGACACATTTATGACTGTGCCCAGTAACTGGGATCACTGGGTGTCGAGCACATCAGTATAGGCACTGTCAGGATATCTGAGTCTCGTTATCATTTCAGCAAGATGATTTTCCTGCTTCTTTACTACCACCCAAATGCTCTGTCTTTTTTTCTTCCACAGGGCTTACCTTTTCTCAGGGAGCAAGTTAGGGTATTGCTTCATCATCAAACACTTTATCGATAAAAGTCTTAATTCTTCCTGACATAGGTGAGCTAAGGTTAAGGAAAAAACATTAAGCTGTTTTGTCCTCCTTATTTCTCCTTTTTTCTGCTTCTTGTGACTTTTGGACTTCCTGATCTGGTCTCTGTCGTCAGAGCAAGCCTACCCAGTAATTTGTCTGACTCTTCCTTGCAGAATCAGGGTGCTGATGAGGGTTCATGCAGCTCAGGGGTGGCAAGGGATACTTGGTAATTGTCACTGTGCCATGGCAGCCAAGCCACTTCAGCAGCCAAATCAAATAGGTTAGGCCAGACCATCTTCAGTGTTCAGCTGCACTCAGAGCCAGCTGGGAGCACTGAAGCCATCAGGAGCAGCAGCCAGATGGATTAAGCAGTGGTGCTTTTTCTGCACTGCCTGTCTGCACAGAGGCTTTGATTCAGGCCCAGCACAAAGAACTTCACTTAGGCTTAAACTGATCTCTTGACTCTGTGCAGGGGTGGCAGGTGAGTATACACACATTTTTTTGAGTACAACAAGGATGGACCTGAGTAATAGAGCAGCTGCACTTAGTCAAATGGAGGGAAAATGTCTCTACTAGTGCCCCTTGGCAGATGTCAAGGCATAAAATACAAGAACAGGCAAGGCATGCAGAGTTCCATTCTGCATTCCACCAATCTGATTGTATGGGACTCTCGATTCAGAATTTGTACCTTGACATTTAATAGGCTCTCATGGTCTTTTTTTCTTCTATGACTTTGTATAAGTGCTTTTTGACCACATTTATGATACTGGCAGCATCTGACAGTGAATGCCACTATTCTCTTATGCTGTGTGAAAAAAAAAAAAACACTTCTTTTGCTTGTTTTAAACCTGCTAATTTCATTGGGCATCCTCTTATTCTTATGTAGTGGGAAGCCAAGCAGCCATTCATTGATTTTCTAGGCACTTTCCCAGGGTTCTTCTGTTTTTATACATATCCGCCATATCCCCCTTCAGCTGTCCCATTTCCAAGCTGAAAACTCAAAATCAATTTAAGCAGTTCCAAGCTTTAATTGCCCTTCTTTAGTTCCCCCATGTAATTTTTTGAGAGGCAAGTACCAGAACAGCAGGCAGTATACAAAAGAGAGGGTACTATGTGGTTTTGTACAGTGCTATAAAGGTGTTGTCTGTTTTGTGCTCCATCAATTTTTTTAGAGAAACTCCTGACTGCTGTTTTTTCTGACTGCCAATGAACATGGGATTTATGTTTTCTTCTAGTAAGCTGTCTTTTTTTTTCTTTTTTTTTTTTTCTTTTTTTAAAAAATTCCTTTTAAAAAATTAAGTACAGTTGAAATTATTTATTTGGTGTTCCTTTTGTGCCTACAGGAGAATGAATTTCAGTACCTTATGATTTGTGTTTCAACAATAACCTATTGAACCAGCCTTGCTCAGGGAAGATGAAAAACATCAGAGATTTTCCAAACTTCACGAAAACAAAAGTTACTGTTTTTAAACATTTAGTCTCTATATTATGCCTAGGTATGACATTTGCCAAGGTTTTATGAGAGTCTCCCATTAGCCCTAATGTCCTGAGTCTTAAGTAAGGAATTTCAAGACACTGAGAATCTTTTCTTGATAAAAGACACAGTTTACATTGATTCTAATTTTTCTGTAATGTAGCATAGCTCCTTCATTGAAATTACTGGACCTCTCATCCTGTATATTTTTTCAATTGGAGTTTAACTAATTTTTTAATGAACACTGACTGTATATATGTGTATCGTTTCTTATTTTTATTTGCAGTGCTTATGAATATTTTTGAATTAAAGATATAAATCAATAGGTAGGTAGCAATTAATAATATAAAACTCACTTTTAAATCAATGGTTACTGGATCATAAAGCACACAAAGTGTTACATTAGAGGACAGAAGGTGGAAATTATACAGCATTTCCAGTCTGAAATTGAATGAGTTAAATCCTCTTTGGCTCCTGATCTTACATGTGCATTTTTTTCTTAAATTTTTATATATGTGATATTCACTGATTTTTTAGTGAATTTTATCTGTCTCTCACTAATGCATATAGTCAATCAAAGTGAGAAAGTGTCCAATATTTTAAAATAACATGAGTGTCCTTCAGTTAAAACACCTCATCTACTATTCGGGATATTAGCTTTACTGCTAATTACTACTGCACTCAATTTGGTATGACAATGACAAAACTAAGAACAAAGGAAAAAAGTCAAGGTACTGGACTTCAGTTTCACATTTTGTGTCACACTGGTACTATATGCCTGGGATATATCTGCTGATATTTATGGAATCAGTGGAAATCAGTGTATATTTGACAAGTTTTGTGAAGCTTAAGGCCTCAGAGGCACTGATTGAGACTGGTAAAATGGCTTAAGCCAGGGAGTTTTTTCAATTGAGGAATCCTTTTTTCAAGATATGTGATATTTCAGACATGCAGTCTCACCAATAAAGGTAACATGATCTTAGAGCAACACACAAGCAGATTTCCAGCTGAGCACTGTTGGTTTTCAGATACTCTCAAAATAGCCTGTACTGCCAGATCTTAGAAATTTGAGTGTGACCAGATGTGATCTTGACATTTTTTGGAGGTACAGTTTTGTGAGTGGATCAATGCAGATTTCCTTTTTCCCCCTTAGACCCCAAATCCTGCTCCCCTGCTTTGACTCTGGCAGTCAGAGTGAGCTCCCACAGTCACCCCTACAGAGCCACAGCTCATTGCCTTACTGGGGCTCTGGGCTAAACCTGCTGCCATTTCACAAAATCCAAAGAAAATCTGCGGTGAGTCAAAGTTTCATTCAAACATCCCTAAGTCCAGAGCGACTGTGAGTGTCATTTAACACACTACATTTTTACTGTGTGTTACAATTACAGAAACATCTGTTATTAATATTTTTTTGCTAAACTGCTGTGAAAATTTCATTGAGTATTCAGTAGTTGCAAGGCTGTTCAGTTACTTACCTGTATTGAGGTGGTCATTGGAAGTCCTTGGAAACACACAGGAATACAACTACCAATAATAATTTTTACTCTGCCTGCAAAATGTATTTTATGATGGTTCACTGTGCATGTATAACATATGCATTTATTTTTGTCATGCCTGTATATGGTTACAAAAATTTTGTCAGTTGCTACTGCTGTTTGATCATACAGAAGTCATAAATGTGGGACAAGAAGTTAAAAAATGGTCATAAGGTCTACAAATATTTTCATCAGCTTGATATCCTTACACAGGTGCACCTTTCTTTGGGGGAGGGGGGGGGGAGAGAAGTCAGAGGGGGGAATTTTCTCAGACCTGGACAGTATTTTTAGTTTCCCATAACTGCTGTAAATCTACTTGTAAAACATTGTGTTCATTGCACTTCAATGCAGCTTACAGATGAAAAAAGATAACTGCATAAATAGCATGTTTTCGTCTTTATGTCTTATATTACTATTTGTGTTTCTTTCTAGAAAACACATGGTTTTAGAAATATTATTTAATTATGTTACTGGTTTATTTTTAACTATGTTTTTATGACAAATTTGCGGTATCAGTAAGACACCAATTTTGAGATCAGATGTGCTAGAAATTCAAACATACAGATATTGAGAGGTAAGATGGGACCATGGTCCATCTAATCTAATAATCCTTTTGACAGAAACTAGATGACTCAGAGGAAGTTGCCAGAAATTTCATGAGAAACAAATAGAGGGTTATCTCCCTGCCACCTTAAGTCTTCTCAGAATTCCTTAGTACTTTGAGATAATCTTAAGACCTAAAGCATAAGGTTTCAACTTTCTTTGAAAATATATTAGCATTAACTATTCAAATTTTGATCTCATGAATAGCAAAAATTTGACAAATATGAAAAACAAGATAGCGAGTGTTACTGAAAACTGCAAATCTCTGAATCATTGGATGATTATTTACTTTCTAAGCAGGTGAGATAATTTGAGGGAGTGAAAATTACATAACATAATAAATAATCAGTATTCTTATCATCATTTTGATCCTTAAGAAACTCTTTTTTTGTGGCATAAATGTTGCAAAACTAATTTGTCCTAACTAATGGTTTGAAATAAGAGAACAGCTCTGGTACGCTGCCTATTTGTCAGGTATTTGGATGAGAGGAAACTTAACCTGTTATAGTTTCAAAAATTGTTAATAATATACAGGTTTGTGAGCATGATTGGATCATTTGTGATACCACTAAGAAAATTAATTACCATTTCATGAAAGGTAAATATTCAGTTTCGCAGAAAACATTTTGAACTATTCTTTATATTAGCTGGTGAGCTAGATCCTACCTCACACATCCATTTATCTAAGACAAAAGAAGCAGCAGCAGCCTGTGTATTTCTGCAATCTTATGTGTTATTCCTTTTCTTCCCAGACAACTATTACGGCACCCCAAAGCCTCCAGCAGAACCGGCTCCGTTGCTGTTAAATGTGACAGACCAGATCCTCCCAGGTGCCACTCCCGGGGCTGAAGGCAAACGTAAAAGGAATAAGTCTGTGAGCAATATGGAGAAGACAGGCATTGAACCACCAGAGGAAGAAGAGGAAGAAAGACCTGTGGTCAATGGAAATGACGTGACAGTAACACCAGGTCTGTTCTTCCTTCTTATTTTTCAGTGAGTTTCTGTTATTCAGAGTCCTCAGTTACCTCCTTCTGCAGTGAGAATATGCATGTTCAGGTAAGGATGTTCTTGCAAGAGTGAAAGGCAGGAATCCTGAATATTAGAGTTTCTCTGAAGCCTAAAAAAAATTACTTAATCTCTATTTTGGGGAGTCATCTCACCTCAGCTACTGTAAAGATTTCTGTCTCTGAGCTAGTCCCTTTGAACCATCTTTATAGACCAAAGAGAAAAACACCTTCTTTCTCAGTATGGATTGTGACCTGGTTTAGATTTCTAGGTTAGGAAATCAATCACAAGTGCCTGTTCCTCTCCACTGACTATAGAGGGAGTCTAGAGAACTGCAATTTGGTCAGATGAATAGTTTCTGTGTTTCAAGTCTTCTTGCTCTCAAATGGTGACACTCACAAGATTGTTCAGCATTTATGAAATGAACTTTTGTAAATTGCTATGAAGACTTAGCAATATTGTGGGAGACTAAAGTCACCACATTAACAAAGTTGTGGCAGTGCCACTGAAACTTAGCTGGCAATACCATCTGGAGGACCCTTTTCAGGAATGTTTCAGAGCCTGCATAAAGCTGATAAGGGTTTCAGATGTCAAGTCCTAAAAGACAATTGTTGTTTTATTCCTTGGATCACAGTGCTTCAGAAAAAAAGGGAGTCCATGTAGACTGGTATCTCAAGTGAGAGCACTCCAGCCTTTTCTGAAGCAGGTAATCAACTTCCCCCTCAACCTTTCAGCAAGACAATGTTTTACAGAACTTAATAATTCTTATCATGAAATAGAATTTAAGAAATTATTTTATTGTTGTTCGTGTAGAAAATTAAGAATTCAGATTTTTATCTCTCTGAGAAATAATGCTGTGAATCCTTTTTGGTAAACTTAGAAATTCAGAAACAGATCACTGAATTAGAAGTCTATAGTGACAATCATATGGATGAGAAGATAAAATTAAATATTGCAAGTTCTCTAAATGTATACATTACTGTGAAACAAAATATCTATTACCTAATCTTCTATGATCTGTAGAAGGATTTTCATACTGCAGAGTCTATATATACCTTTTTAATTCCTGCTTCATTAGAAAGCATATCAAATTTGATATCTTCCCATCCAGGATGATTTTGCTTATGCTTTTCTTTAGCTGTTGCCTAACATTACATATAAGAGAAAATTTCTGTGCAGAATCCATCCTTGTCTGCCGGGGGTGTCCAGGAGCAGTGGGGTGAGAGTGGGTGTGGTTCTTCCCCTTGGCTCTCCAAAGGGCTGCAGTATTGTTCCCTGGCCACTGCCATCACATGCTGGACGAGCCTTGCTCATCCCTTCCACACAGATTGCATCTGTTGGCATTGCTGTGGCACTCAGTGCCTTTCCTACACAGCTAAGCGGGAAAGGATGAAGCCCAGAGATCCTTACATAAAACATCAGCACTGCCGCTGTTGCCAGGATACTTCCACAGTGAAAGAGGCAAAGGCAGGATTTGGTCTCTGATGTGTATTGTAGAAATCATTAGAAAGATCATTCTTTGTAGTTATTCGAAATGTGCCACATAACAGACCATTGCTGAGGAGCAATTTCCAGGACAATATGTTTCAGCTCCAAGTGGATCAAGAGCCAATATTTACCTGCCTTTTTCCTTGAATTCTGCACCTATAATTTGCTTCTCCCAGGCAAATTCTATGTGAACAATGACTAGGCAGCCCCCAAGAAGCAGGCATCGGCATGTGCTGTGTAACAAAATGAAATACATGAGCATGGGTGTAAGACAGCCCCCCCATCCTCCCCCTCCTCTTCCCCCCGAAGTAATTCCTGTCGGTGTGGCCAGCAGAACAAGCAGTGCCTGTGTTGGCTCTCATGGTTTCATAAGCAGGGTTTTGTTGTTCAGTTACACTGATTGAGGACTTTGGGGATTGTAGCAAAGCAGCTCTGTACATACATGCTGTGTTGCCTTTGTTGGGCAGTGTGGCTCCCACAGACCCTGTTACTGCAGTCATTTTCTCTGCGAGCTGACAGAGGCTCTAAAATGTCAGTGCATTTGAAGTTTGTGTCTTTAAACAATCAGGAAAACCAGAATATGTTAATTAATTTATTTATTTTTAAACTCTTGGTGGTGAGAGCATTTTAGTTTTTATAAAGAATCAGCGAAGGTATGACATTTGTTATTGCCAATTCTTTTAGAAAGTGTGTTCTATTTTAAATACTTCACTTCCAGAAGGAGGCTTTTATTAATTATAAGACTCCTGGGACATCTGAAACATTGATTCATTTTTTATGATGCTCAGCAATTTAATGGCTTATTAACTGCATATCCGAGCCTGTCAACTCAAAGGACTGCTCTAACACATAGGACTACTAGTTTGAAATAGCAACAGATCTAAGATGAATCTGAAGAAAAGAACCCATCCTTATCAGACCAATTAAGTGGTATCTGTGGTTACAGAGATCTTTGTGCTTTTGGTCTGAATTTTCAGGCAACTTTTCAGTGTCTGCTGGCATAATCTGTGCAAGTGTTGAGCTTCAGCAATTTTTCATTAATACCTTCCATATGCCTTTCTTCATGTCTGTCAGATTTCTCAGACAGTTGTATATGGACAAAGTGACCATAACTGTCTGCCCAATGTGTTTATTCTTTCTGATTTTTGTCTCCTGTCCTCAGCCCAGAAGCCACCAGGAATCCTTCTCAGTGCTTTGGGATGGGGCTTTTGGGTTCTTTAGGATGGAGCATTCTCAGTCCTTCATCCTGGATCAAGTTCTCTCAGGACAAAATAGTGTGATTTGGGAGATGGGATTTATCTCATCCAGTTTTAGTAAATTATATGCCTAAATGCCTTACTTTTTTGTTCGAGCTATTTGTGTCTGCTCTCTTGCTATAAAATAAGAAGAAAGAAGAAATTCCAAAGAGTAAGAGAGCATAGCTGTTTTAGATACACATTTTAGGGGATCATCTCTACAATTTAGAATGATTAATTCAACCTACAGATACAGAAGAGCTTAATTGGCTAAATTTAAATGAAGAATCTTACTATTTGCCAAGAAACATATGAGAGACATAATCTATAGTTAACTGTTAAGATGGGTAAGCTTAGACTTAGTATTGGGTTTCTTACACTTAGTGCAATTGTCCACATTACTGGGCGAGACCTATTGCACCTGAGAAGACTTTCCTAATGGACACCATGTTGAAACTAAGCACTTCTGCAAAACTGATGCGTTGACTAAATAGGTAAAAAGAGTCTTGATCAAATTGTAGCCCAAAACTTGTCAGACGTTCAGTTTCTGCTGCTGTCGCTGTTTAAGTCTGCAAAGAATTGAGTCAGTCTCCTTCACAACCAGCATCAGTACTTGGCACTGTGTTGGTCATGTCACATTTGCTTCCCACTGCTGACTGATGAAGTGTTTATCATCCAAACTCCAGAAGAATCACTTTAATATTGAAGGCATGCTTATGTATGTGCATTATTCTGACAGTACTTGAGAAATGATAAGTTGCACCCAGAGAATAAAGTTCTGTCAGGCTCAAATTAATTGAGGGGTAAGATATGACATCAAGTTTCAAAATTATCATTCCAGACCTTAACAGTGAACAAAATACCAGAGTCCCAATGCCATCAATCACTGTGCAAGGTGCACTAGTCCCAGGCAACAGGTTGAGTTTATTGTTTTATTATTGCACAGCAAAGATAGCCAGAGGCGTGAAAACAACATATACAGCTTCTGAGAGCCATGAGATTTTAAAACATACAAAAGTTGGTATCCATTTCTTTTTCTTGGTGTGTTCTTTAAACTCAATTTATCACAGCTAGGTCACATCCTGTGACCCAGAGAATGCCCTGTGCTCACCCAGTCTCCGTGACTCCTGCTTTCCTTGCCCGGGTCAGCTCCTGGTTCTCACTGTGTCAGGAGTCAGGGGGAGCAGTGCCTCCATACAAAAGCACCAAGCCCTGAATATGGCTCCAGCTCTGTGGAAAAAGGAACAGCTCCAAGGCTGCAAAGTGATATCTTCACAAGAAAGTACATACACATATACTGGCAAACAGGAGTTAAACTACTATTGTATCCAACAGTTTTTTAAAAAGAATGGACTCTTTCCTGTACAGAATTTAAGAAATTAGCCATTTGGTACAATAAGGGTATAAAGATGTGAAATATTTTTATTCAGAACTGTTAAAACCACCCCATAAATTACTCTTTAATATTTGTTTTTCTCTTGATATTCCTTAGGTTATATGAGTTGGTACTTTTGAATGAAGAGAATAAGTTTTTGAACTTCTCTGCATGAGTAATCTGCAGCATTAAAATAAAGGAATAAAGTGACAAGGTCCTCTTACATGTTTAGATGGCCGGTTTCAAGAATTAGATTGTAAATAGTAGAAAAAATTTAAAGAGCAAGCAACAGCATTGATGAAAAATGCTGAGACTATAACAGCATAACTACTAGTTTGTTGGGTTTTTTTAAATGGTCACCATATTGACTACAAAATTATAAAGAATGTGTCATATCAACATCTATCAGTAATATTTTAACTGCTGGTATTTGAAGCTGGGTACCGCAGCATTGGGGTATTTAAAGATAAATAGTTGTTTTAACATACAGATTATCTTGTTCTCAAAGTACTTTTTATTCCACATATGCAATAGCTTGCTGGAGCTTTACTGGTGTCTATTCTGTCACTTCTCAGGACACTCTTGAGAAACTGTGCTAATCTGATTTTGAAGACTGAACCATGTAATTTGTTTCATAGTGAGACAGAAGCTCCAGTAGGCTATTTCAATTTCAATTGATTGGGGTTTTTTAGTGACAAAAATCCTTACGGACTCATGTTGTAGTACAATTTTAGGATCTTTTTCACATCACATATTGTCGAAAGGAAAATATTTGTACTCACCATGCATTACTGTCATGTTTCAAACTTTCTTTGTACATTAAAGATGCTGCTAGTTTTTAACCAGAAGTCAATTTTTTGTTGTTTGGGGATTTTTTGTCAAATCAAAAATTATATATGGATATCTATTAGCAGAAAGGAAACCAGTAAGGTGAATATCTACATTACATGGAGTATGGGAATGATAGCTGCATATAACAGAAGGTGAGATGACACCATAGAGCTTTCAGATAAGTGTGACTGGGATGTCCACTGTGTAAAGATTACAGTTATTAAATGGCATTAGGCAATTCCATCTTAATTGCTTGGGTTTTAGTCATCATGATATCTTCTCCATTATCAAAGTAAGCTATTAAAAGATAATGATCCAATAATTAATTATTCATGAGATTGGCTTTAAAATTATTATATTTTAAGTTGCTAAATATAATCATCAGGTTCTTTTTTTCCCTGCTGTATTTTGATAGCCATCTCTGTCTTAGAAAAGCTCAGAATATTTCTTCTAATCCTCAGGGCTAAATTTTCACTTTTTTTTTTTTCTGTCATCATGATGGCTGGGATTTGTTAATATAGTTATTGAAAATCACTAATCTGACCTCTTCAGACCTGTTGAAAATAAGATCTTGAGGAAGAACACATATTAGAGATACCCTGGTAAAATCTCAGGACACAGTAGTGTCACCACATCTGTGCTCTGTCAGACCAATTGGCTGATCAATAGTCATTGTGTGTGATGCACCGGTGCCCCAAATGAATCTGCCGTGTGACCTTATGCCTTATATTCAGTTTAATCTGTATGTCTTCCTTCCTGTAGTAGAAATGTGGTCAAGGCTGCAGGCAGCCCCAGGAATACAACTCACAGATCTGTTAGTAATGCTTGAAGCAGATGAGGACTTTTGTTTTGCAGAGATAAGAACAAAACACCCCAAAAATTTATCAGCAATTATTACATTGTCCTATTCTCAGGGGAAGTGGAGACCATATATCTTCTCTGCTTTGCAGGAAGATTTTACATATTTGAAAATGCTACAGATAGATAGATTCATGTTTGCAAACAGCATAAAATAATTGTAATTCCACATAGTTCAAGCACGAGTTAAGATTTAGCAACATGAGCTTCATGTGGATGTAGAGCTGTAGATAATTACTGTGTTCAAGGTTGAATTTGTGATTTTTTCCATGCTGTTCTGGAGGGTTGTACATGTCAGTGTCAAAAGTATTTTTTAAGATCATGAAAGCTATATCTACCATTTATCCCCAAGAAGCAGCACCTTTTACTATGTCATGTAAAGAAAAAAAAGATTAGTTTGACACAATTTCTTCCTGAAAAATTTCTTGACAAATATTTATGACCTCTGAAGAGTTACATGTAGGTGGTTTGATTGCTACTTCAAATCCTTCTAGGAATTAAAAAGAGAAAGATGATGCAGTTAGAGTTTCATGGCTCTTCCTCCTCCTTTTTTTTTTTACAAAAAGGCCAAATTGAGCAAATCATTTCAAAGGGAGCTTAGGTACTCAGAAATTAAGAATATAAAACTATCTAAAAACCTGAATCATAAATACTTTGCTGAAACCAGGATTGTGTTTGTCCTTTCCAAGTTTCTTTTCCCCATGAAGTCTAGAAGGTTTTGCCATTACTAGCCATGTGTCTGCTTACGTGGTGCTCTCTGTACCCTAGGTTCCGTTTCATCCAGCTCTGCCAGTTGAGAACAGCTGGCTCATCTAAGTTTCACCTGACCTGTTCTCTGCCCACGCCACCTTCGTTAGCCCTATTGCTGACGTTAATTATGTTAGTCATTTAATCGCAGGTGATTTTATTTGTAGTAGTGGCTGAGGCAAAAAGAGTACTAATTGCCTTGGGGTTCTGATGCATCATAAACTATTAGCTTTCCTTCCTTCCCAAATAGTAGAATGGGTCTGCTTTTGGTATTGTTATTATTATTGCACTTACAGAAGGTTTTCTTTTTACCCCTAATGTCCTGACTGTTTCCCACTTTCTAGACTGACTGTTCTGTTTTGCTGTTAGATGCCCATGTTGTTTTTCTGTGTTCGTCCTTAATGATTTAATCTAGTTTTCACCTTTTGTACAATTCTGTCTCAAGTAGCAGATCATTACACTCTTGACTTAATTAAAATTATCTTTGATTATACTTACTATTTTCTTTTCAATTAGAACAATTTGTACTTGCATTCTTAGTATTGTTTATTTAATCTTTACTTGTTCTCCTAAACTTTTTCTCTCTTACCATTGCTTGCCATAATATCAAATTTATTGATTCTGTAGGTTTATTAAAATCTGGACCTTTATAAATAGTTTTTGTTAATCTTTTGTTGCCCTTCCTTCTTGCTGTTGTAAGCATCACAAATTAGAATGTTTCATCCAAGTTGTCTTCCACCTTCCTACACGTTTCACACAGGTGTCTGCATAGTTACGTGCTCTGAGTGCACTGTTACATCATTTAATAAATTGTCATCTTCTTCAACTTTTCTGTTGACTACATTGTTGGCATGTTAAAGCATTTGGCATTGGCTATGGGAAACTAAGCTTCTCACAGGCTGTATCAGCAATGAAATCACAACCACTTTCTTTCTATATGGTTAATATATTGCTATGAGTTCATGGATGTCATTTGTTTCTTTGATATATGGATACAGATAAAGCAATTGGTGCATATACTTTTTTTTACTTGAAAAGTATCTGTAGTCTGTAGTAAAACAGCAGGATAGTTGTTTTATGTGTGTATAGTTTGAAAAGTTAAGACATGAGACAGTAGAGCTGCTGGATATGAAGCTGCCTTCTGCTCAGTGCTTACTGAGAGTCTGGAAGGACTCCTGAGACAGAATGAACCAGAACTCTTTATTAGTTTCTTGTTTCAGTTTGGTTTTATTGCTTTATTTTCTTTCATTGTGTTCCAAATAAAATGCATCATCAGAGGGACCTTTGTGTAAACCAAACAGAATTTTTCTCTTTATTTCAAGACTTGCGTTTTGCAGAGACTTGTGCCCAGTAAATTCTTCACCATTGCTTGGATATCCAAAACCTGTAATTTTTCTTCTCTTGTAGAATCAAGTGAACATGAAGAGAAGAGTACAGCTGTCTCGGGTGAGGTATCTGCCACCCAGCCTTGTCCTGCACCAGGATATGGTCAGCCTGAAGAAGCAAAGGAGGATATGGATGTAACAAAACAGACTAAACCTGAAGAGAATGATGACTTGGGCCCACTGCCTGATAACTGGGAAATGGCTTATACAGAAAAGGGGGAAGTCTACTTTATTGAGTAAGTCTTGTTTCTCTTATTTTTAATATCAGTATTGTATTTAACTGGGCAGGAAAATGGTTTGTATGGTGAAATGCAGCTTTGCACTCCTCATTAAAACAGCAGGAATGTTCTGGCTGTCAGGGCTCCTGAGGGCTGGTGGCAATTCCTGCATTAGTGCTTTAGATGGAAGCCTGCTGGGGTTTAAGATAGGTAACTGGTCTGTTACTCTGATGGCAGGAATTAAAGCTTTTGTTTCTTCTGTTGAAAGCAAGGCCTTTCTGCTGTTCTGGTGCTTTCTGCTGGGAAATTAACACAATTGCTGGCTTTGTCCTTCCTTGTGTGGACAGAGTTGGAGAGCATGAAGCTTTTTGCCAGTTAAAGGAAAGAAAAATGAGTGGACTAAAAACTAGCTAGTGAACAGCAGAGGGAGACCATGCTATATATAGAAATAGTAAAATAAATGAGTGGACTATAAGGAGAATTAGTTATGTGTAGAAACTTTTCCCTGTTGGTCGATTATACATACATGTTACTAATTAATAAACTCATTGAAGCAATGGATATGAAAGTTCTTTATGCTCTATGTGCTCTCATTAAACTATTAGAGAGCATCCAAAGGAGGGCCATGAGGATGGTGAAGGGTCTGGAGGGGAAGCCTTATGAGGTGGAGCTGAGGTCACTTGGTTTGTTCAGCCTGGGGAAGAGGAGACTGGAGGGAGAATTCAGTGCAGTCTGCAGCTTCCTCATAAGGGGAAGAGGAGGGGTAGACACTGATTTCTTCACTCTTGTGACCAGGGACGGGACTCAAGGGAGTGGCCTGAAGCTGAGTCAAGAGAACGTTTAGATTGGATATCAGGAAAAAGTCTTTCACCCAAAGCATGGTTGGGCACTGAAACAGGCTCCCCAGGAAAGTGGTCACAGCACCAGGCCTGACAGGGTGAAGAGGTTTTGGAAAATGCTCTCAGGCACATGGTGTGATTGGAGTGTCCTGCACAGGAGCAGGAGTTGGACTTGATGATCTTGATGGATCCCTTCCAACTCAGCACATTCTGCGATTCTGTGATTATTATACATTACCAGAATAAAAACACAGCAAATGTCTGAGCTGGTATAACATTGTGTTCCACAAAAGAAAAAAGAGAATGGAAAAACCAACATTTTCATCAGTAGAGCTCTACTACAGAGGTAGAAGTAGCATTTATATTTGCTTTATGGATTTGCCTCAATTTGGAGCATTATCTGTTATTCTGAATATTAGTAGGTAAAAATAACATTTGGTGGTGTCAATTCTGCTTTAAATCCTGTATTTAATGTAAAATGTTGTGACTATCACATGAAGTGTAAACAAGTGTTAAGAACAAAGTTTGTGCATGTGACTTTTTAATGAACACTGGCATGACCAACTATAGCTTCTGGCATATACAAGGCTGAAAATAGCAGTACCTATTAAAACATAAGTGTCTTTGATGAAAAGGGCAAAAATGTGCTTATTCTAGAAAAAGAGTAATTATTATAACTTTGCCCAAGCAAGCAGAGAAGAACTACAGTGACCTCAGGGCTAGTTGAAACCCTTTTTTCCTTCTTACCTTACTCCCAGATTTAATTTTTCTGCACATATTGAATGCTCTCAAAGAAAGCAGACTAAATTATATGGCACTTTTATTGTACTTGTAACAAAAACCTGTGATACATTTGGGGGTGGGGGAAGGGATGATGGGTAGATCACTAACACACCAAACTGTGAGAGTAGTAAATACTGCAGGAGGTAATTTAATTGAAAATAAATATGTATTTTGTAACAAATGCAGTGAATGCAAATAGCCCTGATGCTCTACAGAGCAGCCACTGCACTCCTCAAATTCCTTTGATGTTACAGCTTACTTCCTTTCCTGGTTTACACTGCAGTTCTGACAATGCTCGTCATTCACTTCAACTACATGAATGTTATGCAAAGTAAAGAAATCAATCAGAGGTGCAGACGGGATAGAAGGGCTGTTGTAAGGACTTCTTGCTTTTGGGATTGTATTCTTGAACAATATATTCGCAAAAAAGTGCAATTACACGTCTGTAAAGACACTGGATTATTTACTAGAATCCTAGCAAAGGAGCAACTCTCTGATCATTTGAGTTTTCACATTGCACAGTCTTTGCAGGGTTAAGTAGGAATGTAATGCTGTGGGGATGCTGTTAAATTGCCTCTTTGTTTACAAGTCACTTTGGTTAATGGCATGAAGAGACTCCATTCGCTTTCACAAAAAAACGGAAAGATAAAAAGACAACAAAAACCTATTTGTCTAACAACATCTCCCGGAACAGTAGTAAAGATTGTACTAGATTATTAAATAATAGATGAAAAACAAACATTTTTAAAGTGTACATCACAATGAGTGGGGAAAAAAAAGACACACTAGGCAGCATCTTTTATTGCTTTATTTGAGGATCATGTGAATTGTGCCTTTAAACGCTAAAGCACATGATCTCAAGTTCCAGGTTGTCACAGGTATACCCAAAGGTCTTAGATTTCATGACAGCATTTTCATTCGTTCACCTCAAACTAACCTCTAAAATTCGTGTGTGATCTCACTTATCAAAACTGCCATCAGAATAATGTGGCAGATTTACAGTGAGAGAGGAAGTGACTTCATAAGGAGAGAAATAATTGTCTATAGACAGGATTATTTATTTGTTAATCATTAATGGTTCAGTTAGCATTTTGTAAAGCACAGTAGAAGGAATTTCCTCTGCCTCAGGGACTACAAAGACAAAAAAAATATCATCAGACACTGAACGATTCAAAAGATGGTTGTATTTTAGAGCATGTTTTGATGTGTTTCTACATTTCTTTCCCTTTTTGACATAGGTGCATGACCTTGTGTTTACCTGTTTTAGTATTCACAGACCGAACAAGAGCATCTCTTCTTGCAACATTATACTTACCACTGTTTTTCAGGAAGATCTACTTAAGTACATTTCTTGGGCTGTTTCCAGCCTCCCTTACATATGAATCTGAATTTTCAAATACAGGCACACACTACACAAATAGGACTCCATCTCTTACATTTGGTTTCACTGAGAACATATGCTAATGAGAATATGCAATAATTAACAGACTGTATATAAATTGGAATGCTATCAAAAAACCCTCCAGTTTTGCTCCTTCTTTCCTGCTTTAAATATGGCTGATAAGTGTGGCATATTTTGGCATGCTTAAATAAATTGTACTCACTGCTGAATTTTTCGCTTGTCCCTTTCCCAGGGCTGAGGAAAGGCTGTGATTCTCCATAGCCTTCAGACCTTGCCTTGCCAACAACTCTCAGACGACATACTAGAGACCCAAATTTGTGTTGTGCTCAGAAAGCCAGCAGATGCTGGTTGTGTTGGATCCCAAACAATCAGTGTTTGCTGTGTTGGTCCAGTGCAATGCTGAAGGGAATAAAAAAGGACCAAGATTCTCAGTGCATGTGCTATCATGTGCAGTCAGGCTGAAATGTGCAGTCTAACTATCCAGCTCTATCCCATGCATTATTGCATTACATATGCAACTGTCCTGTACAGTTGGCTACACTTTTAATACTTTTTTATAAAAGGCAGAATTGGATTTCTCTTTCTGTCCAGCCTTCTCTCCACATATAGGCAGCAGAACTCTGTAAGTGGTGCAGGGACAGTAGGACATGAAACCTAAAGTCAATCTATTTGACTCCATACTGTTCAAAAGCATATATGGTTTCCTTTGCTTATACTGTATTAATTGTTTTCTTAGGGGATAAAAGTCTAGAATAAATGCAAACTGCTGTAGAACATCTTTAAAGGATCATCTTTTTTGACTTGTGCTGATGATTTTTAGGAGAATGTGGCCACATGAGGTTTAACAAACCACTTTCCAGTACATCTTGCAGACATTCAGTCTTGCTACTTCAACATCTACTTCTCCAAACAGCATAGTCAGCATTGCTTTTTGGACCTGTTGCCATATCTTTTCTAGTTTTTAAAGATTTTTTTTTTATGAAAGCACCATAAAAGACTAAGAAACAGCTATAAAATAGTCCTTTGCCAAGGACTCTCCTTTTCACTGTAAAAAAACAGCCATTACGTTTTTTAATACAGCTGGTGCAATTTCAAGTGATATCTGAAGAGTACAGCTGCAAGAATATTGCTATTGACTTCAATGGGATTAGCTTTTCTTTGTAGTAGTTTTTAAGGTAGGAAAGGTTTTTGACTGCAGGCATAACATTTATTCCAACATCTTGTTTACCTGAAGAACCATGATATATTTAGTTGTTCCTGATTGCTCCATTAGTTCACAATCAGAAAGCAATATACTTTAGTTAAGCCTGAATACATCATTGCTATCTTTTGTACTAGAAGATACACCCTTCTACCTGCATTTTTATAAGTTTGGAACTTTTGTGAGTATGTTACATCATCAGAGTATCAGTCTATAATAATGAAATGTTTTGGTTGTCTGGATATTTCTGTTACTTGAATTAAGTAGCAATTAGGATGAAGTTCTGGGGGTTTTTTTCCACATACTGTTATAATATTCACTTCTGATAGGATTTTTCTTTGGGAAACAAGCCATCTTGTATGAGTCTGACTTCATTGTGTAGACAATTCTGATTCATCAGGGGTCTTGTGCATATCACTATAAATGTCTGTAATTCATTTTCTTTTTTTATATGTTGGATTGGATCTGTCAGTTTTGGTCAGCATAACAAATCAGATTTCTAATGCACTTTGGACTTTAACATGACATACAGCAGGACAGGCAGCTGAAAGAAACTGAGAGGGATCTTTTCTCCTGAGACCATTTCCTTGCCTCATGACAAATTAATTAGGAACATGAAGATGGTAGAACTGGAAAGAATCTGTGGAATACTGAATTCCATTTTTTTTTTCTCTTTTCTATTGATGTTATAAAGACATTATCAGTCTGTACTAGTTGTGTGCTGTCCCTTGCTCCCACTTGCTGTTTTTATCTGTGCTGACATCCAGGTCAAACTGCCAGCTTAACTCCTCTTGTCTTTCCTCACTTTCTTATTTCTAGTCTTTCCCGCAAAGGTCTCTGCTGCTCTGATCTGCAGAATTCATCTTCCAGCACATTTCCTCTGATGTTTGTAGTGTTGTTTTACCTTTTTTCCTTTGTATTTATTGAACTAGAAGAATCAGCTCACCTCTCTTGCCATATAGAATTAGGTATCTAGTGTAAACCAGTTGCCAAAACTCCTTCTGTGGTCAATGGAGAGAGAGAGAATTACCTCCAGAGGCTGATTCATCCTGTCCATATATAAGGGCAGAATTAATTTGCCAAAATACAGCTGCTTCTACCAGTAAAGATGTCTCCAGGTATCCAAAACTCTGTCTGCTGTAGTATGTAATTTGTGTCAGGAGTACACTTTTGAAGGAAATCTTCTGGTTGTCTTCACACGGTGTGATTGGGCTTACATTTCAGAGTATCCACCTTGGATTCCTTTCAGATGAAACTGAAAACAAAGTTGATCTCTGGGAGTGCACTTAGTTTTCTATAACCTCTGGACCCTGAATTCAGCCCATGAGACCAGATTTGAGTTAAAACCAGTCTGTGTTCCTTCTGACCTAAACCATTTCCATATCTAAATTAGCAATATCAGCAGACTGCAGATCTGGGGCTGATGACCCAGCAGCCACAGCTTCTAGGTCTTTTCAGGTGCCATGGGCTGCATGCCTGTGAATGTAGTGCAGTAAGTGAGCTCCTGCTGTGCATCTTTTGGTTTAAATTCAAGTGGAAAACTTGGAGAACATTTAGTGTGAAAAAGAAGATAACTGAGAGACAGATTCCCTGGAAAAGTGACCTCCTGATCTAAGCCAAAGCACCACTGTAGAGGCACAGTAACAGCCCAAGACATCTCCATGATCGTGACAGATATGACACAGAACTTGTCAAAACCAGGGCCTTCTGGAGTGATAGCCAGAGGCCATTTAGGAGGTGACATACCAGCATTGTGTCACTTAAGAGCATATGGTTAGGTGGTTCTGCTGGAAGAGAAGTAAGATAAATTATTCTGTATAGGTGTCTTTCCCTTGAAGAGAGTTGAATCCTACACAATTAGCTATGTAATTTTTGTAGTCACATGAGATGAAGCCCATTCTTTGTCAGAAGTTAAACTGCCTGAGTCAAAGAGAATTACTTCAACAGCAGAAATTACCATAGGAGACTTTAAGCATTTATATATTCCCCTAAAAGTCTTGCATAAGCCTCTTCTGCTACTGCAAATGCCTAGAGGCAGCACCACCATCTCTGGGCTGGGTACATAAGTGCTCATCTACTGCCCAAGGCCATCTAAGATTCACAGGATAGGAACTCCCAGACCCAGGTCTCTTAAGGACCATGAACTCCGAGCACGCTGTGAAATGCAAGGCAAACTGGCAGTCATAGCTGCTGCCATGCAAACCACTGCCAGGGGACATCTTCCTTTTGTATCTGTTCCTACATGTGTGCAAGAAGTTTAGGTAGCATCCCACAAGGGATGGATTGCAAAATTGCTGGTTTAATGCTCTGTTTTCCTACCCATGTCCCTCTACACACAAATTGCCTGAAGATCATTATTGTGCTGCTTGAAAATCTCTGCAGATACACAATGCTTCAGCGTAAAAAAAAGGAAGGAGGAGTCAGCGTTGTTCAAGTCCAGGGGCCTACAGAACGCTGTGGTTTTCTTCTCCTATGTTCCCCTTTGCTCAAGTTGTTAGATCGAGGACCAGCTTAAATGTAATGTGTTCACAATAAAAACCCCAACAAACCCCTATGTGCTGCCCCCAAACACACTGAAGTGGCACACTGGTAAATGCCCTTTATGAAATGCTTTTCACAATAACATGCAAGTTACATGCCTTGCAAGACTCACTATTTAGAATAGGTTTGCAGTGCTTTTAAAAGACATTAAGGCTATTCCTGTCAGTAAGTACTTTCTATAATTCCTTCAAAACAGTTTCAAGAGGTTGCCTGAAGGCTTTGTTAGTACAAGAAACTTTATCTGCCAAAGTGTTTTAAACTGACAGATTGCTAACACAAATCCATTATATTCAAAGCTTAAGTAAAATAGTATACTGTCTAACAAATAATTATAATAAAAAGATAACGCTTTGTTAGATAAGAAAAGCCACACTCCTAGTGTTTTTTTACTTCCTAAAGATATTGAGTGGTATCCAGTGAGATTCCCAGAGAGCCTCTGGTCCTGGTACCCAGCTCCAGTGCTATTAACAGGGAACAGAAGCAAATAAACAGTCTCTGAAGTCTTAAAAGCAGAGCTACAAAGAAAATCTGGAGAAAAACAGGAGGTTGAGTCAAGATTTCTGGGAAGTATTCTGTGCTTTCTTTCACTCTGTTTAAACCAGTTGAAGAACATTTTTTCCATATATGTTCAAAATTGTGTGCAACTAATACCAGAGGACTCTGATTATAATAAACTATTTCTGCTAGGTGCAAATACTGGGCAAAGAGAGAGGAATTTAAGTTAGCTCAGCAATAATTATTTTATTGACTTTTGGCTAAAATGTTATCCACTGCTTTACTGAATGACCTTTAAAAAAAAAAACTTCAATACACTTCAGGCCTACATGCAGTTTCTATTTTGTGCGTAGCAGGTAACAAGTTAGGATGAATTTTAAAAAGTTATGCTCTTCCCATGTTCCATGTGCTTGAAGCAAGGCCAAAGGGATCCTTTGTCTACTGCTTTCAAAGTTTCAAAAATCAGGAATTTACTGTTGATTTTAAGAGAGATTTTAAGACATGCATTGTTGGTTTTCCAGCACTTATCTCAGGAGTCCTAACTAGTAATCAAAATCATTGAAATTATGTAAAGATGGGCTTTCTAGACGTGTTTTTAATGATAAGGTATAGTTATTGCCAAATAATGAAGCATTGGTTAGTGGAATACGCTGGTGGAGCCTCAGCTGTATTTCTCACAGGATGCTTTTGTTGCATCACTTCACTCTCATTCTGTCACTGACAACAGCTCCAAATTCCTGTTTGCGCATTTATTCCACAACTGCTGCTGCTATTCATCTGCAACTCATTCATAACTAATCTGTAAATCCCCAGCCCCTTTTCCTTCTGGTCTGTCTCTAAGACTTCCCAAATGGACACACATGATTAGACCAGTGGTAAGGTATGCAGGTTATGCCCTCTACAAGGTTTTTAGTGCTTAAAAAGCATTCAGTGTGTACTGCCTATGCAGCAGATATGTGTTAATGTTACTTTTGCCATTGGTGTTAATTTGGCCAATTTACTGTTCCGTCTCCTCTCCCATAGTTAAAGCTTTCCTATCAAGGCTTCCTTTATATTAAAAACAGTTTAGGAGATAAATGTTGTCTTCCTTTAGCTTTTACAGATTCTAGTCCTTAGCAGAGCTGAAGAGGGAATAGCTGACACAAGGGAGACTGGAAGAATACCCTGCCAAGTAAACCTCCTGTGCAGGACAGAAGTAGACATGCATAAAAAACACTATGCTGTACTCCAGGGCTAGTCATTTCCCTCTTTTACGGAGAGCAGTGTGACAGTAGTCCTGTCTATCCTCCTTGAAGGAATGCTTGTGTGTTGTGTACCTGGTTGCTAAGATGATCCAAGCAAACAGCATTGTGGAGAGCATAAGAGGACATTGATGGTACTGTAGAGGTGTTGGAACACAGGTACTTTTGCCTTCTTTCAAGTCCTGTCTTCAGAGCAGGAAAGGATTTTTTACCCACTGAAGCACTTGTCTAGAGGCATTTAAAGTCCCATTGCAAGAGTTGTTTAGTCCCACTGCATTGTATGTTTAGTATAGATTATAAAGTGGAGAGCCAGGGCAAGAGAAAAAGCGTGGATACAAGTAAGGAAAAGAGGGATGAATTTCAAAAGGTACTTTTCTCCTGCAGTTATTTGTTATAGATAAAAGTTCTTGCAGATGAGTTTTGCTTTTATTAAGTAGCCGGACAGGTTTGACAGACAACACCTAGAAGAGGAGATTGAGTGCTGTAAGAGCTGATCTAAAATGAAATACCATCTCCATTCTGTGAAATTTCACTGCAGACTGAAGGATCACTCTTCTGTTGGAAGAGCTGTTGATTTTTTTCTTTGTTAATGGTTTTATTTAATATGGCTCTCTTGCACAAAACTGAGACTTCAGTCCTGCTGGGTTTGCAGGACCCACATTTATGCTAAAGGGTAGCATAACTGCTTGCTGTTCTCAGTTTCAACAAAAGCCTTGAAGGTTGTAATTCAACCAATTCACGTTTTTAAGTATTGATACTGAATTGGACTTGTTTTCAGCTTGGCACCTGTTTTTGCAGATACTTGAAAACTCTTTCTAAAAATATTATGGAGGTGTTTTCAGGGATGGTGAATTGGCCTGGTGTGAGGGGTGGACATTGGCCAGTTGACTTGCAACAGAGTTGGCTTTTAGTACTGCTGCTGTCCCTGGCTTGTTTGGTGGATGTGGACAGTAATTTCATGACTTTGTGACTCCATTTTCTCACCTTTAGAACAGGTGTGGTTATTTCTATTTCCTTTGTAAAATGTAAGATTTGCTCTATACCACAGCAAACGTTGCTAGTAGTAGTAATATATCTTTTAAAGCCTTAGGAGACTATCTGTGATTCTGATTTAGTCCCTGCAGTCAGTGGGGGTCCCTAAAATAATTCAGAATTAAGAGCTGGGAGAGAGTGGCTGTTGTCCAGACATGCCCACACTCCAGAGATGCAGCTGCATCTTCCACAGGTGTGTCCAAGCTCACTCTGAGCCCTGGCACTGCTGACAGGTTACCCTTGGTGGTGTGGAGCTCAGCATGTGCTGCTGGATGCACCCAAGTAGCTCAGTGGGAGGATGCTGGGGCGATGAGCCCACGCTGAGCTCCACCCTGCTGCACTGACACTGTTGGAGCATCTCCCCCAGTTAATTTAAAGCTAGCTCAAGTATGTCTGCACAAGCTGTGGTTGGGCTGTGGCTGCAGTATAAAAATGCACCCTACAGGAGACCACAGGCAGCCAGAGCTTCCGAGAAAGTGTCTTAGTTACACTTGCAATCAAGCACAGGCTGCTGGCATCATTTCAAGCTCACCTTACCTTTGGCTCATCATTCTTCATCCTCTGCAAATATAGCTCAGCTCTCAAAGGGAAGGGTTTGTTTATCCTCTTCACCTGTCATGAGTAGTGTTCTAGACTGGATAATGTATTAAAGAAAAAAGAATTTAAATGCCTCAATTTTCATTTAGTTGCTATTTTATCCACACATAACTCTCATCTACCTTCGTTCCCATCCAAAACGTGGAGGAAGCTTTAACATGGTGACAATTTGCTGAGAAGTAGGCACTGTCACTGTTTTGAGAGAGAGAGAGAGAGAGAGAGAGAGAAATCGAGGCAGAGGAAAATTCATCTGCCATGGAAGTCAAGGTGGGAGAAGGAATTAGTTCTATTTATTTATTTTTCCCTAAGGGAACCAGTGGTTTTGGGATCACATAGACTGCATCAGTAACTCACAAACAGTTGCATCCTAATCCTTTTTTTTGCCAGGTCCCCTGTTTTTGTGCAACTTATACCAATGTTTATAGGAGAAGTCATAAGCACACTTCAAAATGACACAGCAAATTAATAATAAACTAAATAATTCAGTACTGTATGGAATGAGCTTCCTCCTAGGATGTATCAGATAAATAAAACATGGCTTAGAAGTGTCTCTGAATGATGGTATTGTAGGAAAGGCATCTCAAAAAATCAAAGAGTAATGATCACATCATTTTCTGGTTTATAGTCTTCCTTAATATATTTACAATATTTGTCTCCAAATTTAATTGCTTATGGATAAGGTATACACTGAAAGGATCTGGCTTTAAGTCTCATTAGCTGTGCTAAGTATCAATTCATTTGGCAAAATAATCTCCCAGAAAACAATTTGTGCCAGTTCAACGCTATTTGATGGCTGATTTCTCAAAGATCTATTCTGAGTGTAGAAAGGAGCCACATGATTCATTCAGTTTGTGCATATCTATTTTATCTCTATAGAAGGATTATATATGGAGAGATAAAGGTTTGTTAAACAAAGTATCATTAATCACCCTGTCCGTAAATGTAGACTTTGCAGGAGCATGCTGTAATTTGCATCACTTTTGCTATGCCTTGTCAGTGCTGTTGGTGAGAAATAACAAACCTGTATTTATGAAAAGGACAGGTTTAAGACGAAAATAATTCTATCCGAAAACTGTGAGAATGGTACAGAATCCTGTCGCCTGCACTCGTTCAACGGGAGAACACTGTATTTGTAATAAATTCCTTTTGCTCTGGATGAGTTCTGCATTTTCAATGAGGTTAACTTGGCAACATTCTAGTTGATTTTAATAAAAATAGCTGCTTTGAGGACAGGGAGCTGAGGTTGCCAAATTTACAGCTGCCTTGCACAATTACTCTTACACCTCCTTCAGGGCTACTTGGAACCAGTAAGCAAATTAAGTGTATCGATTGCAATTTTGTTGGACTAACCCTTTTTTCTTAAGGAATAAACTTGATTCCTTTCAGTATGTGTCTGCTCAGAGTGATCTCTTTTCTTTTCAGCCATAACACAAAGACAACATCATGGCTGGATCCACGACTTGCGAAAAAGGCTAAACCTCCAGAAGAGTGCAAAGAAAATGGTAGGTGATTAAGTTTTCCTTGCTGCTCAGAGGGGATTTTCCTTTGTGTGTGTGTCTCTCTTTCAGTTCTTACAAAAATCAGGCATTTGGGGGAATGATGAAAGGTGTTTAATTGCTGCTTTGGTTAGAAGCCATAAGTGATACCAGTTCTCAGTGTGCCATGTGTTTCTGCTTTTTATTCCCCTTTCTGATGCTATCCAAAGCTGAAGATCACAAGTGTGTTTTCTGCCTGTTGTGTGTGTGACTCCGGGACTGACCCTCTCCCTCATCTCCTACAGAGAACTTTGGTCTGCAGAACAGAATCCCTTTTCAGATTCTGAGCTTTTAATCTACAGGCGATTCAATGCATAAGGGAAACTAGCAGCACCGTGGGAATATGAATATTGTTTGATTTGTATTTAAAGGTACAGTGCTATGGTATTTAGTAGCCAATTTAAACAAAATAGTGTCTGATAAAACAGGGTGTGGGAGGGAGAAAAGAGATCAGTGTCTGTCAGAGTTCAAGGCTGGATTTGGGGGGTACTACATTGCTAATGCTTTAAAATTTAAAAGCGTATATACTGCTGAGGATGCTTAACGGAGCTGTAACTGTTGAGCAGGAGAGATTATTATATTGAAAGATTCAGGGATTTAAAATAATACAAATCATATCAAACTATCTTTCATTGAGTATAATTTCTAATTTTTCTCTGGTAAAGTTTATCAGTAATCAAAATCATTTAATAAAGTCAACGAAAGAATGTGTTGTAATCGATCTGTTTCTGATAAGGGTTTTTTTTTATTGTTCTATACTTCCATGTCAGTTCGATTAGTCAGTTAAGATGTTATGATTTCTAAAGGCTGCTACTTATTTTATTGTTGTGAGATACAGAGTATTAAATGCATGCATGCTATGTGCTTTAATTCAAAGCATTTTTAAATATTTTTAATATATTAATAAGTTTTCAGGTACTGCATCTGATTTATTTTAAATTTTTGATATATATAAAATATATTCATTTCGTTCATGTAAATACTATTAACAGAAAGGAAGCTCAGAGCTGATTAAGAGGTCACTGAGGAGTCGCTGGCTGTAAGAATCGCAGGGTCAGTGATTTGGTAAAAAATGTTTCTGGGTTGGGTTTTTTTGTAAATGCCTTTCTTTTGAAAGATTGCTATATTCCAAAAATCGCTTCCTTATTTCAGCAGCAATTCTGACGTTCTCTTCTGACATCAGAAATTACATGTCTGAATGATTTTGTGATGCTTATTCTAGCACAGCCAACACAAGCTCCCAGACTAAATTCTACAGTGATTACAATAGAGGTCTGATACTGAAACAAAACAAGGGCACAGGAGCTTTGCTTTCTGAATCTCTCATATTACTTATATGAAGCTGTATCTTAGCCTGCTCCTAAGAAAACACTAATGGAAAAAGCAGGGGAAAAAAATCCACCAATATCTGTGGAGTAACATTGCACAGAGTTGCTTGGAGTAAATATGTGTTGCTTTGGTTTTTTTCCTTTTTCTGTTAGCTGTTGTATATTGAGATCAGAACAGCACTGAAATATTAAAAAAAAAATCAAAGTATCTGAAACAATTTAAAATTAAGATCGCTGCATTAAAGAAAAGCATTATTTTATAGTTATTTGACTACTGGATTACTGAATCACTATAGTATGCTGGGTCATGTTGTTCTTTTAAGGTTGCTCAGTTCATTAATGCAAAGTACTTGGAGTGATGCATAAAAGACTTTAGGGAGGGATTTTCTATTCTTACAGTGATTGTTCTTGCAACACCCTCTCTTTTCTAAGGTTCTTCTGTTTTTCAAAAGTGTCATTTGTCTTTTTATTTTTTTTTAATCCAATACCTGCAGAGGAAAAAGTTCTTCAAAATCACTTATATGCCTTAAAATGACTGTACTGTGCCAAGGAGGTCCAACACAAGGGACTTTGCTATAGCACACAGGGATTTGGGATTTTTGTTTAAATTTAATCTAACTCCAAGAATTAATTCCAGCTATGGTTTGGTAGATTTTTTTTATGCCAAACATCTTTTCTGTTACACTTTATGATTTATTCTGGCATATTTTACTCAGAGATACAAAATTTTAGAAAGACATCAGTGTTTGGATAGGAAATGATACTTACCTTGATGCTTTAGCACTACCTGCATAACTGGTGCTTTTCATTGACATTTGTTTTGTCACATCTGAAACTTGTATTGATTCTCTGAGATACATTATGACGTCTTTATCATGTACCAGATTCTCCTATCAGGTTTTCATTCTGAATAACCCAACTTTTGTGTTCTCCTTTCAGTGCAAATCCTGCCAAATCCTCCTTCATTCTGCCACCAGCATGCAGTTTCCACACCAGACAATGTCCAAGCAGAGTACAATATCAGAGTCCTGATGTTCTGGGCTGGTGATATTGAGGGCCCCCTCTGCTCCAGGCATTTCCTCTCTTCCACTTTCTGCTCTTCAATACTCCTTTGCCAAATATGATTTCTTCATTATCTCTGGCTTCTGTATCTGCAAATCCCACTGCTTGCTCATTTCCTTTCACAAAATCTGAATCAACCTTCCAGCACATCCCTCCTCTTGAAAAATTTTCATATGCTTTTGCCAAGAGATTGACAAGCTCTACCAAGTCAAGGTTTCTTTATCTGCATGCTCTGGACTCTCTGTTTTTCTTTAATGACACTTACTGCTCTAAATCCCTTTGTAGGTCAGGAGGTTTTAAGTGCTGATCTTTATTTCTGTCTCTCTCTCATGGAACTTCTGTGTGCGCTTCAGCAAATTACTTTGACTTTTGCTCTATTAGACCTACTTAGTTGGCAGGTCTTTGAAGCAAGAACTGCCTCTTACTCTCTGTTTTTATGGTGCCAATCTGAGTTTCATAATAGCAGTAAGTAGAAATAGCTGACAGTTCTACAATAACAGCTGCAATTTTTACACATTTCTGATTTCCTCCAGAAAATATTGACCTTTATATAATTGTGTTTTCTCTGCTGCAAATATGAATTAAATATTTTGGTTTTTTGAATTTAAATACTAGTTTTAAATTATTCTTTTTTTTTTTTTTACATCAAAATTGGTTAAACAATTTTTATATGTAGAGTACTAGAGAAGTTATAGTTCTGCCCCTTTTGCATCTGTAAGCTAGATTCCCTGGTTGCTAAATTTCCTGTAAAATCATATAACATAGCAGATTCACAGGCTTTGCATGATTACAGGTATATTATGTGAGTGGTCTTTTAACTGAGTCCATTCTTCAGGAGAGAATATGGGAAAGAATGACAAGTCCCATAAGGCAGTAAGAAATGTAGTTTAATGTTGAAAGGCAGTTCAGCTGTAATGACATGAAATATCACAGGTTTTAGGAAGTTCATTTTTCATTAAGAAATGTAGCAATTAATTTTTTCAAATTCTTTAATTCATTTTAGGGAACTTTTATTCTGGAGAAAAATCAACAACTACTTCTATACCCAATTTTGGTATTAAACAGCTGTTGAAATTTCCTGGGATCAGATATGTCAAGTTTGACTTATTTCTTTTACAAATTTCACTAATTTCATTACTAAATCATTCCAAGCAGTAGTCTCTATCACTCTTAACCCTCTTTTTCTTTTTATGTCAACCTCCTTTCTCCTATCTCCTAGTTTTCAAATACAAGTAGGCCTACAACTATAAATAAAACTTTGATTTCACCTAGCATTCATCCGTCATCTGTCTTTCCATCTCCTCTACACCCACTAACTTGACTGCAGAATATAGATGTTTATGTAGGGTGAGCTGAGTTGCCTTTATATTTCATTGACTGTGAATATCCGCTCTGCTTTGGCACTTAGAGGACACAGACACCTGATCCACCTGTGTAAACACCTCTATGGAGACAGACTGCTTCATTTCAGTGTCTTCGTGTTGAACTGTTTTATATTCCCCACTCCTGTAGTCACAGGCGGTACCTTTGATGCTCTCACTGTCCCACGCAGCTCTTCTTCAGAATTTGTCATTGCTTACCTGATTCCTTACTATGCTGCAGTAAGATGTACCAACCTTTCATAATTTTGTTTTATAGATGCACTTGGGCATAGGCATGCTGGTTTTATGGGTAAAGCATTAATTCTTGATTCCCTTACACATATTTTTCACCGGAAGCCATGTAGCGAACTTTTTTCTTAATGGATACCATTTGTGTTTTCCGATGCCCGCTAATGGCAACTTGTAGAGGATAAATACTCTCCTACAAATAGTTTTTTTATTTGATTGTAGTGGCCTTGGGTTTGAAAACAAATCTTACAGCAGTCTAGGATACAAGGGGTTGTGGGACTTTTTGACATATTGGGATGTATCCATATCAGAGAATTACATGTGAAACTTGGGCAGACCACTGCTGTAGGAAGAGGAGGAGGTGGAATGAGGAGGAAGTGCTCTACACTCTTGACTGAAAAAAAGTGCTAGCAAGACATCCTTCAACTCCAGACCAATCCCCTGTCTCTGTTGAAGGAAGGATCCCAATATGAACTGGGAGAGAAGGCTAGCTTTTGAGTTTTGTAAAGTGCTGTGTGACCCTGAGCACTGTGTTTCTCTAAACGGTATTCTGCTCATTGCTCCCAACATTTTCTTTTTTTCTCTTGGTGGCTTGTAAAAACCTTTTCTTCTTTTCTGTCTCTGTAAACTGGATTGAACTGTGCAAACTAGAAAGTACCTGCTGAGCAGAGAATATCTCTTGGAGGGGCAGCGTATTTGTCTTTGAGATACCTGGGTCTCTGCTAAATTTAGATGAAAACTAACAATAGACTCAGACTTTTACAGGGGAAATGGTACAAACCTATAAAGTTCATTTCCCCATGAAACCAAAGTAGAAGGTGATATTATCTTCAGAAAAGTAGTTTTTTATTCCTGATGAAAACAAGGTTAAAAATCATACAAGTCATGATTGATATCTAATGCTATGTGCTAGTTGCATTGTGTGTTAAACCGCACCATTTGTTCTACTACAGTCAAGGGTTTACCAGCATTACTATTTTAAACCTTGTATCCAGGGAATTATATTTGCTGTTGGAAATATGTTGAGAAGAGTCTTTTTTAGACTTTGTACCCGCACAGCTGAATTCTTTTCTTCAAATGCTGGAATGTTGTTGGTTATTAAATAGGTCACCATACGAAATTATGCTTTTATATAGAGTGAGATATGACTATATACGAAGAGGCCTTTGCTTATTTTGTTATCAGTTCACATGTGCATTTTTTCAAGAAATCTGTCTTGGAGAATTTTAGCTTAGTGTTAATTTAAAACATGACTAAGCCAGAAATAAGGACCACATAAGTGTCTGTCTCTAATAGTTTTCAGCCCATGGAAGCAATGCAATTCATAAAAATTTACTCATTCTATGTTACCTTTCATTATTCCTGTTGGCATCAGTTAATAAAAAACAGCTTCCAACCACACTGAAAAAAACCTTGCTGTCTATCCACCTGTCCATGTCACATGAAATTTCAGAAATACTTCTAGTGGGTTTAACAATTAAAGCCATTTGGAGTCTAAACCTTAGTTAAATATTTTCCATGAAAAATACAGAATTGTTATGTTTCAATACAGACATATTAAGTGATTTCAGGTGGGAGGGGAAGCATTGTGCACAACCACAATGGACAGGAGGTGGCCGAGGGAGTGCTCCCTCTGTGGAGGGGCAAGCAAAGAATTCCCCATCATAACTGATGTGGGCACCTAAGCAGATATTTGCTGCAACATCTGATATTTGTACACCCAGTGCCTGAAAAGAAATCCAGATCCCTGTGTTGGGAGTTAATTTGTGGATAGGAAATGGAGTACAAAATGACAAGCCAAAAAGGCTGCACAATCAAGAGAGACATGGATGAAGACAGAAAAGAGGAAAGGTTAATCACAAGCTTGCATCCCAAATTTTGATCTGTTCCAGAGCTTAGCAAATCTTGAGTATCACATCCATCTAAGAGCTCGAATCTGGCCTCCTCTGCATCCTCTCTTGAGGACCAGTCCTCATTATATATGTTTCTCAAAAAAATGTGGGAGGGTCTCTTTGTTTTATTTTAAAGCAGAAGTTTCTGCTTTGCAGGCTGGAACAAATACTATCCTGTGAGAAAAATATGTTGAGTAAGATCCACTGCCAGGTGGGATGCAGAATATAATGTCAGATTAAACAATCCAGAGATATAATAGAGAGCAGCTCCAGAGAGGAGCATAGAGTATGACACTGTCCCTCGACATTTTAAACCATCTCCTCTGGGATGGTTTGAGTTCCTGTGCCAAGAATTGTTGTTTTGTTTTCTTCCCAAGGGCAAGAAAGCAATGCTTACAGAGTTCAGCTGAGAGTGCCAGGCACAGATGAGTAATTTTGCTGCAAACTTTTGATGCTGCTCTGCAAGCGCTTTTCAATTCAGACATCAAACCCTTTCCTGTTCCAGGCCTGAGTCACTTCTGAGCAGGGACTGCCCATCACGAACTCCTGCCTGGTGGCTTTGTGATAGGAACAAATGACTGGGAATTAGGAAACAGATTGACAGAATACCGCATTCATTTCCAGTTTTGACTTAAATCCAGGTGTTTCCAGATGATAAGAATACTGCACCTTTAAATCACAGAGTTTTTACTTAGAAATCGCTTTTGCAGATTATTAACCCCATTTTAAGTATTATTTAATCAGTTTTGTAATGGAGCTGGCATTACTTGTAATAATATTGATCACAATGAATTTTTTTCCGTGATTTTATGACATATTGAATATGGTTTTCCCAGCTTGCATATTCAATTTTGGGTCAATTAAACCATAACAAAATATCTTGAACTGTTATGACCTTTGGAAGGGCATTTCATGCTGGCAATACCATCTGGGCATTCATTGACCAAAACACCCTTCCATGCCAAACCCACAATAATGATAATAAAAATAAGAAAGGGGTTACTTCATTAGAGTTTCTTCCTGGGAGTTCAGAAGACACTTCTCTGGACGACCTGGTTCAGTGACACAGCTTATAAGAGTAATTCTTCACCCTTGGATAAGTTTTAAAACAAAATAGCTGTCCACATGTACATACCTTGGCTGTCTGTGCCCTGGGCAGCATTGTGGTATCTCCCTGGGGGAGCTCTTGCCTACAGTGAAGCTTCCTTGGAGCACACTTATCAGTGTAAGAGATAAGTCCTTTAAGCGGTAATGGACTACTAAGTATTACTCTGCCTTCAGAACTGTTTCTCACAGTCTCAGCCATACAAACCCCTGTAGAGTACTAACACTAATCTTAAATAGAGTTGGTAATTGCAAGGACAAGAAGGAGTAAAAGTAGAGAAAAAAATTTCTATTATCCTTGATTATTCAGTGAGCACTTGGCTCTCTTGCACTCACTGCTCCCACTGCTCAGTCAGATTGTGCATTTAAGTGGGGAGATGCCCGGGACCCAGAGGCATCCCACAGCTTCCTGCTGTCACAGCACACAGCCTGCAAGGATCCCCGTCTTTGGAGGTATTGGCAACCCATAGTAACTCTTCCAGCAACCTGAGGATTTTAAAGGTTGCTAAATGCACGTTGAGGAAGCTACTAACTTGTCCTGTCGTCCTTCATGAGGAAAACCACAGACTTTCCTTCTGATAGCTTCATGATGATATGAAACAAATCACTTCAAATTTCTGAGTTTTTGAAAGAGGGTCATGTAAACACACCTTTCAAGTGCCTAGGAAGCTTATTTGCTCGTAGAGTGCACTGAGATTCACAACTGAAAAAGTTCATAGAGCTATGAAATATTATTTTTGCTAATGACCCTTAACGCATAAAGTGTTACAACATGTATAACTAGTGCCCCCTGTAAGGAAAACAGCATGTTCATCACTGGTGTAAGATACAGTGAATAATGCATTTTCTAACAGCAATAAAGACTTTTGTAAGTTATTTTGTAAGACTTTTCAAATCATAATTTAATTTCAGAATAAAATAAACACATTTACCAGTGACATACCCCAAAACAGAGACAGCAAACTGGAGCTAAAATGTTAGTACAGTTTAAACTACACTGCAACTGAAAGGCAGTCCAAGGCTGTCTGACCACTACAGAATGGCTACGGTAGCTTGAGTTCCTGCTGGAGCTGCTGAAGCTACTCACATCCAGTTTCTGAGAGCATCTCTTTTTCATTTTGCTGCCAAGTTAAATGGCTAAGCTTAAGTAGTTTTCAGCTGGAATGTGTAATGAAATTTAGAAAGGGAGGGAGGGAGATTTTGTAAACTGATTGGGAGAAACAGGGCCAGAGTTTTAACAATTCACATCTTTAATGAGCTATAAATTGGATTCCACTCACCACTGAAGTAAGTAGCAAAATTCTCTTTGGCAGCACAATGTTGTTTTTTTCCACTGTAATGCAAACAACGTGTGGTATGAGAATAGAGGTGGCCTGAAATATTCCTACAAGGACGATTGAAAAGAGTGGTCCTGTCTTATCACACAGAAAAGAATTCACACCACCACATTTTGCAAAGATCAAGGCCTTAATGCCAGTAAAGAACAAAAGTTTGAAGTTCCTTCTGAAATATTGTGTAATCATAGGTAGAAATCGGCATACATGATTTTTAATCCTATTCTCTTAATAGCTTTAATCCTTCAGCCCCTGACTTCTAAATGGCAATGAAGCATGATAGATTTAACAATGAGGAACTTGTGGGATTATATTCATTACAATATGTCCAGCTACCTTTGGTTTTATTATTTCTCCTCCCTCTGATTTTCTTTGAAAGCTCTTCTTTTTAACAGAGATCATTAATGAAAAAGGAATGCCAATCTTCTCCTTTTTAAAAATTATTCTTCATAATCATCTCATTTTAAATTTCATCTAGAAGGTCAGCAATTTTATCAAATTTAGAAGCCAAAAACCAATTTGGTATTCTTTGATGGAAATTTTGACTTGTTGCAAAGAGTGGTTGGCTGGTTTTATGGCAATGATTTCAAAGTCCATTGCTGCCAAATAAGAACTATGATGACTTGCTAAAATCTCTAGTAACACTTGTTATTTTTCAGATAGCTTTAAAGGTAGAGTATTTGTCATTTTTCCAAACATTCCTTGATTGCTCTTTGCTTACAATGCATTACAATGAAAGAGAAGATGTATCTAAACCTTTCTGTTCCATTAGCAGTTTAGCTTCACAAATACAGTTACCTCAGGTTTTATCTTAATAATAAGTGAATTCTTCTATTCATGATCTCCATTTCTTTTTATTTTTCCAATACACTTTTAAAAAGGTCTCAGTTATTTTCCTTTTGTGACGCCCAGTCTTTGATTCCAGCCTAAAATCCTCAAAGTGAGTGTTGGAGTCCCTGTTAAATAGAACTGGGAAATCCTGTCTGAGCACAGATATCCTGTATTTAAGATTTGACAGATAATGCAGCACTTTAAAAAGCCTCTGTCTTTCATGACTAATACCCTTGAAGACCCAATGGCAGATAATCACTGTTTGTGGGACAGAAAAAAAAGTGGTAACATTTCAAGCTTTTTGAGAACTCAGTATCTGCCTGAGTGGGAGGAAGGCACAGACACTTAGTGTGTGGATGGTAGATACTGCAGAACTGTTGGGAAAGGAGGAACTATATTTTCAGAATTCATAGTAGAAGACTTTGGAATAGAATAAGTGGCTATAAAAGGTGGAAAATATAAAAAGCAGAGATGTGGAGAATGTGTTGCTGTCTATATAAAAAGATATTTGGATTTGTGATGTCTTTAAAAATTAGAATTGTTTCAGCATAGAAATATGAAGAGGGAAAAGTATCTCTGGATATGAGGAAATCCTTAGACCTGGTAAAAGGACTGATAAGGCAAACAGGCAGAATTTTGGAATCCTGACGAGAAATGTTAGAATTTGTTTCTGTTAAACATCAAACCTTTTTATGTAATTACATTCTACAGAATACAGTCTAATGTTTCATCAAAATAATAATTTCTGATTACACATTCTGGTGAAGCATTGGATCTTTTTGCCTATGCAACTGTAAAAATTAAAAGGCCATAGAAATGCAGAATGATTCCAGATGAATGTAGTCACTTTCTATAAACACAAATGAGCCTTACTTACAAATCAATTTATGCATATTTCTGTAGCCATGCAGGCCAGATTCTGGTAACTCCTAAGACTGGGAGGCTGCCCAGGGATCTTCCCTGTGCAAAGATGAAGCACCTAGCTCTTATGTTGGATCCTCTTCCTTCTGGTGCATGGAGGGCGAAAGAATCATATGAGGGAAAAAAAGTCATATCTTACTACCAAAACTATTCACAATAGCCCAAACTAGCAATTTTGTCTGAGAAATTATCTAGTCTAGATAATATCTCACTACTGATAACCTACACCTTTCCTGTACTGACACTGCAGTGATAACATTGCTCTGCTTCACTCTGGAGGTAACTGAGAAGCTACAGCTTCTTTTGTCTGCACACTTAAATGTACTGGCTATTGGACTTTGTTTCAGTGTCCTTTTGCTCAAAAAGACTGAAAAATTTGAGAAATGTTTTAATTATAGAAATTTCATCTTTCAGCTCTGACACTACCATGAAAGACATGAGTTGCTCTGTCCAAAAGTTTTGTTGTTTTGGAAGGAGGGAGCAAATGTTAAAGCAGAATTGGATTTATGTTTTTAAAATACTTTTTTCCTCTTTCAATCCCAGCTGGATTTCTCTTATTTATTTTCTCTTTAGTAGTCTGTGAGTTTTCCTTTTTGCAAGAAAAATCTTTGCTTAGAGAATTTAAAGTTATAATTTACCTTCTCTATAATAGAATATTTACTTGAGGGAGCAAGGGTTTTCCTTACAGAGGAACACAATTTTCACAATTTTCAGTCCTTTAACAAAATTTCAGTCATTCCAGTTTTCCAATGACAAAAATAGAAACATTTGACCAACACCTGAAATTTCTATTCCTTCTGTTCAAGAAAGTGTCTACAATAACTGTATATCACTTTCATATTAAATACTACAGCATTCATTGTGGTCATGTGCAACTACTGAATCTGAAAGTGTCTGCCACTGCTCTTGCAGGATGGACCTCATGCTTTTTATACTGTGGCTTTTGATTTACCATCAATTTATCTTCAACTTACATAATTTTTTTAGAAATTTTCACCCTTGGACAAAGGGTGGACAAAGTCAGCTTTAGCTATTTTGGGACTGTTATGTTTTGTATACTCAGACATTCATATTTTAAGGGTTTCTGTCTTGAATTGATCCTCTACTTTCCTCCACTGGACTAGAGGAATCATTCAGTATTTCAGCTGTGGAAGTGGGCAAAGACTGCCATCATTGATGGTTTGGGGGGCAGATATTTTTGTACACTTTTCAGTCTCATCGCTGTTTATTCAGTGGGTTTATTGGGGACCATTAGGCTGTTGCCCATTGTAGCTCCATTAATATTCTTTAAACTTGCTGGTTTTTTCTGGTGGTCCACTTTGATCAAAGATAGAGGTATTTTCATATTTTCTACTCTTCAATTCTCTGTGGTCACTTTCTGTGCCATGATATTTCTGCTTGGGCATTCTGTCCCCACCACTATTTGACTTACTTCATCTCTTCATAACTGAAGAATACACCTGTATTTGCAAGTTCTACATTAATATACAAGATCATAAAAGGTTGCTCTGATGAGTAGTGAAAAATGGTATGAAAAGACCTTAGAGTGTCTGTCTTCTGAACTATTAAAGACATGACATATAATACCTGTCCACAACAGAGAGGACTTTCAAAATTGTTTGAACTTTCTGTGGTTTGTTCCCTTCTTGTCTCTTTTTTTTCAAATTCTTGAAGGATTTTATCACCTTTAGTTTTGTCTCACCATCGTTTTGGTTCTCATGCTTTCCTACAATGTCTGGTCTCACACTGTCATATTTAACATCTCCTGAATAGTTTAGATTATCCATTAAGCGTGGATGTTAATTTCTGAAAAGTTAAATTTTAGTTTTGGCCTTCTGTTGGTCTAGTGAAAAGATCATGGCAAGTAGAACAGTATTGCCTACTTGCTGCTTGCTATACTGATTTCTGGAATTTGCACAACAATTTTTGTTTGCTGATTGTAGCTAGAAGATATTTATTTACATGTAAATTTCTATAAATAAACTGAACAGATAATGCTGGATAGAAAAATATAGTCTTAGGTCTATTTGAGTAAATGGTATTCCATTAAAATTCCATTATGCCCAGCTTAAATTCTGTATTGTTTCAATAACTGAATCTAACACATGGTTTAAGAAGTAGAATTTGGTCTAGCAAAGAGTAAAAGCAAATAATCTTTTCCCTCTAATATTAATCCTGTAAGAAATACAGTTCTGAAGTTAAGAAACATTTGCCTTAGTAAAGAACTGAAGAATTTTTTCCACCTGCACTATGACTAGGTAGGCAAAAGCAGAATTAGAATTAATTGTTATGGATAAAGAACATTAATAAACAAACTTTAATCTCTTACTTAAGCATCAGTAAGATTATAAGTGACAGTACTACAAGAGAAAAAGGCAGAAAATCCTGTTGTTGTTAATTTTTTTAGATTAATTTTGAAAGAGCCCTACAGATTTATTTTTTGTTTAACGAAACCCAAACAAACTCTCAGTTAGTGAAAGGTGATAGGGGACTTCTTCAAAACCTACTGAATGGCTTCTGTTAAAATCCCCTGAAGAGCGTTGGATTAGGCAGAAAGATAATACATCGATAAGAAGGAGGATTTTCCTTTTTCTCCATGTAAGCTTCCATCATTGATTGACTTGAAGGGTTCCCTATTCAGATGAGGAGTGTGCTTTTTGGGATTTTGTTTATGCAACACCAAATATTGCAATTATGTCCTCATGAATATTCTTTCTGGAAAGAACAATGTGCATTTTTGTGGCACTGAAATCCCCATTTAACACGTGTGTGCCAGCAGTGGTTTCTCTGGATTGTTTATGCCTTTGTGATACACTTTCCTTCTCTCACTTCTAATTGTTTTTGAATAACTGTGGCAGCGGTCACTGACAATTAATGACTGATGGGCAAATTGCATGAGTGCTGGCTTTGTTCCCATAATTACTGGGACACTCGCAAAACTAAAATTAACTCCACCCTCACCCCCCACACATTTCTCTGCCAACATCATCTCTGAGTTACTGATCTGCTCATGTTTCCTTCACTTGTTCTTGAGGTTCAAAAAACATAATAAATTTTCTCTCCTTGGAGTAATTTTTAGTAATGACCGGATTGATAGAGAGCCCAGCTAGGATATTTAGTGTGTCAAGGTATTTTTTGTTGCATAGTTCTTAATCCAAGAAAGAGACATAATGGCAGATTCTTATTCCTTTTGTGGGATAGTAAATGTGCCCCATTATTGCCACAGTAATTAAGCTAGGCATTGTTGTTACAAATACAGAAGGCTTTGAAAAATCAATAAGAAAACCTTTTAAATGTTTGTCTGGTGGCAAGGTGGAGCTGATATTTATATAATGCCCTTCTTTGTAAAACAAAACCTGTGTTCCCAGGAAGGTTAATTGTGCTTTATTTTCCTGTTGCATGAACAGTGTTATACAGAGGTAGTGAATTTGCACAATCTTCAGAGTGCGTTCACTGTTGTTAGTGTGGTTAATTTAATACATATGCTTTGGGAAATAGTGAGGGCCTGCTCATCTCATCCTATTGACCTAATCTAACTGTTTCTACCATTTTAATCGCCAGAACTTCTGAGCTGCAGGTTCTGTTTTGCTACCCTGCCCTCCTTATGTATGCAGATCTCCCACTGATGTTGCTGTAGGGAACTATTTAAGATAAGGGGAATACTGATATTCATTAGTATCATGTGCAGCTGAGAGGAGATGTTTGAACTAGGAATACTGCCCTTCAGCTTTTGCTGTTGTACATTGCCTTTCACATGACTGAGTGCCCATCAGCTGAGATTTCCTACCAACTTGAATTTGAGATTGAAATACTGCCACCATGGATTTGATCCTTCTGAGAACTGAGTACCAGCTTTTATTTTTTAAACATTATGGGTAGCCAGATTCTAGTTCAGCTTTGCATATAGTCATACAGACAGACTTTGCAACACCAAGCAAAGCAAGATAAGCTTTAAATTGGTTGAAAGAATTTTGGATTTCTGCTTGGAATTTCTCCTTCTGTGTAATGTGTTTCCAACACTGTAAGTCTTTGAGTTTAATGCCACAGATATATTTTCTCCACTAACTTTAAACATTGCCTTTGGGAATTGCTCATCAAAGGAGTTAAACTAAAAGGATAGCTGTGATCAGGTGTTCCTAGGCTGCTTAGTTCATACAATGGGGATTTTTGTCATGCTGTGATGAGAGTCCCTGATGAGAGATGAAAAATACTTTGCTATCATTAAAATTAAAATCATGTATGGCTGCCTCAGCTTGAATTTTACAGAATATTGTTTTCGTATTGGGCTTTAACATAGTTTTAAGTTGTATTTTTTTCTTTGTAAAGTGTTTCAATATATTTTTTTTTTCTTGGAGGATACAGGAAGTCAACTCCTTCAAACCTTCAGTACCAGAATAATGCACTAGGGTTGTCTAAAAGCAACTCCATACATTACAGTTCTTTCGAGCATATTCTTTGTTGGTATTTTTCATGAATTGAGGTCAGAACTGGGAAAGTATAGTCCTACAAAAAGTTTTATTAAATTTCTGGATTACCATCTGTAGAAGTCTTTTTGGTCTAAACTTATGTGTGATATTTGACCAGAAAAACTAGACCCATTGTCTGAGAGCAGGTTTTTTTCCTGGATAAATTAAACATAGTTTTCTTTCCATTTTAGCAACTACTTAAGTTGTTTTAAAAAAATAATACATTATTAAGTGAATTATGGCTATTTGTTTATATTAGCATGTTAGAATTAGAAACAGAATTCTGGATTCTTTTATTGTGATTCTGTAGCTGAAGGAAAGTTGAATCTTATGCTGAATAAAGATAAATTCCTACTTTACACATAGTGAGGACAACACAGTAAGAGCACAAAATCTGTTTTACTGGCTCAGAATAGCTTTCTGTCTAACATGTATCCTGTCTCTAAGTACTGCTTGAAGCAAATGGTATAGAAAAGGCTACAAGAAACAAAGCAGGCATAATCTTCTCCCTCTTGCACCTTCCTACTTTTTATGTCTCAGTATGTTACAGAATCTCTGAGCTGGTGGTGATCTCAGGATCACTGTTCTCTAACTGTCCTTTGTAAATGTGTCTAATTCCTTTTTAGAGCCATTTAAACTTTTCCACCCTCTGGGAAAGGTTTCATATACCATTATCATATCTCTTTATGTGATATTTCTCCGGCAGGAGAGCCCTAGCCCACAAAAGCTCACATTGGTAAATGAGGTCTTCCAAATCTCTGACAACATCCCCCCCTGCACCTCTGAAGGTTCTGCTACCTGCTTTTTTGGTTGAATGACCAGAACTACACACAGTACTTAGGGTTTAATTGCAGTTTTGATGGAATAATGGTGTTTCCTGTTTTAGATCCAGTTCCTTTCCTGACATTGCTGAAATTCTGTTTGCTTTTTGACTACTCATGGGCTTAAGCTGGTGTCTTTTCTCTGAGTGGTAATACCTACTTTAGAGCCCATCCTTACTTATGTGTGTATGCACAGTTAGCATTATTTTTCACTTTCTGCATTTCTTTGCATTTATGGAGATTAAAATTAATCATCCATTGTAACACTCAGTATTATGAGATTGTTCTTCAGGTTCTCACAAGCAGTTTTAATTTGATTATCTGGAATAAGCTTTCAGAGTCTTTCATCAATATCTCAGAATCAGGAAATTGACTTCAGAATCAAAAGATCTTGAGAAGGAATATAAGGCAACTTTTATTTGCCTTCTTTTTGCTTGATCCCTTAAGATGATTATTTGCATAATTTTATCCACCAGTAAAATGGACTAAAACTGTGCTAAAAGAGACAGAAAGAGAGTTAATACAATCATCTTGTTTCTGAAATGAAGGTCTTAGGAATGCATGGTAACAGTGGTAACAGCAGCTCTGTTTAATTAGCTGCATTTAATTGCTCCACAGAAACGAAAGCAGCTGGCCCAACTCAGCAATGGAAAGGTGGGATATTGAAATCCAGAGCTGGACACCATGGACTCTTTATATCTGTAGACACCTCCAAAGAGTGTTTCACCCCACCCTTAACTTTTGCACTAAATCAGATGGATTTCCCTTCTGACACCCCTGTCTTCCCAGGTGGATCTGAAGGGAATCAGCCAGGACTGACCCTGGGTGAGAGTGACATGGAGGTCTTTGAATTACATGAGATGCTTCTCACTTCAGTCTTGGCATGCTCTAGGAAAATCCTTCCCCTTTACAGGTCGTGAGGCAACTAGGCTGGGGGATTGACAGAGAAATTTATTTAGTGTGGGATCTCCAGCAAAACTGGTCTGACAAAGCAGCAACAGCAGCCATTACCTTCCTTTTCTTTCACAAGCCACATCAAGCCTTTTACACTTGTCCTTTATTCCCCTGCAACTCCTGTTGATGCTGTGCTACTGAAGAGCTCTGTAAGAGCTGGGCAACAGCCAGATTTGCTAGGGAATAGGCTTCTGGCTTCACTTTGTTGCTTTGAGAATGTTTTCTAGAATCTACTATGTGTTTTGTTCTTAAAGGAAATACAGTTATGCTCAGATAGAGCCTGGAGTCGGGACTGTGTTTGATTAAAAGGTGCAGGTAAAGGGGAAATTTTTTAATATATATACACACAATTTTTAGTTTTAAAAATAATTTTCCCAGGTATTATCTATCCATCTAGCAGCTTTGAAAACTTGAATCAAAGAATAAGAATTTGGGGCTAAATTTAAGGTGATTTCATTCAAATTTTGAAATTTGAAGCATGAATACTGTAGTAGCATTAAAAATGTTGAACTGTTCTTCAAGAATAATAATTTTAAGAATTTTAGGAAATAAAACTTGTAGCTTTAGAAGTTTTTGCTACTGTGTTATATCTCCTAAGTAACCTTAAACAGCACCAAGAAAAGGAAAAATAAAAGAGAACTTTGCACTAAGGGAACCTTTTGAGAAATAATGCCAACGTTTAATTGCAACTTGGTGACCCAGTACCTGATTTATTTTGGCTTATTAGGTGTATATAATACTCAGAAATTCATATTCATTTGTGATACACCAGCATCATGGTTTAGTGAAACTCTCCTATAGCTTGGTAAACTGCAGGACACTGCATCTGGGAGTTTCTGAATAATTTATCTGAAGTAATGAGCATCATCATGTGATGCTGTATCAAAGCAACTGCTCAAGTGAAAGCCAGCTGGGTACAGCCGTTGTATATCAAATAGCTGCTTGAGTTGTCTCTCTGGAAAAATTAGAGAACATAATGAGCAAAATTGGAAAACCTGGGGAGCAGCCTCCATGGATACCTATTAGCAAGAAGTAATTTGATTAGTGCAAAATCTGTGAAAGTTCATTATTTACAAAGTTTCATAGTGTTATAAGAGAAATGCATATCTACATAAACACATCCATTTCTACAACATGGACAGAAAAATATATAAAGTATTAGGTGAGTACTAGATGTACTTATTTTTCTGTATCATCTTTATGAAACACTAATGGAGTTTTGGCTCAAAATACAAAAAGGACTCATTTTGTGCCCAACAGAAACTTTTGGGTTGTTTCCCAAAAGGCTTTATACAGTCTCACTAAAAGTAAATGCTTCAACACAAGATCCAGGAGAGGCTGACAAAACAGATTTGCTAAGGAAAGATGCACAGCTCTGTTAAGTATTAGACTGCTGCTTTTATGAGGCAGGTCTATTGAAAGTGCCATTTGTGACCACTCTGCCTGATGCTGACTAGGAATACAGAGACTTGATGTGCAGAACTGAGAGAAGGACAGACATGCAGAATTTTCAGCAGAGTCAAATGATGCTGCAGCTGGTCTGCATCTCTCAGGATCAAGCCCTGCTCTAAGCATTATAACTGCTTTTACTAGCCTGTCTCCTGGTCTCCTAGTAAATCTAGCATCAGAGTGGTTTAATAATAAAGTCATTTATGACACCTTTTGGATCCACAGTTTTAGATCACAAAACCAATTTAAGGATCTATTTGTGTCAATGGCTTTTGTAGCTATGGCTAATTGGTTTTTTTTCTGAGAAACATGAGAGAAATACTGCTTCATAAGGTTGTCATTAGCCTGGGAAAAAAGAGGCCATTGATTAAAGGCATGAAAAGAATGGCTTGTAAGCCAAATTACCAGTTGGGGATTCCCGAATAGCCAAGGGCACAGCCTGTCTGATCTTAGCAAAACTCTGAATTGCAGTGGGGAACTCTCTAAAGGATGCATTATCTTGTGATGTTGGCCTTAAATCAAGTCTTGTTTGGATGAAATAAACCAAAAGGCTTTCATTTTCAATAACAGATTTGTAATATGCTAATTCAAATATGACCCAAAACCAGAAACAGTCTCTAGCAGTTCATAGTGACGGGCATATTTTTATATGTATTTAGGTACATGTCTGCAGTATATGAAAGCCAGAAAAGTATCCTTCTATAGCACATGAAATGTGAATATTGAATCATTATTACATGGGAATTTGAAAGTGGAGGACTGCATAACAATTCTCTTATAAGTACTAACATAAAGCAATGACACTCTTAAATTTTAAAAATAATAAGAAAAAAATGTACATTGAGACAATGCTTTTGTTTCTTTTCATTGAAAGATATTTTATAAAAATGTTCTTTTCGAATGATAGGGCCACTTGACAGACAATAATAATGACTAAGTGGAATCTTTAGCTATCCAAAGACCTACTGATATTCTGTTTAAATTCAGTTTGCTAAAAACGTAATATAAACATTAAATGTGCATTGGAACATTGTTATAATTTATTGAATTTTGCTAGCTAACATCTTTCCAATGGAATAAATATTAGTAAATCCCCTGACCTTAATGTGAAGTGGTCCATTCCACATGTATGTACAAAAGTTGTCAATACAGCAACTTGTTTACAATTTGATGATGAAAGGTAAAATTAAAAGAAAATCAATTCATAAAAGCAATTTACAATATTTACAGGCTGAAGGAAGCATTTTACTATTTTCTGTCTTTTTGCTTTTTATGTCATAAAGGGTAACTCGAGTCAAAATGAAAAGGACAAAACTGGTCTCTTTTACAAAATCTAATTTGACCTACAGGTTTTGGACTATTACAGATGCTTGTAGTGAAGTTAACACTATTGTGATTTCTAGAACGTCATGTTTTTAATGATTCTAGTTAAATAGCTAAATCCATAATGAGAAAACAGAGCTTTCATTTAGCCTTGTGAATCTTATCCATTAACCTTTTAAGAGAGCTTACATCAGCTAGCTATGAGTAGCACATAGTGGCACCAAAACCTTCACTGGAATCTTAAAAATAATTTGTCAAATTACCAGTTAGCAAAGATGGGCAAAGCTCAATAACACATTTTGAAAAAATACTTTTACAGGAGCTTTAAGCACACTGTTCCAAGAACCACAAAGTATTATTCCAACTTCCCTTTTGTGGAAGGTGAGGTTGATAAGTGATTCTGCACCACCTCTGATAGAGCACACTGTCTATTCTGCAGAGAACTGCTGTAGTGGTTGCTGTTTGAGGAGCTTTTACCTATTTTTTTTTCCTCCTGGATCCCACATTGGTACTATTCTGTACTACCCCTTTTGCCAGTAATTGAATTCTGCATATGCTCTGATTTCCACTCCCTCCCCTGGCAAGGCAAGGCAAAACAAAGATACAAAGTAGTCTGCTGGCTACTGGTATTATTAGTGTTAAATGCTCTATCACCACTGGGCTGAAAATTGAGTTATTTATTATCAATTTGAATGCCATTCTGGAGTTCCACTACAGTTAGCGCTGCACTACTTTCATTTTAAAATCAATTTCCTGGAGATGCCTATCTCCACTGGTTTAATATATACCACATTGAAAATTGGCATAGAGGTCCTGGTGCTCTTCCAAGGTAGAAGTACTGACTGCTGAAGAGGAGGTGTAGTTAAAATAGGAAAAAGCAATAGATTTTCCATGTTTCAGACTGGCTGGTGCTCTCCAAGTCTAAAGAACACATCTCAGTGATTATTTTACTTAAAAGTCCTCATTCCCATTTCAGCTGTGTGGGGAACAGCTCCCATTCTATCCTGTCTTTCAAGAAGTAACTCCTAATTAATCCCAGCTGTCCTTTCTCTCACCTCTCAGTTGTCCTTCAATGAGTATTTTCCCAAGGATGTACTCTAGACTCCAGCTTCAGTAACCTCCACTACTCCCGCACGGAGGCCACGGAGGACCAGAGCTGCTTCTGGGATCACAGATGTGGGCTGCCTGGCTCACAGGGACCTGTGTTTTCCTGCAGTGATCTATCATTGTGGGCACTCCGTGCCCTGCTGAAGGGAGCTGCTGTGCCCAGCTCTGAGCAGCCAGGTTTGTGTGCTGCCAGCAGAACACAGCAGGCTCAGCCACCCTGTGCTCAAAACCAGGTCACCTGTATCCTGCAGGTTTCAGACTGGGAAATCCCCACGGCAACAGAGATTGTAAAATTTATTCAACGTGGAGAAGTTTAGAGCTGCCTTTGCTTATGCTCTGGCAATGTCACTGCAATCACAAGGTTACAGGAACAACAAGGACACTGCATCATGCTATTAATACGTCTGGTTTGGGGCTTTTTAAAGAGGATTTTGTAGCTTTAAGAGTTTTATGTGCCTACAGATACTCTTAGTCAAGGATTTATTAGTATATTTTTTCTCTTTAAGTATTATTAGATATATCTTCAGAAATGGGGTTTAAACCTGTCTCTTTTGAGGTAATTTAATGTATATAAAAAGACCAAATTTTCTTCCTTTAGACTAGAGGGCTACTTCAACTCTTAAACTGTTTATCATCCTCATAGCCTTCTTTTACCTCATTTCTATTCAACCTATTTCCTTTTCCATCTCTCTTCCCCTCCTCACCCTTTAAGTGATCTTAGCAGATGCGAAAGATGTCAGGCTGATAGCTCTGCAGATACAGACTCTTTATCAGACTTTAAAGATGTTGTTAATTCAGGAGTAAGCAATGTCAGTCCTGTGTCACAGATTATCTGTCATGGACTTTAGCCAGGCCCCTATTTAGAGAAGGAAAATCTATACACCATGTTCTTTATCTTCCTCAGTGGTGACTGCTGAAATATTTGCAGATTGACCACTGATGATGAATTAGTATGTAACAGGTGTATGCTAATCTGCACCATGTCATTGTGTCAGAAGCTCCATGTTTGATGGTGTTTGGGCTATTAACCAATTACAATCATGCTTATTTAGTATTTGCACCACATAATGCCCCAGATAAACCCACTATAAATGAATCACTAAAAGCACAAAAATGAAAACCACAAATGCTGAGCTAATTAGAAAAATACTAGACAGAATGAAAAAGAAAGAAACAGTGGGGTTTTTTTATATATAATTTATTAAATTCTCCCCTAATTCCCTCTTTTTATAACATCCTAACGTTTACCTATTTTACTTTTGCTGTGTATCATAAACCAGGCCTATTTTCTCCTGCATTTTTTCTTTTTAACAACTTCTGCCTCTGTGTTTCCTTGATTTTTTTTTTTTTAATTTGTTAAATTCCCCTTTTCTGCCTGTGTGTCTTTTAATTAGGCATTTGCCCATTGTCCCTCTTTCCTTGGAGTTTATCCAAACTCTAAGCCCCTAATTCTGTAGCCTGCCCTTGGATTTCTGCAGGCAGGTGCCTCTGCCCAGGCACAGACCAGTGAGGTACAAGGAATTGCAGATGTCATTATTCTGCAATTATTTTGTGTGTACGTAAATTGTTTTGTTCTCTCTGTATTTTTCTTTCCCCTAGATCCTGGTTGGCTTTTTTTCCTCATCAAGTTTTTCAGACAGAGGATGTCTTCATAGACAGACAACCATAAAATCCTTCTGTAGGGAAGGAGGCTGCATATTTACAGTGTTGGACACGTAGAATAGATTTCCACTCAGTGGACTAAATTTAAACTCAAAGGGTGATTTTAGCTCTGCTTGCTTCCCATTCCATCATTTAAGGAAATGTTTTGGATTTAGGGTGTATAAAGCTAACAAAAACTTTACCACTGTTTGTCAAGCTACATGCTCTAGTTTCAGAATTGTCACCTTCCAAGAAAAGAAAACCTGTAGTCTTGTTCTGAGATAGATGAATCCATTAGGGCATGAAGATAATCCGTACCAGTTCCTTTTATTTGTTCAAAATGCCTGTTGAAAATCATCCGTATGAAAAAGGCACATATCAGCCTAGAAGTTTGAAATATCAGTTCAGAAATCCATCTTTTTAGAATCTACTTTTCAGGCACTTAAGGTATTAATATACAAAATTAACAATATAAATTTAAATTTAGTGCTTGTCAATTGGCAAAAGAGAGTCACCTGCTTGGCTGTTATGTAATGACATGTCCAAAGTTATTGAGCTGTTAAATTAAACCTTTCCTGTTATAATGCTGATAATCAATACACTAATATTTGTGTAAATTTGCTGTGTAATCTGAGGTGGTAGGAAGTTATGCCTGTATTATACTTTTTTGCTTTTAAAATTGTTTTTTGCATCAATTTAATTCTGCAAGCACTATCATCTTTTACTGGGGAAAATTACTTTGCTGTCTAGTCCTAAACTCTAGCTAGTCCTGACCATCTTGTCCTACCTTAAACTCATGTGTCTCAGCAGTTTGAAGTCTCTTACATGAACTTCCTTGCAGCCCAAGGAGCAGTCTGAACCCACACATGCTTTTGTCTTTGCAATTCCAAAATGCATCTCTTGGCTATTGTCAGCCTTTGATGGGACTTAGCAGTAGAAAGCTGCTCCAAAATCTTCTGGCACTACAAATACCACTGTTCAGTAATTTCAACCTTTTAATTGTCTCTTAAACTTGGGCTACTCATTAAGTGATCAGCTTTTAGTCACCTAGAAGTGCAATCAGTCCTATTCCCCACTAAAGATGGTGATAGTTAACTTGTTAAAATTTGCACCTGTATGAGGGAAACTGTTATCTGGAAGAATCATGTCTGCAGCTGGTGCACAAGCAAAGATTTGATTGTACCTTGAGTTTCATCTCAGCTCTCCAGGAGTGCCCAGTCCTTTATTCTCTACAGAGTATCTAAAAATACAGTTGGGCAGGGTTTCACCTTCCTGAGAGAAAGGACTTCATCAGATGATTGATAAAGACATCCTGGCATAAGGAAACAGCTTTATTAAGTGCACAGACAGGAAATCACCCAGACTTGCACCACAGACCTGTCCTTAAAACTTCTGACAGGGAAATACAGAGACTTTTGAAAACCAGGCCTTTTGAACCAGGGTCTTTATCACAATGAACTCTAATTCAGTAACTTAGTGTTCATCTGAATGCATATTACAATGAATAGTCAATCATTTTTCATTTAATAATTTAACATGTCATTTTTCCAGTTTGCCACTTGCAGCTGGCATTTTTGCAACACATTTTATTTTTTAGACATCTTCTAGTGAATCACCAGATAGAGCAGCTGTGACAGCTATCCATTAATTATATCTCTGTATTAAAGTCTAATGAAAATATGACTTTCAAGGGAAAGTCTCCAGTAGGGCCCAAGTTGCAGCAGTTAAACCAGCACTATCTGGTAGTTGAATTGGTGGTTGATTAAATATTTGTATAGAGATTCACATAGCTGTATTAACCTCAAGTATTATTTATGAACAATTTGCCTTTGGGATTAGAATGAAGAAAAGCAATAGAGTTTTCATGTCTCAGTAGTAATTAGTATTGCCTTGATGCATATTTGCACAATGCCAATCACAGGCAATCCAAAATCACCCACGTGTGTGCCGTGGCCTTTCCCTTGATTTAGGCCAAGCAGAGCTTCTGTATTTCAGATACAGGAATGGAGATAAACTGCCTTATTCTATCTACTCCAATTTATAAAAAGTGAAGAGAAAACAATCAGCAAGGGTCTAGAGGTCTTTTAAGACATTAAAAATTGAGTGATGTGCAAGTTGGAAGCAGAAACTGAAATCAGAAGGCAATACATAAATGCGTTCATAATTTTGTATCGCAGCTCTCCATGGTCTTGTGACTCCTCAGTCAGTATCTGACTTGTGACTGTAAGTCAGATAGGATCAACCTGGGGACACGTTATTAACCCAAAGGGCAGACTCTCCATGTGGGCTGGGGCTGGAGAGACCCCGCAAACTGCAGCCATTTGAGGGGGGCAGAAATGAGGGGAGTTTAATTATGCAGACACCTACACGAGGGATGACCAGGTCTTGGAGGGATTCCCAGGAAGATACATAAAAGCCCAATTCAGTAGGTTTCTATTACAATCTCATTCAAGAGACGATAGACTGAAGCTTATGCTGGGGAGGAAGACCTGTTTCATTGATTACTAGAACTTTCTCATCATCTGTTTTGTATTATTCTGACCTTTTCCTAAATGAAATGGAAACTTTTCAATTTTCTCATTGAAAATAGATGCAAATGCTGTCAGCAGGAACCATAGACATACCATTTCTGTCAACTTTGTGATTTTCCTGTCAGATTTTCTTTTTGTTACTGGTATGCCATAATGCTGACAGCTTTTATTCTTCAAACAAAGCCTAGCAAGGAAGTTTCTGTTGAAATGTGATTATTTCTTTCACTGACATAGATGGGGACAGTTCCCACTTACTTCTGATTCTGTAACCGTGCTCCTGAAACTGTCACCCTTCACCTCGTTGGGTTTTTTCAGATACCAAATATTTTCTAGGAGCTGGCAGAATTCCAGAGAAAGAGCTGCTTTGTTCCTGCTGAAATCATCATCAGACATCCTGTGTATTTCAGCTGCAGTGCATTCAGGCATAGATTTTTGCTTACCACAAATAGAGAATATTGAATCACCTTGCAGCAATCTTTTCTCCATAAGCCACAAAAATGAGCTTCACTATGGCTACATTTAGAACCCATTTCTCTTTAAATGCCTTTTCCTATTCCTCCTAGTGGGAAAAGGTGAATCTAGTATCATAGATTTATTGCCACCAAATTTAATACTCCTCAAGAAATAATATATCTATCAGTTCTTCTCTTGGAAGGTTTCAGTATGCCCCAAAGTCTAAACCACTTAACATTCATCTCATCCATTATACGGGACCCACTAGATCTCTGATACAGCAGTTTTAAGCCTTCAATAGAGAGAGCAGGTATGAACCTCACTTTTCACCCTGGCCTGACCGGATGTGCGTGAGCCTATCTCTCTCCTGTCTTCTGTGAACTTGAATTTGTCATGGTTGCATTTACATGGGAAAAAAAGAAAAGTATCCGTAGACTTTCTGGCAAACCAAATGGATCCTGCCTGCTTTCTATATGTGGACTGCAAAGAAAATCCCAAGATCAGGAGTATGGTGCATTTCTCTCCCTGTCACTTACCTCAGTAAAGGTCAAGGAATCCTGATGGTAATACATCTGAAAAAATTGAAAATTAATAAATCTAAATTAAGATATATTTACTTGTACGCTTGACACATAATTTCACCCTTCTTTTAAGGAAAATGGGATGGAGGAAAACTAGATAGAGGAAAATGAGATGGAGAGGTGGCTAAACAAACTTAGAGGGGCCTGTCCAAAGAAAGGAAGGGAATCCAGATAAGCAGAGCATGATAGTGGGACCCAAGGCCTTGGCTTGGGAAATAGCCACATCTGTAAGAAAGAAGGCATGAAACTTTCCCTTAAAGAGCAGGCAACGAGGAAAGTGTTGTTGCTGTTGTTGTTATGACTTGTAAAATGCTGGCTGTTTAGTGGCAGATGAATGCTAAGAAATTTAATGGCAAAAAATAAGCTTTTAATTCAGCTGAAGTACCTCTCACCCCAAATCTCCAAACAACTGGGAAAAGGAACATGTATTTTAAGTCCCTCATCTTTGTTTAATGCTCCAATAAACCCAAATGTTTGCCTTGTGTATGGGACATATCATGAGGCTGTCTGATATGCTTATGCAGTCTACTCTACAAAAAAAGTCATTGCTGTTGAATTTACTACACCTGTTTGCCCTAACCCTGCTGCTAGCACCCCACAGGGAGTCAGCCTCCACCTTCTGCTGCTGACACCCAGCTTTTCGATGGAGATGTGTACCTTTTCCCTCTGATCCTACAGAATAATCAAAGACACTTGATCCAGCAAGATCATGTCAATATATGCCAACTTGTTCTAAATGACCTCTGGACCAGTTGATACTTTATACTACATGGCCACCCAATATTTGGAATGGCTCTAAATGTTTTCCACTAGGTTTTGACACTCTAGGAAACAAACTTCATTGAAACAATCTATTTCATATATAAACATACTAAAATTGTAACAAATAATGATCAAGACAATCACCATAGCAATTACATGTGGCAAATACAATATCTTGCTACTAGATTTCAGAAAAAAAATATACATAGTGTATTCATAGTCTTTCCAGTTGATTTCACAGAGTTTATAAGCAATCTCTAGGCTTCTTTTAATGCTTTTAGTATTTGGAATCTTAACTTCTTACACTCGTCCTTTAGATTTGATCTTCATCAAAGAAACATTGATGAGTGTAAGGTACCCCTTCACAATTCCTTCCATGTTCTTTCACTTAGGTGAGACAAAATGCATTCTGTAAAAAAAGATAATAGAGAAAAATTACAAAGTGTTTCTAAATCCTAGTACTGTCAGTGGTTTTAAAATGTGGAAAGCAGCATTATTCTTAAGATTTATTTTCTCGTTTACCACTCTTTCTTCTTCCTCTGTCTAAAGAATTAATCCATTCCTCTGCATAGCTGCCATGGAACTATGGATAGCATTTCCACAGTCAGCTTTGTTAACATTAAAATACATGTTACATAGGCTGTCTGGACATGATAGATGTCCTTTTCCTCTGCAGTCTCAGAACCCCAAATCTAATCAAGTCGTAGAAGTCCTAGGGAAAAGGCCAGGATCCAGTAGTACTAGGGAAGATGATGGACAGCAACTGTGTAAAGGACAGTTTGTTAGTTAAAAAGACGTCTTGTCTTCTTTGTTAATAGTTTCTAGAAGAAAATTTAGAGCAAAAACATTGAAGGACTTATTCCAGTTCAGAAAAATTAAAGCAGACTTTCCACTCTGATTCTTCTAGTGCTCATTTTAGATTTTGAAATTTGAAATCTGCAGAGTCTGCAAGGTAGAAAACAACACTTTATAACTTTTCTGTAGATCAATTCAAGAATATAGTGATTCAGAATATTGAAGGGGAAAAAAATACTTACAAAATAATACATAAATAGATACAGAACATTTATGTTTATGTATACCAAACAAAAGATAAACCTATTTGTCCAACTGTGCAGGGAAAGCTTTCTTTTGGATAAAAAAAGCAGGAAAAAAATTTTTGTTCTTTTTGTAGAGGTTAAAAAATAGTTATTTTTGGTTTATAAAACCAAGACAATACACTGACTAGCTTATTTTTTGTTCCTGTTCTTATTATTGAAAATGCTGATTTTATGCAAAATATTTTATAATTTACCTTTTGCTGTGGAATTGAAAGTTAGTGGGTTTAAAGTTTTTATGTTTAATTGGAAATGGCATAATTTTTTTTTTTTTTAATGAGCTGGTTTAATTTTCTATACAAATTCAGTTTTCCAGATACTGTTATAGTTCTACTGTCCTGAGTTGTACAAAGAAGGCAGACAGCTGGTAGTTCCTGCTGTTTGGATTTTCTCTCTGGGGCAGAGCACCTTGGAATGCTCGGTGAACATTGAGTACAGAGATATTGACAATGCCAGGTGTTTAAACCACATTGTGCATCCTGCTCTAAGCACTGTATGCACAAGATTAGATTCTGTAGCCCTGAACTGCGTGTTTTCTCAAATCCTGCTTTATGGACCTAGCTCTCCATGCCTAGGCATATGGGATATTTCATAACGAATGCTTCTAGGTAAGTTACACATCACAACAAAAGAGAATTCTTCTGGCATTATAAACAGCTCCGGTTTAGGCAGACATCAAAACCAGAAAGTTTTCCATCTGAACTTTTGCTTTGGATAGGCCTGAATTAATAGATTTTAAAGCACACACAGTGGACTTCTCAATGAAGAATTCGGTGTGTTTTAAAAAACTGTGTATTTGTTAAAATCACTGGAAGTAGAGTCTTCCTTGAGAAATAAATAACTGGAAATAACTGGAAATAGAAAACAAATCCTGTCTAGTTCCTCGCTGTGATTGTTAGCACTAGGTGGTATGCCATGTTGTCAATAATAGAGAAAAAAAACATTTAAGTAAATGCATTACAAACATTACTGTTGTGCTTTGGTGGACTTGCTGTATCGTGTCCTGCAGTCCTTATTAATACACTTCACAAAGGATAATGGTAATATGTTGTCTGAACTTGTCACTGAGGGCACTAAAACCACAGTCAAGAGAACAAATAAGAATTACAATTTTCCCTGAGTGATACATGCCAAAGTTTCTGCATTATTAGCTAACCCATTGCTCAATAGAAGCCGTCTTTCCTCACAAAAATCTTGTCTTTGAGGAAATATTACTGATTTACTATTCCAAACAGCAAAAATTAAATCAAGAAAAATGCTTGGTGGAATTTTTGGCTAAATTTGAGTTTAGAAGGGTGTGAAGAAAAATACGTATATTATGAAGTAAATACACCTTGATTAGAGGTGGTGTAGAGCTCTTTGGCTCTGCAGCCTTACAAATCTGCTGGTCTGGGGTCTCCACTCTTGCCATATAAAATAGGTCTATGAGGGATTTTTAATCTCCATGCAAAAGATGGTCCTGACAATTTGTTAGAGGACACATGGCTTTTTCAGGCACTCCTGACCCAGTGATAATTTCTGCTCAGATTATCAGAGACATGAGACTCACCTTGAGTTCCATAGCATTCATGGCACAGGTAAAGGCAGACCAGTGTACTCAAATACTGCCCATTCCAGCACACAGGCTGAAGTGATAAGTGTGAAAGAGGTCTCCACCCATTACAGCATCTTCCGTACTCCAGTTCCTCCCTAACAATCTGGATTTATTCAGGACTGGCTGCAAAGAGAGCGGAATGCCTGAGGGACGTCACTAGCTCCTTCTCTGTGTTGGGCCCTCATTTCTTCAGACTCCAAGGAGTGAATTTGAAAGACTTGAGGAAAGCAGTGCTCTGTTGTAAGGATCCACATTTGCCTTTCTGGACTTCTTCCCATCATCTCCTTCCTATATGTATTTCTCACCCCAGACTGAAATATTGATGGCTCAACTATATGGCAATGAGAAAGTTACTTGTGTGTCAGAAGACAACCAAATTCACTCAGCAAACTAGATAAGGCTTATGGTGATGTTGTTCAGTGTTTTAACAGCCTGTGCAACTTAGCCACAGCAGGAGACTCTGTCGCTGTACAGTAAACAAGAGCTGATTGATTTTGTAATCTCATGAGGGACACCTGCCTTCCCATTTGACTAAAGCTCTCATTTCTTTTGCTCTAGTAAATCTTACAAGCTAGAGAACAAACAGCACTCTAGTACTTCATACATTTAAAAAAAGAAAATCCATTTCCATCTTCCAGAAGACAGAATTGCAGGTGCAGAAGGTCAGCAGTACAAGTTCTCAGGCACTCTGGAGCACCATGCTCTCGAAAAAGAGCTTTTTCTTTTTGATACAGCTGAGACAATTTTAGCATCTGTGTGGTATGAACTGCATCTTCCTCGCTGCATGCATGTTCCTTTTGTACAATTCTATTTATATGAACAATAAGAAAAAATTTTTGTAAAACTAAATAAAAAAGGAGAAAACCGGTCTATAGGTGTTAGAGAGTAATGTAAAATTTATGCATTTAAAAGAAAGCAAAGTTTTCCATAAATTATTCCACATATGTTTAGAGACTTCTCATATTGCTTTCTTCTCTTCTTTTTGTTTTTTTGGTTTTTTTTTTTTTGACATCTTAATTTTGAGAGGTATCCCTGAAGTTATTTTAAAAATGTGTAGATGTGGCACTTAGGGACACAGTTTAGTGGTAGACTTGGCAGTGCAGGGGTAATGCTTGGACTTGATGATTTTAAAGGTCTTTTCCAACTTTTTAGAAAGTTGGAAATTTTATGATTCTGTGGTTCCATATGCCTCTTGAGGCAACTAAAACTGCCTCTTATGGCATATGCCCAAATTTTAGAGAGGACACTCCTGTTTCATCACTGTGCACCTTTTTAATGCTTTGTAATTATCAGATGTTTGGGGTCTCTTTGCAGTGCTGTGTTATCCTATAATCTAGAAATGCATTTTTCCCATTATTTACTGTGAATGTAAAGAAAATTAGAAGTCTTTAGAAAGACTACTAAGAATAACTTTTCAGTGATTCTAATTCTAGGGAAGAAGTATCTGTTTCATTTGCACACTGAGGGAGCACCTTGTTTATTTCTGAGCTGCTGAGAGCTGTCCCAGGAGTCATGGTGTCGGATGGGAGCTCCCAGCACAGTCCTGAGTCCACAGGCACCAAGGCAGCTGGATGCCAGCTGCAACCCCACACACTCCTTGGGAAACTGTGCTGTGGGGGAGAAGCCAGTTTTCTTTCAATTCAATGGATTCTACCATTTCAAAAAATTCAAAATTGCCCCTAAGCCTCGTTCTGTTCTCCAAACTGCACCCTGGGCCCTGTGCTGTCTATTTGCAGTAAAATCCCAGTGCAGGTTCTGCACACCACCAATACCAATATTAATTTCAAGTTCCTTGTGGGATTCAGGCAGAAGATGTGTCTCTGAAAGCTCTTAATAAACTTATATAGCTCTTAAATTTACAATTGTGCCCAAGATAAGTGCATTCAAATAATACAGAGTTTTTTTTCAACATTAAACACCCAGGGATGAGGAAACACCAAAATTTAGGCAGCATTACCCACTCTAGTCCAATCCTTTCCGTGTGAATCACTATATGTGTTAATTGCATGGGTTTATTAGAAAGAATTCCTGGTCTCATTTAATATGGCAGACACCCAGCACATAAGTTTTATGTGAAAAATTTACAAGTTAAAATTTACAAATTAACATAAAACATAAGTTTTATGTTAAAGATTTACAAAATCTTTAAGCAATTAAATTTATTTTAAAATGGGAGGTATCAGCTGTCTTAAGTTGTCAGTAACCGTGCTTTGTGTTATCACCTGCTCAGCCTACTTCTTAACCCATAGTCTTCCTTCAAATTTAAGTTCTACTAGCTCCAAGTGACCACTGAAACTGGGATTTAACATGTTAAATAACACTATTAACAAATATCTATGTGTGTATTTTAACATGTCCAAGTTCTTTGAAAGAAAATTAATTTCCTAACAGCATTTGCTCTAAGGTGGGAACAAGTTTTACTCATTTTAAAGACAAGGAAAAATTCTCATTGTAAAGAGCAATGACTAAATATTGCAAGGTAATTTGAAAGGAAGATCATAGACTTTGAGTTAATTTACAGCTGAGTTATGGTCAAAGGAAAGTAGTTTTTCCTCAGCATCTAACAATATTTCCACAGCAGCAATTGTGTTGAAAGATAATATTAAATTCTTTAAACTTCTAGTCAGCCTGTCAGAGATTCAAAGCACTACTAAAATAGTGCTCTAGCAATTTAGGAACACCTTCTCAGGTGCTGTGTTCATCTTTTTGGGGCCACTGGGAGGCACAATATTTTTCAAAACACTTGAAATTAATTGCAGTTTGTCATAGAACTGAGGTACCTTCACTAATATTTTGTCTTCATATGCCAGCTGCTTCCATTTTCAGTCTTGCATAGAGAAAATAATGGTAATATAAGGAAGCAAATGAAATATCCTAAGTGAGAATGTATTTTGCAAGTGTGTAAAACAAAAACTTAATATGTAAATATGTAATTACAAAATAAAATCAATTCTGTTTGGGTTTGTTGGGGTGGGGGTTAATGCCTTTTGAAGTCAATGTCAGTTTCAAAACTGTAAGAGAAGAAAAGAAAAATCATCAAGCAGTGCTAGGTCCTTAATCTTCAGGTTTTACTCCTCCAGGCTGTCATTACTCATCAATAGTCTGACTGATATGAGCTGGACAACTTTCATGTTATTCTGAAGTACCGATTTTGACAAGGCAAAATTAGTAACATTTGCAGAGTTCTTAGCAAATCTCGGTTATATTGGCAGGCAGCATTTATTTCTTCAGCCTGGAAGCCCTTGAATTGAGGATGCAGGATCCCAAGGGAGAATAATTCCCTTCAGAGATAAGTTCATGTCAGCTTTCCCTTCAGAGAGGTGGGTGAATTTTAATTAGGTGCATCTGGGACTTCTCCCATTTCCCAAATCTCCCTACTTCCTTCCAGCTCTAGCGGGGTCATGTCTCCCCAGCTCCTGAGTTGCATTTGATCCTTTAAGAAAGTCTCAGTTGAGATTTAATAAATATAGCTCAAGAAAGTGTGCCTCCATCTCCATATTTACGGCTTTAACAAAACCACATCAGAAGCACCAATATAAAACACACCAGCTACTGAAATGGAGAAAGGGAGCAAGTTATGCAACCCTTTATCTATTGAGGTTAGATAGCCAAAAATAAAATCACCATTATGAAACTTCCAAAATTACAGAGAAACTTATTTGATCCACTTTTTTGTGCTATACATATCCAGAAAGTGTTGCAAAAAAATTTGTGAGAATTAGATCCCTTGGACATCCCTACCCCACACTATCCCTCTATTCCAATACCTGGTAACTTCTATCCCATGTTCTCCAAACTCATCAATTTGATACTTCCTGGTTAAAGATATTTACACCTGTCAGTGAATCCAGCTTCACTGGAAGCTGCTTCTCTATCACATATTTTGTATTCCAGATTTGGAAACCTGTACTGATTAGCAGTGGTCCATAGTCCTTTCCATGGAGCTGTTAGATTTTAGGAAATGTTATATTAATTCTCTAAAGACTGTAGAATTGCTTTAGTTTTTAACAAAAGCAAGGGACCAGTTTTCTTGGAAAAGAAAATAATGCTGGTTATGCTTGTTAATGTGTGCTTCTCGTTACCCCTGAAAAGGAGAAATTCTTCCAAAGCCTGCAATTCTTTATAGCAGTAAAATTTGATCTCATCTCTTTGCCCTTCAGACAGCCTCTCATCAATCCCGTAATACATTAGTAACCTTCCCCACCCAGATCTCAGTGAAACGTCAATAATTATCTGCCATCCAGAAACCCAGTACCCTGCATGAGGCTCGTGTCACCTCTGAGAGTGTGTCTGAGTGAGGAAGGGAAACAGAATCATGTCTGACTGTTTGCCAAGAATACAGAGGAAAGTGATACCACCACCAAGAGCTCAGTTTAGTGAGGCTGGAGGGTGTGAAATGACTGGAGAGTTTCGGTACCTTGCACTGACGTCAAGGTCGAGCTGAAGGCAAGATCAGAATTAGTTCTTTTGCCACGGTGGGGTTATGCCATTCTTTCAGTTCATAGTATTTTTTAAGAGAAATATGTCAGCAGATGGAAATGCTGAGCAACAGAGCATAGTCGGCTGCTACATTAAATAAAATATGTACCTTGGAATATATAATCCACATTCTGTGTCTCTTATCTGGTGTCTCCTTTACTGACTAGCTGGAAAGACGTTTGGGAAAAATCACCATGCCTGAAAGTTAGGGATATCAGCAAAAGAGTGCAAGTGAAAAAGATGATGTGAGGAATGCAAATTGGTATGTACAGTATTGAAGTTCAACCCGTATAAAGCTGTAAAATGCTGAAATTTCATAATGGACATCTAATTAATATTTGTTGTTCTTGATGTTCATAAGGTCTGTCTTGGCACTGGATACTCATATTTCTCTGTCTAGCTTCATCAGATCTCTGCCTCTGATCAGATCTCTAGTGAGACAGACTTTGATAAAAACCTGCTGAAGTTATTCCACCACATGAAAGTCTGTGTCTTGGTGATACACATTTTTAATTGGTCAGAGCTGTTGTTTATGCTGTACCAGACAGTTCCTTTACAATCTCATGTTTATCATTTAATAGACTATCAGGAAGTAATTATCAGGTTTGTTTCACTTTGTCAGACTGGCTGCAGTATAATTCTATTAAGGATTCAAGTAAGTGTTGAGTTGTGTGTACTGCCTGGTTTTCAACTGGTGAAAGTATGAACTAATAGAACCTCCAGAAGAGAAGTGTCTGTTTGCTCAGGGTACTGAGTAGCTTAATTCTTAGATGATTCCTTATTTCTTTTCTTTTTATACATGAACATAAAATAACTCATTTACTTAAGCATTGTGGTATGTCATTAATTCTATGTAGAGTCTGTAACTACCGTGCTGTTCGAATCTATAATTTAAATGAGGCTTTGCACTCGATCTAACTGAACAGAGGAGACAGGTGCCATAATAGCTTGCAATAATTGACCTGGCAGAGCCATTTTGGAATCATTTGGGAGTAATATACTTGATCCTGCAACCTTTCCTCCCACAGACTGTCTGATTTCAATCTTACAGTTCCAACAGAGGCTATTAGCATGGCATCATCTCTGATTCATGGGGATGTGAAGAATGAATGCATTATATATGGAAAAAAACATTTTGATCTCTTGGCCATAGTAGGATGTTGGAATTGAGACGGATCAATACACATTGTTTGAATCTTATAGCTGAGATGATGGTGATCAACACAGGCACATAAAGTGGATGGATGCCAATAGGTTTCCCTGTTACAAGCTGGCAAAATTAAATGTCTTGCCATTGAGTTGGGCTGTCTGAACACAAACCTTTTCTGGAAGGGGGATATTCTACTCTGACTGATGAGTGTAGTCCTTTCCTCTCCTTTCTTCACTTGGGAGGTGCAACTTCAGGTGAGACTGCTGTTCTCAGAGGAAGCCAATAGTGTGACTTGTTGCATTCTCTGTCCTCTTCAGCAGGAATTTCAGGAGCAGCAGAAGAAGGAAAGCTGGGGTCAGAGATATGAAAAACCATGGGATGGTTTTGGTGGGGTACCTAAAGAACAGAGTATATTTGGTGACAGAATAAATGGCTTGGGCAGGAAAAAGAAAGTAATGATTTGTTACAGCCCTGCCACCCCAGTCAGATCTGGGCTCTCCTGACTCCCCTTACTGTTCTCAGCAGTGGTGAAGGGACATGGAGTTTTCCTGCTTGTGTGTGCACAGGCATTTGCTGAGGTTAAATGTGAGAAACGAGATACAGGCTTCCATATGAAATTGCATAGTATGGACAAAATGAGCAGAGCTTATGAATGAAAGGGTGAGATTTACCTCACTGCAACTGAGATAGCACAGAGTAAAATCAGACTGGCCAGTCTTTCCCCACAGGTACACCCTACACCTGGCCTTGCTGTGTCCACTGTGTGCTTTGCAGGTGGCTGGGTATACTTGTAACTTGAACAGCTCCCAGGAAAGAAATCACTTAGGGTAGACCACCCTCTGGCCTTAGGATTCCTCATACTGAGGGCTAAATGAGTTGGAAAGGCGTAACAGCATCCCTCAATAATTGTGTGGGCCTTTTGTGATCAGGGCCCACAGTTCTCAGGAAGGGCAGCAAACAAGTACAGCAGCTGAAGGCTGTATGGAACTAAAAACATATAGACTGAGGGTTGCTGAGGCAGTCTTGAGTCAGGCAGGGAAAAACAAGCTGGGCATGAGGAGCAGCATTGCCATTGAAGCTCCAGACACTGCAGGTTGTCAGGAGGGGTGTCAGGCCAGCCCCACAGATCGCACAGCTGGGGTGGTGGGGCTTCTTGGAGGTTTGGTAGGGAAAATAAGACTCACTCCCTGTGAATGCCAGAGTGCCAAAGGTTTTCTTGGCTGAACTTAGGGACGTCATCTTAGCAGATGATTCTGCTCTTTGCCAACAAAAATAACAGAGTCTAGAGGAGTGACTGGAAAGGTGAGGGGAGTGGGCAGAGAGGCTTTGGGCCTGTCAGCCTCTGATTAAGTGATGCTTCCTTAACATCATTTGAGTGGGAGGAATTAGCCCGCACAGATAATATCTGAGGCTTCACTCTCCTCTAGTCAGAGTAAAAATCCCTGACCCTGCAGGAAAGGTATTAGTGTTTCAGGCCTATGGGGCACGGCACGGCAGGTACTTCTCTGAGGACTCTTGTGCTTTTAAGTGGCTCCAATTATTTTTGAACGACTAAGTAGAGTGCTCATTAAGCATTTCCCTTTAATGAAAATAATGACCTACAAGGTCATGTTAATTAAGAAGCACAGTAAGTCAGTGAGAAGAGGTTCTGTTAGTACAAACAGTGGGCCCAATGCTGCATAACACCATGCTCACAATCAGTCTGGGTTTGTGTTCATCCTTGTAATATTAAGAACTTGTAGGACAGGATCATTGCACAAATAAAAATTGCAGCAGATCAGTTCAATCTGACAGCAGCCACTGGCTCATTATGTGGCCATGAGCAGTATCTGCTTTTGGATCATACTGACCAGAGTGCTCTGGCTTACTGTGACCAGGAGCAGTGCCAATTTACCCTGTTGAGAAGAAAAGTTGACATGTTCCAAGACTTTTACTTGCTTTTCAGAGTTTGTCATTTGGACTGGTATGGTGCAGGATCATACTCAGTGATGAAATTTCACAGTTGAATTATCATGTTTCATCTACCAGTCCCATTAGCTGCAGGAGGCTCTGGCTGTCAGACGCCCTGCAACTCCAATTAGGGCAGCACAGCCCAAGCTGAGCATGGATTTCTCCTCTGTGAACCACTTTAGATGTGCTCAGTCTCACATGCTCTTGCCACACATTTACTAACCCTCCCATTGCCCCACAGCTCCTCTCAGACTGTCTCAGCACAGCCCCACCATGTTCAGTGGGAAACCCACCCGAACACTGGATCTGGGATACACAAGACCCCAGCACAGGGAAAGGCTGTAGAGATGCTCTGCAGCCAGGGGTTCATATTCACACACAGCCCTGTGCTGCCATGAGTCCTCCTGGGCAATATCTTGGTGACCAGCTACAGCTGCCTCCCTTTCCCTTTACACAACGTACCCCTCACAGGACCAGTACTCTGTGTCCATGTGCCCCCTTAACTAACATCAGGAGCCTGGGAAATTCACAGGATATGGCACCTGACATCCCAAATATTTGGACTTTGGGAAGATGAAGCATGCATGCTGTTACCAGGATGACAAAAACTTAAAATCAATAAGCCCCCTCGGAGGGTATATAGGATTGTTATAGCTGACAGACCCTATGAAAATGGAGGAAAATATATATTTGGCCCTAAAACTGCAGAAAATTAGCTTTTAAATTTAGGTCTTACTTTTGTAAAGGAGTTAAAAGGCTCATTTTTTAAATGCCTGCACACAACCATACACTCCACTAAAAAGGTACCAGAGCTTGGAGAATTCTTGCACATCCATGTCTAGAAAACACCAGTTTTGCTGTGATTATTAATAAAACTTTGGATGGAAAAAGTCGTTACTTTTGCCGTCCAAACAAGGAGTTATTAATTAACATCTACACATAAAAAAAAAAAAATTAAAAGCAGAAATTAAAAATTCTGGCATTTGAGTTAGCAAATTGAGTTACCTCATTAAATATTAAGGTGTTATGGTAGAATTTTGTGCCTCATGTTACAGCATTGTGCCTCTTGCCATTGCTTTTAAGTCACATACATGAGTATCTGCTTTTTTGTGTTCAGTAGTAAAGGGCATATCTCTTCTCATGTGAACTGTGACAGCTCTGTTGAAGCCAGCAGAGCTCAGGCAATACACACCAGCTAAGATCTGCCCCTTACCATTCACCCCCATCTGCTGTGTGACTCAGTCATACCAGAACTGCAGAGCACCTGCCTGCCTGATGTTTTTTTAATGAGTTGAACTCTTCATGTTGGGTTTGTGTCTCTGCCAGGTTCCAGTTTAATCACATATAATTTTTAGTGTGAAGTTTCACCTTGGGCTTTGAACTGGTAGACACAGAACAAAATGTCCTGTTTCTAGTGGAACTTGCATAAGTAGTAATAATAATAAAAGCTAGGATACAAGGCAAGTATTTTAATTCATAGGTTATGACACTCAGCTTTTATGAGCAGGAAGAGGAATTATCCTCAGTAGACAGGAAATAATGAGGTTGACCCATATTCCATAATAGTGTATGAAAATTAACTAAAAATTTGTGTACCTAAGATAATGAGCACTTATATTTAAAGTTATAGCCTGGCCTAATTGTGTAAAAGTTTGTGGGAGAAGATGTGTGTGTACACTAATAGATTAGTGGCTGTCTCTGGAGTTTCTGCTCAGCTCCTGTAAAGCAGTTCAGTATGTAATAAATCAAACTCAAATGGCTTGCTTGTAAAATGTTTGGCTAAAATTATCCTAAGATGCATGAGCCCTGCTTTTCCAAGAATCGGATGTTCTTTTTTAACTTTCAGATTAGAGTCAATGTGTGATGTGTGTTTTGCAGTTATTAAGTAATAAAATTACTAACTCCGACATCCTGAAACCATGAACATCAGCTACTAGTGAGTGGTTTCAAAAATATAAATACTAACATATATTGGGATTTGCTGATTTCTTGATTTGTCCTTAGGAGACATTATTTTGATCTTTAAAATTCTGGTTTTGGAAAAGCATTGTAAAGGAGAAAATAAACAGGCACACACAAACTTCTTAGTGTAGGTGGTTTGTGAATTTATTAGTTGTCATAACTATAAAGTGGCTTTGAAAGCATTTGATTGGTACAAATAATATTATTTTTGTAGTTTTGTTACATCCTTTATCTGGGAATCTGAGTGGTTTATGTAATTTACCAGTGATTAATAAAACAGAATAGATTTTCAGACTGGTTGAATTTTGAAAGGCAAAGTTCACATAGTGGTACATTAGAACAGAGTAAAATGAAATGTCAATAAAGAAACATTTTATAATAGGAAGTGAAAAGAATAATGCTAATCTACTTAAATGGTAGGAGAATTTTGGGGTAACAGCGAGTCTTCCCTTTGGCAAGGTGGGAATTCCACTGAATAATGTGCATTCACAGTCATAAGAGTACATATAGCCAGTCAAGTGATTGAAATATTATATATAAATTTTGTTTGAAGAAAAATATTCTGGAATGTAATTTCTGTCACTCACAAAGGACAGCCATCAGGGAGCAACTTCAATGTGATTGTTTAAAAATTGAGTACACAACAAATACTCAGCTATAGAACCCTTTAAACTGCGTGTCCTGGTTTGTCTGTAATTTATTCTGAAAATGAAAGAATGCTTTCCATTGCACTCTTGCTGTTAAAGACAATCATTTGGGACAATCTGACAACAGCATATCAAAGAAACTCAGGCCCACAATTCTGTCTTTTGTTTTATTTGCAGGGATGCATCCTGCCTCCCTGTATGCTGCCTTTTTCACATTTTGCTGTGACTGTTAGGGCAATACTGGTGAATATTCTTTTTGTAGCCTGGAAGGGAGAGTCCATCAGCAAAAGAGTGATGCAGACAATCCACAACATGCTGCCAAATCACAGAGTTAACACACACACACGCACACACACACACATGCACACAATTATCTTAGTGGCTATTTCTTGCAGTAGAAATGACAGCACTTATACAGAAACCTGTGGAGGCTTTAGGTCAGTGGTCTGGCTTTGCAGAATGTCATGCTATGAGCACAGGCACTTCTGTTGCTGATCAACACTAGCAATGTCAGGTGCTTCAGAGAGAAGCACAGGAAGCCCAGGAGTGCCAATTAAAGTTTAATTTGAATTAGAGGAAGTTTCCTCTTAACCTTCGTGAGCTTGTGATAGGACCTCAATCTGAAGAAGATTTTTCCCTCAGTTATTATCAGAAATATTCATTATACTTATAAATTACTAAACTTGTTTTAAATCCTGTTAAGTCTTGGTGATACCTATGGTGCTGAGTTAATAACGTCTTATAGAAAAAAATTATTTGTTACTTAAACTCACTGGCTTTAGACTTCCTATTTAAATGGGCCGAAGGTAACTATGTTCAATTTATTTTCTGTATATATATCTGTAAAACAATGCCCATTTAAAACAGTTCTGATCTTTTCAACCTCTCTTTGTGCAGAATTAATTTGCCTCTACCTTTTTTCTTAATAATAATTAAATTTCCTAACTTGTCTACATCTGGCCTGCATTACTCGCCTGGACTGCAGGCAGTCTTTCAAGTTATTTCTACACCCCTTGCACTGTGTAGGAAGAAGCATTTGCCCCTTTAGTCTCCTTCAGCACGCAGAACTTGGAAGAAGCAACTGTGAGAGCTTTTTCTCTCCTCTACCTGCCAGCTGGGTTTGCAGTGGTTCATTGATGGGCTTGGGTGTTTCAGGGGCAGGAGCCCTGGGGTGGCTCCCAGTCCAGCTTCTCAGGATATTTCTAGAAATATTTCCAATGCTTACAGGAGGCAATGGTGCTGATGGGAGAAAGGTTGGAAGCAGGCACCTGCAGCAGTGGTGTTTCCTCAGGCTAAGTGCTCTTGCCAGAGCTGATGAGCTGCACAGCAGCTGAGTGGCAGTCAGTGGATCCCAGGAGAGTTTTTTCCTAGATGAAATGTAACAGTGGATGCCATGGTGCTGGGCTCCCAGTTTCATGTATACACAGAAGAGAGGAAGGAGAAATGGAATAGAAGGAGGATTACTTGTCTTCCAAGGATAGACGGTGTGCAGTGTAGCCTACCCAGGCCAGCTTGGACTGCCAGGCATGGCCAGAGGCTCCTGAACAGCTGGAGTTCTTAAGTCTTGTTCCTAAGGGTTACAACATCAACAATATTCAAAAGCAGAAGATGTATCTAAAGCTCCCGCTTAGAGCAGTATCACCTGAGCTGCCTCAGAGCAGTCATTTAGAGCATTTCTGAAGGCAAGGAAATGGCTGGCTGGTGAACTCATTCTCAGACCTTGCCTGAAGCATGCTCTTACACTGCATTGTAAGCACAACTGGTGTGCATTTGAGAATATTACATTTTGCCTAAGACAGATTTCCTAGTAATTTTTGTTACAGAAAAGTCCTATGAAGCTTTCACAGAATTTCTGATCAATTTCCAAACCAAGTAAATGTGCCAATAACCACAAGTTCTGCTGCACTTGGGGTAGGTCTTTTCCATCTTAGCCTAGCTATGATGACAAGAAAAAACCTTTTGTTGTCCAAAGCATTTCGTATTTTGATTTTCTTCATGGTGATTTTCCTAACCTCTGCAAAAATATGAACTAAAGGTCTTTCTATAAAAAGTTATAAACTGTCACCCTGATTACTGTGGGAACTCAAGGGAAACTGTCTCATTAATGCTGTGGAAACTGTTGTAACAGCTGTATACTTTTACACCTATCCAGCTGAGAAGTAAATATAATATCAAGAAGACAATTTTATTAGCAAACTGTACTGTGAAATCACTATTTCAGCTTATACATTTCTTCAGTATCAGAAAAGAAGCCAGAATTGTATTAAGCATTGAAATAATTGATGGGTGGAGCTACTTATATACTAAATTTGCTAACTATACTTATATTGTTGGAACCTTTCTGCTACATAACTGCTAAGCATATTGCTGAATGAGATTAATAGTATTTCTACTCAGAGGTCAGATCACCTTTTGTGCAGCTCAGGTAATAGAATCAGTAAAACCTTATTATTTAGCTGTCAGTTTTATTATCAGATGGAATCCCTAGTTATAATCCACTATCTGTTTTTTAATTTTATTTACCTGTTTCAACTACTCTGTAGTAGTGTGGCAGTTCCGATTGGTTTAAGTCTGTTTAAACCTGAATTGCCAATTTTAATATACAAGTGATTAAGTTGTCCAGTTTCCTTTTCTGTCACTGTGCAAAGGAATATACAGCTGTTTTGTTTTTGTGAATCCATATTCTTGTCTCTTCAGAGACACTTCAGGTCTTCTAGGTACCTTGAAAATTTGTGTCTTTGCTCAGACTAATGTTATTTCCATCTTTCTGTACATATATATATATAAATTTACAGTACTATTGTTATGCCACCAAGTAATCAAAGCCAGAAACAAAAATGTTAACCTCACTCCTCCTTCCATTTGAGCTTTGAGGAAAACTAGGGGTTTTATAAGTAGGTTGTTTTCTCTGTGATCATATCAGTGTGAAATGTATATTGAAATAAACCTCAAGTATGAAACAACTGCCATGTGGTAATTGTCTTCCTGAATCTTATTATATATGTGGAGACAGAACTTTGGCCTAGATAATATATTTCAACACATGAACACATAAAAAGAAAAAGAGACAGTTAAACAATGCTGTTAAGGTGATAGAAACATACTCCTGAAAATCCAAACACATTAAAATCCAGGTTCCTTGTGTGATTTCAGTTTGGGTCTTTTGTTCATGTAGACTGTGGTATTGTCTTTTTGTTACATGGGTATGGGTATCTTTCACTTAGGTTCTTACTTCTTTGAGTACAGAGGACAGACCTTTGTGTACTCTGGCACGGGCCAGAGCTCTGTAGAAGAGACTTGTGGCTATGGGATGTTTTAACTTCTTTTGCAAAGTGCTTGATGAAAGGAATTGCAGGAATTGCAGGCCAAGCTGGGTAGTTTGAACCTTGATTTAACTTGCCCTTGCTGAATGTAGCTCTGAAGACCTGCATTCTTACACTGCAGTTTGGTGGTGTTCATTGTTTGTGTGGTGAGTTTAAGACTCTGAAACCCATCTTAAATTTTCAGCTTTAATTATAAAATTTTAGTATTAATTTCCGTACATTTTATTGAAAATTAAAAAAAAAAAAAAAGGCGGGAGGAAGACAATGAAATATTTCTGTTCACGTGGTTCGTCTGCAATTTTGCAAAGAGCAGCTTCAATAACAGACTTTCCTTCATGTGAGAAAACAGCAGAATGGATGGGTTGTGGCTGTAGGCTGCTCTGTAAAGTCTATAGGGTCTGCTTCTAGCAGGGGCTGGATAGGCTACAGCACACATGTGCTCCCAGCAGACAAGCAGTGGTGAAATTCAAGTATCTTGGATTACGTGATCTTGGAAAGAACAAGTACTTGCAAAGTCTGATATTGTCACTTGTCCCTCTGTTATCTCATGCAGATATATGTGCAGTACAGTTGTGATAAGAAGGTGCACATTTCTATCTCATCAGCTGACACATTTGTGCGTGCTCAGAAAGGACAGGATCTGCAGAAATTTTACCTGACCAGGTTTTGAAACATTTAGTGATTTTTTTGAGTTTACAAAAGGCCCAGCTTGACATAAAAACATTCTCTTTAAGTTCTGTTCCTAAGCAGAAATATTTTTATAGCATTTCAAAGTCAAGATCTATTGATTTTTTTATCATTGTCCCAAATATATTTTTCTGAGCCTTTTCTAGGAAATAGCTGGACCAGTTTGGTTTCAATTTTCTATCAGAAGTTCAAAGCAAGTAGAAGGAGGTATATGAGGGGAGTTTTCCAGCAGTTTGGTGACAGTCATTGTGGCCAGCACTGCCCACCACATAAGGGTCCTGCTCTGAAGCCACTAGAGAGCAGCTCCATGGACAGCTTGTCTTCCAGGCTGATGTCCTATCCAGGAATGTTCTCCTGTTTGCCTGCAACATAGCCAGGAGAGCCACCTGGGTTCTGGGCACACATTTTAATAATCACAATTGCCACAGAAGCACGGGCTAGTTGCTTTAAAATACAGTTGTCACCTGTGTAAGTGTGAATATGGCCTTCGTAAAATGGACATATTTCTTCGTATGACAAGTTTCCTGGACAGTTTCTCTTTTCCTTTTCTTGGTGATGCCACAGTCATTGGTTTAGATCTGAGTCTCACCAGACCCGGCAGTAAACAAGAGGTACCGTCCCTGCTTTCATTCATGTGATCACTCATACTTATCTGACCTCCCCTCCAGAATATCAGGGGCTGAAAGTCCCACTTTATAACTGCTGATTTTCTGCATTGCAGATTCTCTTTTTTTTTTTTTTCTCCATGACCAATTATTTCTCTTTTCTCTCTAGATCCTAAATTGAAGTGAGTCACACTTAAGGCTTTAAGTGTACTTGAGGAAATCCAGCTGAATTTAGTTTAAAGAGAAAAATGAGGCAGATTTCTGTCTTCTGAGAAACTGAATTATGGAGATGTTAGCATCAGATACCCTGGCAGGATTTTATTTCTTTTGTTGGCTTTTTCCATGTTCTTTTATCAAAGCTTAAAACTATTGAGTTTAAACTCTTTAAGCCAGTTGTTTTCCAGCATGGTTTCTCATAAAAAAAAGACTGAAAAAAGTGAAGTGCTATTTCTAGCTGAGGTTATTTAAGGTTTTAAAGATGGTAATGCAATGTTGCACCTTTAACTTTAATATATTCTGCAATAGGATAGTACAGACTCGGTCACTTACTAAGATGTTTTTCTTTTGGTTTGGTTTTCCATTTGTTTTAGAGCCATTCTCTGCTAGCTTGTTATTTCTGTAAGAGGAAAAAACGATGTCAGTGTTTAAAAGATAATACTGTGAAGACATCCACTGAATTATGAAATCGTGCTTCATATGTCTAAATGTTCCAGAGTGAGACCTACAAAGCAGTGCGTGCCGGTAGATGCACAAAATTGGATGTGTGTATATTTGGGTGCCTGCTCTGTTCAGACTTCAGTCTGGCTGCTCGTCAGTCTGCTCCTGGAGCTGTGTAACAGTATTAGTGGGGCAGTGAGCCCAGCTTAATACACCATCATTTTGGTCTGAAAATGTGGGGTTTTTTTCCATATTTTACATGCTACGCTAACAATCCAAGTGCCTGTGCAGTTTCCGAAGCCCTTCGAGAGATGAATTTATTATAATGCTGTTGTCATAGTTTCCTTGGTCACCTGCCATTCTCCAAAATCTCTGCTGTTTGTTGCCTGGTGCTTTATTACATCAGTCTGATTCTGAAAAGAAGTGAAATACCATATTTGTGCTATGCTTTCAAAGCATCTACCAGGATTGCTGGTTTGAAACATTCTGTGGTGCTGTGTACTTATGATGCCTCTGAGCCAGGAATAGAACATTTCAATAGTTAAGGCTTCCAGATGAGCTAAAAAAAACTGCCACAAAGGCATTGCTGTCTGTTGCATCATTCAGTGTTTTCTGATGTTGATGTGCAAGAGGTTATTAAACATGCTGGTCACCCTTGCTCAAATTTACAATTTTTATATCCAGCACACATACACTGTTTTTACTTCCACCAAGCGCTCTAGTATAGCGTCAGTACATATGTAATAGCATCATTAAAAGATTTATGAAAGTCAGTATTTCACTGCAAGTTATAAAAAGTGAATCACGTTATATTTTACAGGGATTTTAGAAAATAACATAATTGTCGTAATAGTCTGGAGAAAGGGTGAAGAAAGAAATTTGAACAAGTATAAATCTTGGTTGAAACATGTCCACAATAATGATGTTGCCTACCATTTTCTTCAAATTAGAAGAATGAACATAAAGATCAGAATTTGTCTTTTTGAAGTGTCGATTCTAGATATTGAAAGTTTTCAGCTATTTTAGCATCAGAATCAACACAATATATCACTTGCTCTTTGGACAGTCTAATAATTCTGTTATAAAGAATATCATTGTGGTCCCTTCTGGCTTCATCATTTGCTTTTACTGTTCATTTGGACAAACAGATTCCAGTGTAATAAATTCAAACAATATACAGTAACTAGGGCTGAGAAATTATTACCATGTAGTCACCAAATATCTAATGATATTAGAGAAAACAATTGAGCACCTAATTTAGAAGTTACATTTTTCTGCTATTATAAGGGTTATAAGCAGTTTATAATTTTTCATGTAATTAGTTATGCAAATTAATATTCTTTTAAATATTGTGATGAAGCACTTAGAAACTCACATTTTCTATGAGAACATTTATTTCAGAGGTCAATTTTAAAATTTTGACATAGCACAAAATTTGCCTAATTTTCAAATTTTTACTGATACAATTTCTACTCTGTGATCAGAAGGAACAGTTTTCAGGAACAGTGCAGTGAATCACTAAATTTTCATAATTACTTTTCTTCATATATTCTAACTCAGCCTTATCATTCATAAAGATGTTCATGACTGCTAGCTCCTACAGTGAGAAAAGTAACAAAAAAGCTGATGTGAGCATAGAAATGGCACATATTTATGTATCTACTGTTCCAGTAAGTCCTGAATGCTGTAGTGTAAGACACTAAACATAAAATGGATGTTTTGTTAATCATATCCATCATAATCATTATAATCTTGGTGTGGGCAGAGGTTTACCCAGTCACAGGTTTATACACCAGACCTTCACACGTCATTGCTTGCTTAATCCCTCCTGTGCTTAATCCCTTCCATTTTGTGCACAGCCAACCAGTAAAAAATACAGAGTATGGGTAATTTTTTAGCCTGGTGAGAAGGATGCTCCTTTATAGGAAAATATGTGAATTCCAGGGTCTTGTCTGTTAAACAAATAATCATAAGAACTGAAAAAGCAAAAGCCAATGAAAACAGTTACTTTTAGACTGAGAGCACTGGTAAGGCTATACTTCTAGGAAATGGTGAATTTCCTTCAAATCTCCTTTGAACATGAACACAGTATCTTGCTGGGAAGTAATTACACACTATGTTTAAATTAAACAAGTGTTATTCTTACAAATCTCATCCAGAAAAAATATCAGCAGCCAAATCTATCCCAAATCTTATTTCCAGTTTCTGAATAGTTATGGGTCTTTAGGTAAATATATTTATCATCCAACTCCATTCAGAATAAATATTTTAAAGATTAATCTTTATCGTATTTTGGTCTCTAGTTAGGGATTTTGTGTTCTTGTAGCATCATTCCAACTTTCAGTGAAAAAATTAATTCTGTGGTAATTTCTCAATTTACAATACTATTGCCCACATTATTAATTGTAATTAGTATTATCTGATCCATAATCCATGTTTGGCTGAAACTCAAGGCTCTCAAGAGCTAATCCCAAAACACATTGTGAAGTCAAAAACCTGGGAAATAGGATGAGTGGAAAAAATTGGACTAAAAATACTGCATGTGAAACCCAGCCGAGAATCTTTTGCAAAATTATATTTTACAGAGCTGTTTTCTGGGACTGAAGGTAGCTCTTTAAATCATGCTGAGAATGGTGTAGTCTACTAGTCCACAGAGAATCAGCAGCCCTGGACTCTGTCCCATGCATTACCAGGGTTTTAATGTGTGACTATGAGAAACTGCATTTATTTTTATGTTTCAACATCCCCATCTGCAAAAATGAGCATAATAGTATTTGCTTAATTTATTTGCAATTTAAAATCATTGGTATATTCTGAAGAAAAGACATTATAAAGCTCATGCTTTTCCTGTGAAATAAAATTGTCCATCTATTCCATTGAGCATTGCTACCCCCCTATGTGAGCAAAACGTGTTATTAAAGGGAGTATTTAAAGATAATTTCAGTAGGAGCAAAGGACACGACACTGTGCCTTTGAAAGTATCCCTATTTCTCTGTTCCAGAAGTTCTTATGACAACCATTGCTTCTGTAGGTAAAACAACCATGCATCTAGGAAACAAAGTAGACAATATATATAATTTTGCTAGCTCTAAATGTCATGAGTTTATTTCTGATTAATTTCAGTGCAAGCAAATCTCCTTTCTATTGACTTTAATGTGCACTGGCCCAGGTCCAAGGGATTCAGTACAAGCTGTAGCTACCGATCTCAAAGCAACTTTAACTATGCCACCAGTAATAACAGCTCCACATTCAGAAGCAGGTGCTGTTATTTTGTCAGATTTAATCAGCTAATCTCTTGGTTTAAATATCATGAATCAAAAGCGCAGTTTAAGCTATCGTATCTAAATGCTTCTTAACATAATGTTACTGTATTTTGTGGATATTTTGGAGTAGTCTGTAAGCACGTATCAGTAGTCTTGTGAAAAAAGAAAGCTGAGCACAGAAACCAGATTTGGCATTTCATATGGAAAAGATTCTGCTAAGCTGTTGGAGAATTAGTTATTCAACTACACATTTGGAAAAGAAGTACTGCTTTGAGCAAGTAATTTAAAGAACAAACAAAATACCTCAGTAGTGAGGATGATGCAGAGAACCATGATTTACCTGGAGTCAGCACATAAACTCTTGAATATAAGGATCCTTGCAATTCAATAAATACTGAGTTGTAACTGGAGGCAAATTCAGGTTTAATTGAATAGAAACATATCTGTGTATCCTGGAAATCTCAGAAAAGCAAAAACGTTCAACAGTATGGCTCAGAAGCTGAAATGCCATCTATCCCATTTTATCAATTTCTCCATCTGCTTCCATTTCAGCCTGCTGATAAGAATATAGAATTCTTTTCTGATGTGCTGTTTATCATAGATAAAACTCTTTTCATTTCATATGTATCTCAGATAAAAACTTTTTCATCAGTCCTGTGTCTTTAGTGTGTTTGCTTAGAAGTTTTACAGAATAAATAATTTTTAGTTACTTTGAAAATACTGTGTTTTGCCACTGCTTGACCTGTTGCTACTATAACTTTATGATTATTAATATGTACTGTCACACAGCATAAAAGAGAGCCCTTTTTTGAGGTTACCAAACAAATGAGTATTAGCTTATCTCAGCCCAGAAAAATTTATAATCTAAGAAAACTCTTGACAACTCCAGTGCAGCAAACAACAATCAGCTTTCAAAATATGTTGAGGGGATGCCTGACTACCTCTTAAAGGTCTTGTTCTGCATGAGATGTAACAAGATAAATTTAGTTTGCTTGCAGCTCTGTGCTGGCCAGTCTGTTGCTAGACTGTTCCTGGGACCTAAGTTGTGTAAATGTGGCTGCAGTGAGGGCTTATACACTACAGGCTGAGGGCAACATTAAGTCCCTTTTGTTCAATGGAAATTCTGCACGTACACCTCAGTTCATAGTGAGAAAAAACTGAGGGCTTGGTTGGACCTGAGAAGAGAATTCAGATGAGAGAATTTAAATCAGCCATTTTGCTTTTCTGAATTTTACACTTTTACACTTAATTGGGGAGGGGGTGTTTGTTTACATTCTGCTCTTTTCTTAAGCATCAGAACAGCTGTGTTTAATGAGCTGGAACTGAAATAGGTCAATAAAATATTATCTGTGTGATTAGAGAGAACCTACTGGATATGTAAATATGATTAAAAGTCCTACAGTTTAGATTGGAATGTGATAGCATGTACAATTAAGGATTAAGGGAATAGTTTTGTGAAAGAGGAAAGCAAATTTCTCTTTAATATTCAATTAATTTCAATGAAAAGTATTTAGATTTAAAAGATCTAGCCAGTAAAAGCAAACATTCAACAACACCCAAGCATTTTCAGAAGGCATTTGCATTTCAGCCTCCTGAGCAGGCTCTGTATTGAAACACATCTTGGAACCAGAATCAATCAAAGACTGAAGCTGAAATGGACAAAAGAAGGAATAAATACAGAGGCTAAGTTTATTTCACCCATTATATAGCATTGGAAATTTCACTTTTTTGTACACTTGCATTGTCTTTCTTGTTCCTGTTTCTGTGCAGTTCTTTAAGCATTTTTTTAATACTTTTGGCAAAAAATTATCCAATTATCTAGGCTACCTCAGATCTTGTAGATACTGCTAGTATCTTCTGCCTTAACAGAATCACAGAATGCTTGATGTTGGGAGGGACCTCTGAACTCCGTTATCTCATGGTCACTGCAGCCAAGGCTGCCTTTGACCTTCCCATCCCCAACAAGTCCCTCCTTGTTGGTGAGTATGACATCCAGCGGATCACTTCTCCTCTTTGTCTTCTCTTGGATGAGAAAGATCCTGATGCACTCCAGGAACCTCTGCTGTGTTGTCCCTCCAGCAGATATTGGGCTGGTTGAAGTAACCCATGATAACCAGGGCCTCCAAATGTGGGGCTGCTTCTATCTTTCTGTAGAAGGTTTAATCTGGTTCTTCTGTCGAGGGTCTAACCCACTTGTGCTTCCTGGTCAGGCAGCCTATAGAAAACACAGACCAACCCTTACCTCTCTTCTCTTTAATCCTCATCCATGAACTGTCAGTTGGCTCCTCATCCATCCCCAGGCAGAGGTCCATGCATTCCAGCTGTTCCATCACATAAAGGGCAACTCTACATCCTTGTCTTCCCAGCCTGTCCTTCCTAAGGAGCCTGTAGAAGTCTCCCTTCCTCAACTCGAATATTGCTTTTTGTCAGGCCAGTCAGGTTTTGCACACTGCATTGTATCAGTTCACAGACCTTCAGATGCTCTAACATCATTATTTTGGGGGAAGAATGCCATATAAGTGACTAATGTATTATTAGACTTGTGTCTGCTTCAAAAAAGTAGTGGCAATGACACCTTGCTGGGCTGAGAAACCCACCTACACCATCATCAAGAACCAGCAGTCCTGAGAAAAGCCACTTTTTGACAAATTTTGTATAAGTCACAGCTTTTCTTAAGATTTCTGATTCATTTCAAATGCTAATTCAGGGTGAATCAACACAAATTATTAGAGGCAACATGTAAAAAAAAATATTAAGAAAAGAGGGAATACATTTGTGAGAAGATGTATGAGAATGGAACTGAGGATCTGGAAGAAGTATTTCTGAACAGTGACTGTTTGGAAACTGTAGAGGGAAAAGAGGGAGTGAAAGGAGCAACAGAAGAAGTAGCTTGTCTGTAGAGAAACTGTCATTCCTCGAGACATGTTGTCCACATTCCACATTACCAATTATCCTTGGTATCACACAATGGTTTGTGTTGGAAAGGGCTTTCAAAGATCATCTGGTCCAACCCTCCTGCCATGCACAGGGACATCTTTCACCAGACCAGGTTGTTCAAAGCCCTCCTCATTTCTCCTGAAGATTGCAATTCCATTGGAGTTTTAATGAGATTATTAGCCCATAGGTAATTATTCCTTCTTCTGAAGATAAAAGGGAAACTGAAGAATCCAGTAAATCTATATACTTTGGAAGCAGAACCCTGAATACAGGGATTTTCCATCCTTGTCATATTTCTAGCTCCATCCTTGTGTGTTCATGAAGTGTTCAGAACTCAGCTGAAGGTTAACCTAGTAAAAGATACCCTCAGTCCAGAATGATACCCACACATAGCGATAACTACAGAAAAGCTAAGCACAGACTACCTTAATCCTAAACTTCTTTCAAGGCAAAATAAATTTTGATGGGAAAAAGAAACAGGGTTGAAATGACAAATTCTAGACTTGTGCTAAAACACTAAACTAGACAAGTCGCATGTTTCATATTTAAAAAAAAAAAAAATTTGACAGAGCAGCATATATAACACTACAATTTGATGCTATGAGGACTACTAATGTGTGGGCTGGGTTTTTTGGTACAACAGATGTAAGAAGCTTATATATTCTTAAGATATTCAAGCTATAGCTCCTGGAAGATTGAACTGTAAGAAAAAATAAATATGAAGCTACTGGTCAAAGATTGCATTAAGATCTCTAATGATAGAGGAAGTACTGAAAGAACCTGTGACATTAATAATGGGAAGAAAAAGTGAAAAAAAAAAAAAGAATAGGAATTTTGGAGGAAAAAAGGGGGCTAAATTGATTTATTTAATTTAAAACTGTTATCTTACCCATCTTTTAATTCTTTAGTAGGTTTTTTAGGGTGCATTTATCTTTGCTGCCTTTTTATATGATAGTGATGAGGTGTTAGTGTACTATAATTTGCTTCTATACTGGAACATATGGCAACACTGTCTGGTTTTGTTATTTTGATCTTTTTTGTCTTGCATCAACTGCATACAAATGAAGTTACAAGGTATTTTCTTTGGCAAATGTGAAAAATAATCTGTGGATGTTGTCAGTCTACTATATGGTTTGGAATGGACATCAGAAAAGAGACTATCCTAGCTGAAAATTGCACTTTGATGTTTTCAGAGTCTGCCTATGCACATTTGTTTTATTTCTGTTCATTAAATTAGCTTATATCACTTTGAAAGAGAATGGGAAATGCTAGAACTAGAACCATTAGCAGAGATTCCCATTTTCTGGCCTCTAGATAACACAAAGGTTATCAAAAATATCCATTAAGATTTAAAAAAAAAGGTAAAAATTGGTCTAGAGTTGACATTAAGGGCCTTTGTGTGCTATCCTGAAGAGATCAAGATATTATTTTGGGAGAGAAGGGGAAAAGTTATGCAGTTGATTCTGCTCTCTTTTCTTTCTTTCAAACATTTTCATCTATTTAATAAGATTTGCATTAGACATGAGTTTAAATCAAAGACTGCAGACATACACTTTTAGATAGATTAAAAATTGAATTTGGTATTCATATTTGGCATCTCAAGACCATCCATATTGCAGTAATCTAATGAATTTTCCCTTTCTTTAATCCAATATTTTGTTCTCGCAAGATTGACTGCTGGTGTCCTTGGTTTGGGTTTTTATTATATTTTTTTTCTTTTTACTGTCACAGTCTTTAATTGTCCTTAATATCAGAAATGTTTAGCAATTTATCAAAATTAAAAACATAAGTGGCCTACTTACGAGGCAATAGCAGTAGTTTCCCTTGAGGAGTGATCTCCTTCTGACCATTAGATTAGCTAATACAGCAGAAAAAACCCTCCATCAGTAGTTCCTGGTTTTTAAGACAGGATAGCGGATAATGGACATTTACTAGGGGTTAAACTCTTCTGCTTCCCATCAAGTGGTGATGCTGGTGCAGGGTCTTTGGGAGAGGAGCCCACGGTGCTGCAGGGGACAGTCTGGAGCCCACCAGGGCTGGGCAGCAGGTGGGTGCAAGGACCACCCAGGGTGGGAAGCTACTGCCAGTGGGAGATGTAAATTCATGTGTTCATGCACAGAAATGTTCCTACTCCAACAACTTCCACATTTTGTGTCTCTATTTCCTCAGTCCTTCCACCCTGCTAAATATCCCTTCTTTCTCGCTGCTGTAGAATTACCCAGATTATCTCAGCTTTGCACAGTCATGAAAGAAAGGTTTTGGTTTATTTGTGTAACCTTGAATTGTAGAAGACTTAAAAGTATCTGTAGCAAAGCTGTGTGCTCTGCATCACAATTTGAGTCCTTCATTGAGAGCTCCTTCTCATGAGAGACAAGTGTGACTACACAAAATAACATAGTCATCAATAGACTCACAGGAAAATTTCCAGTCCTTTAAAGATTTTTTTTTTTAATGTTTATTCTTGGAATAAAAATTAATAAATTTATTGCTATTAACAGTTAAGAGAAAGATCCCAAAAGGCTGTGGGAAAACTTCCGTAAGAAAGGGAACAATTCAGAATCATGAGCAGGGGAGAATATAATCTCCCATCATTCAAGGATAATTTGATCTGTGAAATGGAATAATTGTTGTCTGGTTGCAGTGAATTACTTTTGCTACAGCAAAGAAGGTGCTGTTGCCTGCCATTTTTAGGTCAAAACAGCCTCCAGACTTCAGATTTTGCTGTGTGATCACACTGAATTGAGAATTGATGATTTCTGGGACCTTGATACTAATGCAGTATTTTTCATTACTTTCATTGGCTATTTCAGTTTGTTGTCATCAAGTGTGGAGGGGAATGCCTGTGACTGATTGCTATGAATAGCTGGTGTCTCAGTTCACTTTATTAAATTATTTCAGAGCCTTGGTAATGTCCGGACGGCAGAAGTCTGACCTGCAAATTGAACAGTGGGCAGAGTTTCGCTCAGAGGGCAGAGTTTAGCTCAGAGAAACTGACACCAACTGCTTTTAACTGCCCTGTTCTGAAGGGACATGAGAATGACCTTGATGTTTGTAGTATTGCAGTTGCTCGTGAGGCCTCCAATTTTTCAGGTAATTAGATATCATCATACCTAACACAAGAGTGCAGGATACTGGAAATCTGAGAAATGTGTATTGGGCTTGCATGGCAAGGTTTTGGTGGCAGGTGGCTTCTGGGAGAAGCTGCCAGAAGCTTCCCCCATGTCCAGTGGAGCCAATGCCAGTTGGCCACAAAATGACCCACTGCTGGCCAAGGCCAAGATAATCAGTGACAGTGGCATCACCTCTGGGATAACATAATTAAGTAGGGAGGGGGGAAAGGAAAAAAAACAACAGCTACAGCAGCCAGAGAGAGGGGTGAGAATTTGTGAGAGAAACAGCCCTGCAAACAGCCAGGTCAGTGCAGAAGGAGGGGCAGGAGGTGCTCCAGGTGCTGGAGCAGATTCCCCTGCAGCCCCTGGTGCAGCCCATGGTGAGGCAGCTGTGCCCCTGCAGCCCAGGGAGGTCCATGGGGGAGCAGAGATCCACCTGCAATCCTTGGAGGGACCCCATGCTGGAACAGGGAAAGACCTTTATTATATTTTTTCTGCCCTGTCCAGCTGAGGAGGAGAATGAGAGAGTGGCTTTGGTGGGCACCTGACATCCAGTCAGGGTCATCCCACCACATAACAATTAAGCATTGTAAACATGAGACTCTTTGGGAAAATGTAAAATTAACAGGCCTGATACAGCCCATATTTATCCTGTTTACAGTTGTGGTCCTAAAAAAACTGAGTGGCATTAATTACCTTTATTATAGAAAGACAAGGAAATGCAAATATTCTCAGGAGGACCCTAGACTGACATGTAAATGAGTTTTAATTTTGTAGAATCCTTGGGATGTTAAGCACTCACTGGTGAGTTATATATTCATATCACTGGGGGCTTTGTGTTTAAACGAACAGCCAGCACATGATTTTAAAACTCAGAAGTTGCAAACATAAACATTCTCTTTTCTTTAGGGTGTATGGTACAAACTGTATGAACATTTGTTCTTATTTTAACTTGCAGGAGACACCATTGTCTTCCATCACTTTTAGTAGACCAAAGGGTATCCTGTTTATTACTGACTCAAACAATTTCAAAAAATAAAAGGGGAGAAGAAGCTAAAAATTAAAAAAAAAAAAAAGGAGGAAATAGCACTGACAAATGAGAAGAGATTGACAAATCAATGAGAGACATAATATATGGAGGGAAATGAGCAATTCAGGGCCAGTCCAAGCAAGACTTGCCCAGCTATCATGGCATGTCTTCCGCCCCTCGCTAGCACACCGATGTTTTCTCTCAATATTTCCACCAGTCTTCTTGTCTCTTTGTCCTCTCTCATCATCTAGTCATTTTAAAATGCTGGAAGGAAAAAAAGATTAAAGACAAAAATGAGACTGTTGTGAAGCAACACCATGTTCCCTCCTTCCACTTAAATTCCTTTACTGTTAAACAGTACAGATTTTCCTGCAGCACCAGCTGCCTTGTATAATTAGCACTGCAACTCAAAAGTGGAAAGCTAATACATTTTTATCATTTCACTGGGTACTAAAAGGCTGGCAGAGCCTGCCACTGCCACAGGTGTTAGAAGTGTTCAGCCCTACCAGTTTACAAACATGGCACATGCACATCTGTTTTTATCAGTGGAGCAGAGACAAATATGCACCTAAATGCACGTAGAATTCAGCTCTCTGCATTTCTAAGGCTTCTGATAAAAGATTGGAGGCTTATTTTTTTCCCATGGTGCAGAAATCATATTTTTCTGCGAGCACAGACCAGTGAACCAGATGTTAACCAAGCCTGTGGAATGCAAGCACCTAATTACAGATCGAGGAAGAAAGTAGGCACTAGTTTAAATCCACAAGTCCTGACTGCAGCTCAACCCAAAAGGCAAACTTAGGAATTGAGCACACATATTCAGTAGGCATATAACATTTTGCTCAAAATAATTAAAGTTCACCAAGGGAAAACATAACTATCTCTTGGTAAGTGCACACGGTGGATATATCATAAATTACAAAGAAACTTCATTTTTCCCATTCTGCTGCATTTGAAAGCTATGGATGATAATTCCACCATTACTTTTTATATCAGTAGACTGCCTGTCAAGAGAGATGTAAAATCAAGTCCCTTCCATCTCTGCTTGGCTTTAAAATAATAGTCTCTACACCTGTCCAATATAGAAGTCTTAATAAATTTTCACCCTCTGAGTTCTGTCTGAAGATGGCCAGTACAGTTTATTAAGCTTTATGAAGACTAAAAATGATTGATAATAAACATAACTAGCCACTAAAAGTTGTTCTTTTCTGTACTTATTTGCTCTTCCCTGGTTATAATACAATTATACATAGTTACGCACAATGACAACAAAATCAATCTTGTCATTTCTTCTGCTTGCAATTTCTGCAGTTTGTCTGATGTACTCAGACTCTTTTCTACTGATTTAGGGGCAGCCCTGATTGAACAGCACTTTTTATATTACCTTTTCGGCCCTCATACATGTATTTTTGTAAATAACTGAGGTTGTAGTCAGTAAGGTCATGCTGCTGCCCTTCTTACTGAGCTTTCTGAACAGGATCTGTTGACACTGAGGGGACCCAGCCTAATCACTCTGTCTGAATTGTTCTCATGGGCCATAGGAAGAAATCCTCAAAAAATTTCAATCAAGTGTCACTAGGTCAGTCTGTAAAAGATGTCTTTGTATCTGCCTATCTGATTACTTCTAAGATGGTTTACAGAGGAATTAGAAAGGCGTAAAATAGGGTCAGGCAAAACTGCACTGAAATGAGATATTGCAGTGAGAGATCTGTTCCATTTTTGTGTTTCATGTTCCTGTATTCTGTAGTAACTTTGTGGTAGACCATACATCTTTTGGGATAAGTTGTAGGAGAAGCAGTTTGGAGGTCTCTTATTTTTAAAGAACTTGTTTAAACCTTGGTATTTAAGAAGCTGAAGGGACTGGGGTACAGTAAAGAGCAGAAGTTAAAAGACTGGCAGAAAAAGACACATTCAAATTGAAATTTGTTTATGATGCCACTGAGTCGGTACAGCTTCAATTTGGAGACTTACCTTCAACCATTAAGCACAAATGCAATTATAATTAATTAATTGAATTTAAATAATCAATTTATGTAATACACATGCAAGGGCATACACTGAGGAAAAGGTTACTTTCTGTTGGAATTAAGTAGATCATTTGCTGATTCCAAAATTGCATATATCGGTATTGTGAAAGTCAGATGCCTCATCTTTCTGGGCTGATGCTTATGATAAAGGCAGCCATGACTGAGTAACCTGAAGACCCCTGACATGCAACTAGTCTATTGCTGCACATGCATGAAAAAAGTGAGCAGACACTCTCTTCTTCCAATAACTGTTTTTTCCATCTCTCTGTCCCATTTCCATCTCCATCCTGCTAACATAGCATCCTCTCAGTCCCCTTTCTAGTGTTTGGGTTGCTACTCTTTTCACTCTTAGGAAGGTTTTACACTGAGAAGGAAGAAAGGAGGGCAAATGGAGTGCAAAATATATGTGTTGTCACTTTTTATAACATTTCATCCCATAAAAATAAAAATCATTACTGTGGAGATGTAAGATCTACTTTGCTTTCCTTTTATTTTTCTTTCTTCCTACAACTTTTCTTCCACGTTAGTACATGTCAACATTAATGAACATTGAAACATGAAGAAAATCTGGGTAGATCTTTATTGTCCTATTATCCCACACAGTTAAAACTGTTGAAGGAAAAGTGACTTAGAAACCTAATTAGCTTGTCATTGACAAAAATTGATGTATTAATTGGAAACTGCAATTGCAAAGTGCCCTTATGAATGCAAGCACATTGTGTCTGGTAGATTAAAAAAAGGACCACACCACTATTTCTCATGCAAAGTTTCTTTCTGATGCTGTCACAGAACCATACTGAGAGTGAGTTTTGGCAGATGGCATTACAATTCAAATAAAGAAAAATAAGCTTATGAATTCATACATATTTCCTTGTCACTCAAATGCCAAGGGATTTTTTAACATAATGTTTAAAGTATGGAGTGAGTGTCCCCATAAATATCACTAATGCATAATGATGAATAAGTTATAACAAGAAGTTTCAGAAAGCAGTTCCATGCCACCAAAGCAGCTTTTTATTGATTGTGGAACAAAGCAAAAAGTATTAAAAAAATGGGACTTTTAAAGTTCTCACCCTCTACAAGGCCATGAAGCCACTGAGAAGACAAAACCAGACTCTAATCTTATTTCACTAGTGTAAATGAAGAATTGCTGCTTCACCAGGTGCAGTGTTAACATGAATTTTCCCCAGTGCAATGTAATCTCTCTCATCAATTGCATTGATTTATCTATTTCATCAAATACTATTTAAACAACTACTGTGTCTGCAATACATATATCCAGCCAAGTTCAGAACTGTGAAAACATATTATTAAAAGCATGGTAGTCATGGAAACAGATCATATAGAAAGTAGCTTGAGGAGGATTCTTCTATCTGATTGTACAGAACTTCACTGGCCACTTGGAAATAAAACAGAAATGTAAGATGCCTTGTACTTGATCAGAGCACTAGTTTATTTAATCTGCTCTGAGATTTCCATCCAGGGTCAGTATGTGGTGATTCTGAGGCAGTTGCAACTCATCACAAATATGTAATATACCTTTGAAATTTTACAGTCTGGGTAGGACAGCTTTTTATTTGTAGACCACCCACAGATAATCAGTTCATTGTAAGCATACAAAGTAGTACTTTGCTATTTTTTTTTCCACACTATCACTACAGATGCTACATTTTTCTATCTCTTTTTATACTACATCTATCCATTTGCCTCACTGGCCTGTCAAATAAAATCAGGTAATTGCCATTTGTTGTAATAACAAGGAAGAAAAAAGCCACCCAAAACCCAAAAAACATTATTGTATGTACTTTATTTTGAAACACTGACTTGAGACTCTCAAGGCCCAGTGAGAAAGAGTCTGCTATGAAACAAATGTTTTCTAATGTTGATTGAAATTTTAATTAAAGTTCAGTGTTGTTATTTTAAAAATCATTCAGAAACAAGGCAAAATAACTTGTTTGACCAGGAAAGATGGTTAGAGGAGATGAGGAAAAAGGGCCTTCCTTCATGCAGAGGAACAGGATGGCTGTATGGAGCTCTCCTGAGCAGCTGGCTGATGGAGATTCTGTGGGGCAGGTTCAGAGGAGAGGACAGTAAAGGAGACCATGCTGGGTTCTTGTTACAGATCCCCTGATCAGGTGAGGAAACGTACTTGAAACAACTCAAGAAAGTCTCTGATCACAGATTCTGGCTTCCATGGGGGATTTTAAGCTCCCTGACACCTGCTGCAGGGGCAACAAGGAAGAAAACAAGCAGGCAACAAGATTTCTGACAGTTTTGGGCAATAAGCTCTTGCTACAGGTACCAGGTGAGCCAATGAGAGGTGATGCACACCTGGACCTGTTACGAACTAACAGCAAAGAATAGCAGGAGATGTGATAATCAACAGCAGCTTTAGCTACAGTGACCATGAAACAGTGAAGTTCAAGATGTTGTGGCAGAGGAACTCAGAACGCTGGCAGACGTCAGACCCTAACAATGATACATGGAGTCCTCTGAGAACATTTCTGGACACCTGAAGAACAGGGTGGGGAAAAGGTGTGGTGGGTTGTCCTTGGCTGGATACCAGGTGCCCATCAAGCTGCCCTACCACTTCTCAGCTGGACAAAGGGGAGAAAATAAGATGGGGGAAAAAAACATGTGTCAAGATAAAGGCAGTTTAATAAAGTAAGAGCAATGGTCACATGTGGAAGCGAAGGCAAAGATTTTGCTCTCTTCTTTCCATCAACAAATGATGTCCAGCTACTTCCCAGGACTCGGGGCTTCAGCACACATAGCCATTGCTTTGGAAGAGAGATGTCATGAATAAAGATTGTTCTTCTTCCTTCTCCTTTTTCTTAGCTTTTATTTCTGAGCAGACATCATATGGTACAGAACATCCCTTTTGTCAGTTTGGGTCAGCTGTCCAGACTATGTCCCTTCCCAAGATCTGGCCCAAATCCAGCCAATTGGTGAGGTGGGAATGCTGGGGAGACTCCTGGGGTGCTGTGCCAGCACTGCTCAGCCGTAGCCAAAACACTGGTGTGTCACCAGAACCTTTCTAGCTACTGGTGCAAAGCACAGCACTACAAGAGCTGCTGTGGGGAAAGGTAACTCCATCTCATCCATATCTAATGCACTGGGAACAGTTAGTGTGGATTTACCCACTGCAAATCATGCAGTATGCTATGCTAAAATTACTGGATCTGTGGATGAAGTTAAAGCAGTGGATGTTATTTATCTTGACTTATTCAAGATTTTTTTTATTGTTGACTGTCACAAAATCTTGTGTCTTATATTTAAGACAATAAAAATCCGGGTGATGGAGAACTGTGCATGTAAGTAACTTGTTGGGTGTTGAGGCTTAGAGGGTAGTGGTTAAAGTGCCACACTGTACCTGAATGCCTGTGGAAGAGGAGTATTGCAGCAGTTTATAGATGAATCTGCCCTGTTTGACATCTCTATGTACAGTCTGAAGGAGGCAACAAAGTCAGCTTTGCGGGTGACCCCATGGGGACCAGTCAAGGGCATTGGCTGCATTGGGCCCTAGCCAGGCTGGAGGACTGGGCCAGCAGAAACCCTGTGAAATTCAACAAGGACAAATGAAGAGCTCTACACCTGGGCAGGAAGAAAATCTTGAAGCAGTACAGGCTGGGAAATGACTTGTTAGATTGCATCTGCAATACTGAATCCAGTTTTTGGACCCCATAATACACAGGAGTTCAGCAGAGGGCAACCAAGACAGGCAAGGGCAGGGGCACTTACTCTGTGAGTAAAGGCTGAGGATATTCTGGTTTCCCCCTTACTAAACTGTGGTGCTGAAAATAGCACTGAAATGTGTCATTTGGGTTTGTTACAGAATAATAAACTTTTTTAATTTGTTATACTAGAGGTCAAGAGGTGAACAGATAACTAAAGTTGTTGAATTTGAGTGACAAAATGCCTGGCAGCCTCACATAAAATTTGGTCTGTACTGTTAGTAGCTACATTTATATGGATCTTTTTAAGTCAGTAGCCAAATTTGAGGGTTTAGGTTTTATAATAACCGTAAATTCAGTAATGCCATAAATTCACAGGGTATGCTGTTAAACATTTAACAGCAAAGGAAAGAATATAAATAAAGTAAGAGACTGAAAAGCAAATAGAAGAAAAGCCTAACTTCACGACATCATGCATTTATTAGATAGAAAACACTGGTTTGTAACAAGGCTGAATTGATACAGTCAGTAATGAGATACAAGCACTGAAAGATTTGAACATCCAAAAGATCAAAAAGAGTGTTTCTTTTCAGTCTATTTTTTTCAAAGTCGAAAGAATATAGCATAAAACAGCTGTGTTAATAAAATCAGTTTCAAAGGCAGGATCTTCCACATTGGAGCTGTACGTGGCATAGAGCAAATCTGCTGAACTTCAGGAATACAAATTGATAATGCAGCATGCAGTTGATGTACTCAGGGCTCCTGTTCTGCAGGCAAAATGAGTGTGCCAGTGCCAGTCCCTTTTATGTGCCCGGCTGAACCTTGAACCAGCCAGCAGTGCCACCTCAGCTCCTTGGCTCGTGGGCGTGCGTCCACCTGGGCACGGGTCGGGCTCCTCCGGCGAGTTGGCATTCTGCAGAAATGTCCCTCATTCTGAAGGGACTTCATTCCTAGCAGTGCCCACGTGGGCTAGTTTAAAGCTATGAGCTGTGACAATAAGAGTTGCAGTGACTCAGTTTATATGTACCCTTTATTATATTAAAAATGAGATAGCGAGTAATTTAACACAGAATTCAGAAATTTAACCAAGCTCTTCTTGAAAGCTAAGACACACTGCTGCTTAATTATTCTGAGGAAGCACAGCTGCATTCCAGTCTTCTGAGCAAGAACTTGTAGCTAAAATGTGAGATATCTCTATTTTGCCGGCAAAATGCTGGTCACTTTAGTGGGAACTTTGAAATCAACAAGGAGCTGGTTTAAGCTTCTCTCCCCTCAGAAGTCCTGTAATATGAACCGGGCACCTGGCACAAATAATGCAGGAGTAAGGACAGACAACAAGATAAAAGGATAACAAAACTGATTAAAAATGATAAAGTTTTAATAATTTTTTTTTCAATGTTTCTGCTTTCCTTGAATCTATTCCTTATAAATACATGGGAAACGGGATTTTGTAATTTATTTGAAATCTTTTAACAGAAACCCTTAGCTTTCTCTTGAAAAGGTCCATGGAGAGTACTTTTGACCAGCTTCAGCTATTGCCCACTGACCTCTTGAGCACTGAGTTTCTTATTAAACCTTTATTAAGGAAATCACCTCAGACACTGCCTACAGTAATCTAGTTAATTTTTCAACATATAAGTTATTTGCCCCCTTGTTTATTTCTAATTGATTGGGGGGGTTGAATTTTTATTTTAATAAAAAACTAACAAGTCCTTTATAGACTCTTTTTAATTGAAAAAAAAAAAATCAAAACCAGTAAAACCCCAGTAATTCAATTTTTCACTGTATTAATGCAAATCTTGATTAGCAGTTCCATAGTTCTGCATGTCAGAGGGACCAAGTACACCTAATGCTAAAAAATATCCCTACTGCTGCCAGTATTTGACTCTGTAACAATGCTGGGAAAAAATGTTATTGAATTTATAATAATATTAAGTAATCTCTGTTCTACATAATTAAGGATGTAGCATGTCCCAATAAGCTGCACAGAAGGAAGAAGATGCATTTATCAGATGTGAGTGTTACTTAGACATTTATTTCCATTGTGCAAGGAGAAATTTTGCATAATGACATTTTATTCGTGAGAATAAATTGCACATGAATGCTTTTTGATTGCAGACAGAACATAAACAGTCATGACTGTGAAATTTGCTGATATGAGAATGGCAGTTGGAGAACATGATTTTCATTGAAATTGAACTTACGTGGCTTGACTCAGAGGTGGTACATTCCCTAGGTTTTCCAGATCTTCCATGAAAGAAATAGTCAGTTTGGGGGTTTTTGTGGAGGTGGAATTGTCAGTCCTACCTTTGTTGTTATTTTTACTGAGAGAGTGAACAATTCAACTTCCAACTTTTTAATCTATTTTTTTCCTCTCCCCACTCCCTCAGTGTTACCATAGCAAATACCTGTTGATTTGGTTCGTTCTTTGAGCTCCAGATGGAATGCAGATAGGTGACCTAGAAGAATTCACATAGGTATGGGGGTAGTAGGTTAAGTCATGATTTTTTCTGGGCATTGTTATCCTCTCTTTCCTTACGGCAACCTGTATCAGAGGTTTCAGGAGCAGCAGCACAAGCACAAATGTTTCATGTATCAGCTGGACAATGTGGACTTGCACTAACAAAAGCATCCAAACCAAATATCTCTCACCCTGAGCTCCTGAGGGAGCAACACAACATCCAATGACAGGAGCAGCATCCACTCCCTAGGAATCTGTGCTGTGCCTTAGGGTGTTACAAGCAATGTTTTCTTGTGTAAGCTATGCAGTGAGGAACGCTGGTTTAGACTTAGAGATAAATATTTGCAAAGACTGTATCTCTTAGAGAAACTGGAAGACTGTGACACCGCATTGGACTGTGGAGCTGCACTGTTTTGTAACTTTTAACCCAACTCTTTTGATATCCTTTGTAGTAGGTAACTGACTTGAAAAGGCAAAATTCAATTTGAAACAGGGAGAAAGAAAAGATAAGGAAAGCAAGAAACAAACACAGGCTGTTGAGTGAGAAGATACAGTATTTTTCTGAAAAATCTCCTGTATAGGTTAGAAAAGGATTCCTGGCCCATGCCAGGGTGTTAACAAGGCAGGTGAACCAAACTCATGTTGACTTCCACAGCTTCCACATACTTACTGACAGTATTTTCAATAACAGCAGGCATTATATTTTCTTTTTCTCTCTCATGCTATATTCCTTGGAACTATACAAATATTTTGATTGCATCTGAATTGGGAAATATGCTCTCATCTTTCTTTCCAGCCTGTCATTGGGGTAGTGACACAACGCTGTCTGTTGTTCTGAAACCTTGAGAAGTTTTTATGACTCTCTTTAACTCAGTTAGTAAAGGACAAACTTCAGAAAAATTAATCTCTGGGCTTGGTAATATGCTTTTTCATCTTGGCACATTGAGATCCAAAATGTATTCTTTCCTCCATCCCTAGAGAATGTTAAGTGGCACCATTAAAAATCATTCTGAAATGCAACAGCTTTCACAAGGCAGAATAAGAGCATCTGCACCATTAGCATAAGCAGTCTGTGATGAGGAGGCACTCCAATTGATTATTAAAGTGACCTGCTGGAATTCATATTAGTCTTTCCTTTTTTTTCCTTCTTTCTTTTTCTTTCTTTCTTTTCTTCCTTCCTTCCTTCCTTCCTTCTTTCTCTCTTTCTTTCTTTCTTTCTTTCTTTCTTGACTTTCATTACCACTGGGCATTTAACTATTAGAAATGCAGTTTCTTCTGAATTAAAAGCTCACCCAGATGGTTATTGAGCAAAGGTCATTTTGGATGGCTGGTGTGGCTAGATGCTGCTTCTTTTGTAAGGAATAAAGCATGCTATGTGAAAACTGGAGGATACAAACATACCATACAGATTATACAGCATATTTACATTCACTCATGGTGTCAGAATTGCCAACCACTGCAGAAACTATTACTAATTTTTAAATGGTGATTTTATAAATATTCCTGAACAGGCCCTGCACTGGATGATAGGAGGATGTTAGATATTTAAGATTTTTTTTAAAAGGTCGATTTTTTTTATTTTTTTCCTTCTATACAGAGAAAGCTTTCAGGGGTCAATAGACGTGGAGGCCATGAGTGATAGAAGTGTTGAGCTCATGAAGATGAAGATGTCTGTCACATTATAGCACCATATCCATGAACTAGTGCTTGCAAAAATTGTACACGAATGAGCATGCTGATGGTAACAAATGAAGCTGTAAGATATAGCTCTTTTCCCTATTCACATCATGGTGGCCATCAGCAATCTCCTTCACTAGTGTTTTACAACAATTCTCTTTTACAAATATTTACTGTTCACTTTCATCCCTAATGATCATCCCTGGGCACAGTGAAATCAAAAGGAGAAACCATAGTGCCCTCACCCTAATCTTGCAAATGCTTAGCTTCCTGTTTTATGAAGCACTAAAGTATTTCTGTCCTCTAATCTTTCATTTCAATAGTGAAAAATGGAATAGATGCCACTATTTAATGTAATGAAAAATAATCACAGTGCTCCTTAAAGCTAATGTAGCAGAAGATTCTTCTTATAGAACCTCTGTAGTAAACTACACTCCACTAACTGTATGTACCATACTCGACAGGCAGGGGCCTGGGCTTTGTGCTCTAGCAGTTCTGTTTTACTGGTCAACACAGAATTTTAACTGAACATAGCTTACAGGCTGAATCTTAAATGGAATAATAAAATTAGAGCATAACCTTGCATGGAGTTTATTATGGTACAAAAAGGTAATCTTGTTTTTCTTTCTTTTGAACCCGTGGCTATCTTATGATGTTAGATAATCAATGGTTCAATCCCTGCATTTAAAAGTGGGTTATCCTTAGTATGTCCAATTCATTAAATTTTTAAAGACTTTTACACTAGTAAATGAAATTTTTCTTTTTCCTTCTCAGTAGTTGTGCCAGTTCATAAATACAATTAAGTAATACTTTAGGAAAAAATAGGCCAATAGGTTAATAGTGAATCCTCAATTATTTCAGATTTTCACAATAATTTGAAATAAAATATATCATCTGCATTTATATACTTTAAGTGTATATACTTACATAAAAATATCTACTTTTAAATTTGGACAAAATATCTACTTTTTTATTTACTTATTTCATAATTGGGAAAAAAAATGCCTCTACTAATGTATTTTGGGAGAGGAACCTATGCACATCGGTGTGTGTATGGATATGGGGATGTGTGTTTGTTTTTGTGTATTTTTATGTGCAGGTTTTACTGGTACCCATCTGACGTTTCTCTAAGGAGATGTAATTTTAGATGGACAGATATGAAAGCTATATTAAGTTAAATAGGGGAAGAAAACTTTGCAAGGTTACACAAAAATAAAATGTACTAGTAGTACTTAAGCTAATACTTTATATTCATTCTGTGTCATACTGTTTAGTAAGAGCATCATTTTTCATAGCAGATTTTTGCCTTGTTTGTCATGCATGAGTTGGCAATGAAACTTACAGTAGGGGCAGTACAGGATTTGTGCATCAGCTGAATTCTTTTGTGAATATTTATAGATTACATTACACAGTCTTGTTCCAAGATACACAGGACTTTGTAAGAGCCAGTGTAGGGTGTCTCACCTCATTTTACTCAAGTTCTGTCAAGGTCTGGAAAGAGCATCACCAGGGCTTTCTAATGCTTTGAGCCTTGACATGCCAGTGACATGCTCAAGCAACAAAGCAGGTCAGCAGCCTCCTGGCTGCCTTGCAGAGCATCACCAGTGGATCAAGGAAATTATCCTGCTCCTCTACTCAGCACAGGTGAGACACAGCTGGAGTGTTGGATCCAGGGCTCCCAGTACAGGAGAGACATGGACACAGAGGAGAGAGTCCAGTGAACGGCCACTAAGGTGATCAAGGGACTAGAGCATCCCTCCTACAAGGAAAGGCTTAGAGACCTGGCAGTGTTTGGCCTGAAGAAGTGAAGGTTCAAGGGAGATTTTATTAATCTAAATAAATACATGAAGGGAGGTGCAAGGAGGACAGAACCAGGCTCTTTGCAGTGGTGTGATGAGAGGACAGGAGGCAAAAGGGCACAGAGGTACCCAGAAAGGTTGTGGAGTCTCCATCCTTGGAGATATTCAAGCACTGACTGAAGGTGGTCCTGAGAAATCTGATCTGGGTGACCCTGCTTTGACCAGAGGGGTTGAGCTAGACAACATCCAAAGTTCCCTTCCAACATCAGTTCAGTGACCTGCTTAAATACCTTATGCTGTGTTTATTCCTATGAAATGACAATAACAAAATAGCCCTGACAAAAGCAGTTCAGAGTGTTGACTTAGGAAGATTTCAAAGCTAACAATATTCTAAGAATAATAGGTAAAATTGAATATCAACATTAAGCCTTCTGTTAAACACGTGGCCTTTCTCATGTGCGTCTCTGTGGCAGAGGGTTGTATCCTTCACTGCAGGATTGGAATAGGCTGAGCAGGAACATCCCCTGGGGGCAATGTGACATGAAGACCACAGCAGGTTCACTCAAGAAAGGGTCAGCTATTACAGATGCATTTAAAGGAGAAGTAACAAGCAGAGATTAACACTGGCTTTTAACCCTTTAGCCTCCCGTTTGCCACTAAGGCTTTACTTTCCTGCTTGCCCCTTTGAGCATGTCAATAATTGTCTATTCATATTGTCAGTGAAAAAAAAAGCTCAAGTCATCCAGGAGTACTTCTTTATGTCCAGTTTAATGACTGTTCAATATGACCTACATCACTTCTGTTCTCTCTAGTTCAGTACTCATTGTCTCCAAAAAGTTACTTTAAAATAGTGCAACTGAGTTTAAAAACAAACAAAAAAAAATCTGAGATAAGGAATTCCAGAATCAAATTTCCTTATAGAATCTCATTGCCACTCCCCATACATCGTGTCAAACTCTTTAACTGCACAGAAATCAACAGCTGTGCGTGATGGGAATGCCCATCCTTTTGTGAGTCTCCTCCATCAAAGTCACCACATCTGGCACTGAGGTTTTTTACTCTGTTCATGTCAACCGAGATACTTGTTGTCTCTGTCTGGTGCCTTTTAAACACAGGATGAAATTCTGTTGGCAGTATAATAATTTTTTAAGCATTCAGTGTGAGTGATAATAAAATAAGTATGGATGTACATGAATATATATGTGGCAGTTTGGTTATAAATGAAGGCAATTGATTTTCAAGATTATTGAATTAATATTTATAACATTTTGATTATTAAGACCAGAATGTTTTAGGGATCTCCGTTCTGCAAAATGTAGTTAGCTTTATGTCCAGAGGATGCTACAATATTTTATTTTGGTTTGTAGTTTCATGTACTGCTCTGCACTGCAATGTTCCTGTTACATAACTAAACTTTGGAACAGGATGCCTTTGGAGTCTGTGGAATTGCCATCACAGTAAGACGATTGGTGCAAACATTTCAGTATACTTATTGTACTTATATGGCAACAGACAAACTCTTTTTGTTCCTTCTACGCCAACTTTTCCAGGATTCCTAAGAAAAAAAGCTCAAAAAGAAAAATAATTTTTTGTGTGTACCTATTTGTGAAAGTAGAATGCCCTCACTTTCTCTGGCAGTGATGTCACACAAGATGTGCTACAGTTGTTGGCGGGTACAACTGTTGGAACAACAAAGAAGTTCAACCAAAATGTGTTGCTTTAGAGACGGAGAGCTGGTTTTGCATGCAAATTTCCAAGTTACCATGGGGTGTGTTCAAGATTTGGCATTTGCTTTGGTCACTGTATCTAATTTCACTATTATTTCCCTCAACACCCAGCAAAGATCCACAATTTTGTTATTAGAAATCTAGCATTCTGTACTGCATTTACTGAGAGAGATAACTCTTTGTTTTTCAGAGCTTCCATATGGCTGGGAGAAAATTGATGATCCCATTTATGGCACTTATTATGTTGAGTAAGTTCCCAAGTTCAATATTAAGTTGCTATTAATATGTCATAACCTAATGCTAGCATCCTCTGCAATGCTCAGCCTGGCAAGGAATGGGTACAATTACTTGGCATGTTAAACTAGGGGTATACCACGAATTCTCACTCGTCAATGCAGCTAATGTATCCAGATATAGTCAAAGTGTCCCAATCAGTGACTCAGGCATTCATTCACTCTCTTTATCCAGGGTCTGGTTTCATGGTACCATTCCAGCTGATACTTGTACAAAGAACATATTCATTAAAGAGATGTTGCATTTTCTTTGTAAGCTTTGGATATCCAGCAAGGTATAAATCTTGTTAATCAATGAATAGAGCAAAGCATACGCATTTTAGCTCAGTTAAGATCCTTTTCTGGAGAGTCCTCAGTTGCTGCAAATCAGGTGTTTATACTGTTTGTACCAGAAGTCAAGTTATTTATATGCTGCATATAAAATTTTAGGGATGTTGTGTTTTATCTTGTATTTAAAAGTGCAGCTGAAAAGAATATAAACTGTATTTTCATAGCACAATCCTTGCTTTCATTTTCTTCAGATTATATTTTAGTCATGAAACAAGAAAAAAAGAAAAAAAAGACATTCCTCTGTGCAAAGGCCAACAAAATGCTTTTGTTTGAAGTAATGGTAGAACCTGGTCAGTTTGTACATAAAATAAGCAAATCTGAGAGATGAGTTCCTCTGAGTTCCTCTGCTTTTTAACTTAGCACAGTGAATGAGACTTATGCAAAGTAAATCTAGATTCAGACTGTGATACTTGTTTGGGAGGGGTCAGTTCTCACTCTGCTCTCTACAGACAGTATGCAGGAGAGGAGAGAGAAAACCACTCCTGTCACTGTGCAGACAGCACTTGAAAGGTTGAGGAACAACTATCCATTAGTGCTTTTTATTAAACAAGAGAGATCTTTAGACAATATGGCCCCTGACCTAAAATCTCTGTTTCAAATCCTGACACTCAATCAGTATATTCATCTAGTTGTTTCACAGAAAAAAGAAAATTTCCTTTGCATGTCATATTATTACTTTGGTCTCTTGAATCCATACCAACACTCTGACTGCAGGATTGCCCTGGACAAGCATTGGGGATGCAGCTTTTCCAGACTTCAGGATATGCTGCTGTTAGCATGCTAGGGTTCAAGTGTGCAGGGACATAAAAAATCATCTGATTTCTGGAGGTCTAGAATATGTAAGATGCCCCTTTCTTACCTGCTGTCACAGCAGCAGCTTGTGGATGCCCATGCATGTTCCCCAGCCTTCTACAAAGCAAACAAACAACTGAAAATGGTGTTTGGTCACTGCTCTGCTGACTCCTTCTGTCCCATTCTCCAAATGCCAGAGCACCTGCTCTTCTTCCTTGTCACCAGCTTGCTTCCTGCCCTCAGGTAAAAGAGCCAGCAGCCCCATCTGCTTTGCTGCTCAGCTCAAGTCACCTTAGTCAGTCCAGGTTCAAGCAAAAAGTTTTGAAGTCCCTACTAATACCATTAAATTACTCTGCCTTGTGGTGCCTGAGTTCTTTTATGACGTCCCCAGGTAGGTAGAGGCTGCAGTTCTCATATCATTTTGTACTTAACCCACCCACAAAGATTTCTGCACGTGCAATTATGCAGTTGCTGGGTGTAAGTGAGGCTTCTGTACCAGTGGTTTTTAGTGTATTTTGGGGTGTAACAGGTGTTGTGCAATTTCTGTGCATTAATCTCTTACTGAGACTCCGCTTGGTTGTTAGTACAGCCCAAGGCATTCTGGCACCAGCAAGGCTCACACTCCACTGCAGAGTCAGAAAAGGAACAAGTATTTACCTGCATTTCATGTCCAACCAGTGGTAAACAGACACAAGGCACCAGGCCCAGATGTTATTGTGCAATTACATATTTTGAGGCTGTTAGTGTGAAATTTATTAATCCTACCGCAGATAAGATTTGTGGACAGATACATCAAACCTACTGCAGTCTCAGAGGTTTTTAGAAGTGGAATGGATGCTCATGGTGTGGCATTAAAACTGCAGCCCTGCTAAACTCGCATGGAATTTTATAGCCAGTAAAATGTAGCTGTAGTTTAATTTGCTCTCTGAGCTCAATAAGTTTGAAACAAAGATTGCTTTCCATTTTTTCCTGCTAAAATATATAACAGTCACAGCTTTTTTATTACCAGTATTCAACAGATGAGTTCATTTTTAACTAGATAAAATCAGATTACAATAAACTCTCTTAATTATGTCATAAAAGTAAGTAAATTATGAAAAGCAAGATTACAAACTTCCACACATTCAGGTCCAGCCCAATTTTACATGCAGGCCTACAAAATCCTCATGAAAGAAGGACTTGTAGTCTGCTCACTGAGATACTTGTATCCCATGGGAAATTTGTAAGGATGAGCAATGAGGCAGACAGACTCCATTTCGCCTTACAGGCAGCAGCCATGTTCAGTCCAAATATTGAGACCAGAGAAAAAGCTAAAAAGGAAAGCAAACCAAAACAAAGAAACTTGAACCTCTTGCTAGTCAAGTGGATAAAGACTAATCACAACGTATTTGCAAATTCTGTTAAAAAGGTCCCCAGTATAACTACCTCTCTTAATCATGCATTAATGTAGGTGTGAAATATTATTATAATTTTCATTTGCTTTGTTATGCAGGTCCAGACTTCATTTGTAATGTGTAGATGTTTGACATAAATTAGAAGTGTTTGCTAATACATTTGTTAACTTTCATGCAGTCTGGTCTTAATCTGTAAACTAAGAACTAACAGCACTGAGCTGTGCAGGGCTATGGAGAGAAAGTAGTCATTAGAGTGCACTGGGTCTTTCAGGATTCTAATTGCCAAAAGATTGTTTCCCTCTTCAGGGATGATTAAGTACAACACAGAGCTCAATTTGCAGGCATGGGCTCTTTAATAGAACAGCTAAATTAGCCATACAGGTATTTACTCTGGAAAAATGCACCTCCTTGACTTACAACTTCTGACAACAATCTGTTACTACTCAAATAGAAAAAGTTATCTCAGGTCTTTTTGTCATTATAAAGTGTTATCAACTGAAAAATGTGAATAGAAACAGTAGATAGGCACTAAAAAATTATGCATTAGAATATCCATTTTATAGGCATCCTGATCCCCAGAATTACTTTGCTGAGTAATAGGCAACAATTTCAAAAGCTATAGGCAAAAACAGCAAAAAAACCCCCACACCCCATATATTAAAATAGCTAAGAAAAGCAGATAGATTAAACTCCTTCTAGTGGTGCACATGCTCTCACCTGCTGCCATTGTGTCAGAACTCAGTACCTTGACCAGCAAGTAAAGCCTGCAAATTAGGCACTACTGCCCACACATCTCCTAAGGATGTGCTTCAGTTGTCTTAAGTGCATCTAACCTGAAACTTATCACAAAAACAACTTCACCTGGCCCCACTGATTGATGAGAGGGCAGAACTGTGTCTATGTCTCACAGGCTGGCTGGTGGTGATGGTACCTCCTCATCACACAGAGACAGTATTTTGACTTCACAAGTAAATGCAGCCCAAAAGCAAATCCTGTCTCTGAGGGTTTGTCCCCAATTAAGACACAGTGAGCTAGCACCAGCCACTCCTTCTCTGCACAGCCACAATGGCACTAGAAGAAATTAGCTGGATTAGGTTTTGGATTAGGTTTTTAGATTTAATATATATCGTATAAAATAAAGGAAGAAAATTTAAGTTAGCATTGTTCACTGAATTAGATCCTATGAGAAATGAGCAATACATTTTGGTTATCATCCAAAATCTATTTTAACCACAAAAGCACTTATTTGTAACCATCTCTAAAACTCTCATTGAGCTTGTCTTATGAAGGCCTAGGCTAGTAATATATATTTTGTATGCTGTTGAAGTAGCTAGATGAAAAGCTAGAATGTCCTTTAAAGAGAATTACTTAGCTTAATAACTTCTTTCTCAAGTAAACTCATCAGGAGCACTTTTTCTGATTTAGCCATGAAGCTGTATAGCACTTAAAATTGCATAAAAGAGATGTGTTTCATGTATCATCAGTCTAGGATCATAGTATAGTATTACTGACTGATAAAAATGACTGATTACGAGTATAATTTTCTTTTCTTTGACTCCTCTTGGATACAATATTTAATGCAGTTTTTTTTTAATTAGTTGGAAATTTCACATTGTGCTTTTGAGACTTCACACTACCATAAAACAGTCAAAATATGGATATAAGTTGGAGTTTAGGATTATTAAAGTTGCACTAACAATATGAGGTGCTTCAAGTACCTCTTTTAGTCTTCCTATCTGATCTGATAGGACAAAATATCATTTTCAAGATAGTTGTTATCAAAGACATTTCTGTGTAAATGAACCAAACCACAACTTAAACTCTGTCTAGAAACTGTATGTAGGCAGTAGAAAACAGATTCTAGCTGTGATGTCAGTACCACAGTAATTAATCTTTCTTGAGCCACAAACACATCTGATATTAGTTAAAATCCCAACTTCTTTTATATCACAGAACTACATATAAGTTGAAACTTAGGCCTGCAAGGGCCCTCCTGCAGCTCTGAGATGTGCCCTGCAATTATAACATGACACTAAGCATAGTGCAAGGTCCTGAATGAAGATCTGGAGTGTAATCTTGGATATCCATTACATCTGCATGATATGGCACAAAAGCCATGGGAAACCTAAGCTCTCGTGGAGGGCAGCTGGAGAACAGCGCAGGATACTTTAGAGCCCCTAAAGTAAGAGATGATCCCTATATTGAAGAAATTAACTCAACCCACTATATAGCAACCCTGGTTTTGACCTTCTGAAATGCTAACATAAAACAAGCTAGATAGTCCATATCTCCTACTGGAAGCTGTTTTCTAACTTCACGCTTCTCCTGTGAGAAGCCTACAGACTTCAAGTCTGAAATCCTGGCATCTTTAATACATTCTAGTATTTACTTCCAAATGTATTCATAGAACGCAATTATATATCAGAATTTATTCTGCTTGAATAAAAAGCTAAAATTCCTTTGATCTTCTGTAACAGAAGATTCTATTTCACTGGTCTTCCTGTAAACCTTTCATATAGATTCATTTCATTTGATCATGGGTGCTCAGAACTTTATGTAGTATTTCAGTTCCATCACTGTCTTGTTTAAAGGCAAAAGCGGTATTTCCTGTACAATATGGAAATACATCACATGCTAAACACATCACATAATTACTTTTTTCATGCTTATGTTAGTAGTTCATTATTACCTTATTTAATGCATATAAGTCTTGCTTTCTCCATTTTTAACTAGTACAGCTTTTGCCCCTTTCATCATAAGTTTCCAGGTTTGCAATAGAATAAGGTGCTGAAGACCTTGACAATTACTAGAAATAACAGAAAGCCAAAGTCTAGGAAAGGAATGCCTACAATCTTAAACAGCCTGTCTGAAGAAAGAAAAAAATGAGAGGAACTTTCTCTGTCTGCGACATAGACCAACATTTACTGAAAACTATTAAACAAAATTTTAGAGATCAAGTTAGCAGCCACTTGAATGAGTTATAGCCATGTGAACAAAGTAGCAACTTCAGGTTTTATCGCATTTACCTCATCTCATTAAATCAAATATTCTTTTACATGACTGAAAGTCTTTTCATTTCATTAACACTGGCCACTAAATCCTATTTTGCAAGTGTATTGCACTTCCACAGGACTTGCTGCATTTCCTCTACTTCACTTCCTAATGGCAATTCCACTTAATTTGTTTGAAGCAGTGGTAGGATCAGAATCCCAAAGGACCTGAAAAGTGCTTAATGTGGTACAAAAGGTCATTTCAGTGTAAAAAAAAAGAGAGCCTTTTAGGATCTTAGAGTTTTGAAAGTTGCCAGGTCACCTGTCCAAGTGCTTAAAGCCCATGGTTGGGATTGGATTTTGAGAAGACCTCAGTAGATAGTAGCCCAGTGAGAACAAATAAGGAGTGACATAAGCCTGCCCTTCTGTACAGATGTATTTGTTTGCCCAGAACAGTGTTTGAAGCACTAGCCCCTTCTCTTTATTGTGATTCTATTGTGATCCTATCTTGCAGATTTGTTCCATGCAGTCTACTACATTGTTTTGCCTTCTTCAGAAAACATGCAAAACATATCCCAGGACAGGATTGTAGGATTGCTCAGTGACTGATAAAATGTGTGCTTTAAAGAATTAAAATCAAGGATATGGTGACAGTATGTAGTAAACATCATAGTTCTAAACACAATGCAGAAAAATAGGGGTGTAATGACAGAGATGTACTTAATGACGTGTAGTAGGAAATGTAAAACATCAAGAAAAAATGTGTATACTAACTTTTCTTGTATTTCATAGGTGGTCTATGTAGCTCTAATCTACCATCTAACTTAGTTTCTACATCTGATTTTTCTGTACAGCTGAGCAGATACACACCACAATATTAAAAAGGAATAATCTTCAATTTATTACCTATGTTAGATTTATTTCTAAATTACCATCATAAAAGCACTCTGTGTTCTAGGCTTTTCTTTTTCTGTAAGTGATTGAATAATTTTGCTTACAACCAATTGATAATAATGCACAAAACTGGTTGACACCCTTTGAATCATACACAGAACAGTGGTCATGCTGAAGACATGAAAAACTGTTGCTGTAGCATGTTTCAGCAGTGCTGCTGTTTAATATGCAGTCCCATGGATCAAAAGCATTTGCCTGTAGCAGAGTTCAGCATATTGAAGTGATAGGATGCTGCTCAGTGCTGTTCATTACACAGGGCACTGGTTGTATATTCTCATCCCCAGAGAAATTGTGTGAAATGTAAGGGACACACTCAGGGCCGTTAGGGGTTCATCACGGTTTCGCTCTCTAACCACACACGCATTAGCCACATACAGCACCCTACTGTGAAAATTATCATTTTACCCAACTGAACCCAGCTTTTAATCAAAACCAAATTTTTTCCAGCCACATAAATAGAAGAACTCAATTTGAAAACCCTGTCCTAGAAGCAAAAAGGAAGCTACAGCAGCATAACATGCCCAACGCAGAACTTGGAACAAAGCCTATGCAGGCCCAAGGTTTCCGAGGTACAGTACTATGTCAGCTATCTTAGTTAAGATGAAAGATCCTGCTCTCCTGTTTATGTGACAATGATTTTGTCATAGTCTGATTAAAAGAGTAGTGTTGCCAATTCTCGAAAGGTTATCACCTATATCTTAGCAATTTTCTCCCTTAAATGTCCAAATTCCAATAGTTGCAGGACTGATGAGTCAACTAAGACCTTCAGCAGTGCAGAGAAAAAACAGAAAAGTTGAATCTAGTGTTTCCCAAAGGCTGAGAAACTGAAAGCACAGTAAGACTCCCAAAATAATTTTCTAAATAAAATCAGTAAAAAAATCATCTGTTCCTGAGAATGTACGACTCTCTCTTGAACATCCGAGGTTGGCAACACTGAAACATTTAATTGTACTTTCTCTAAATTACTCTTAATTGATGTTTGGTATGTTTCTAAGCTAGCTCATCTAGCAAGTATCAATTAAGTTAAAAGCCTCAAGCACAATGTTATAGGAGTTTACAAGAATGCAGCCACTCGGTAACATAAAAATTAATGCGCTCAAAATGAGCTGTGTAAGAGCAAACAGTACTGGTATAGACAAATTAAGTCAATGTAAGGTTATAGTCAGAGAATGAGGCTTGTTCTCCTGTGTAACAGTAGAAAGCTCCTCATCAACCTTACCTAGACCCAAATTTGCCCGCCTGCGCCCCGCTCCCAAGAGGTGCCACAGCGTGAATGACCTGTCGCAGTGCCGGCGCGACCCCGCCAGGGCGCACGGGCTGTACGGTATGTCCCCGCTGCCGCCGGCCCCACCGCCCTGGGACCGGCTGGGGTCACAAACTCCGCACCTTCCCCAACCCTCCCTCACCGACACGGCACGGGAGAGAAGCACAGGGAGCCACCAGCACCCACACTGCACCCCGAGGTGCGCGAGGAGGGGACACAAAGCTTGCACAGCAGTCCATGTGTGTCACTTTGTTGGATGCCTAAAGCCCGTGTGTTTGGAGAGGAAAGCTCACCTAATATTTAGCTCTTCTTGGTAACAAATGGAATGAGATATTCACAGGGGATATTTTCCTCATTGTGGTTGGGAGGGCAATCATGAAGGACGTATTACTTTGTAGACAAAGCTGAATTTATAGGTTAGGAAAGAGGTTTTTAAATTACCTCACAGATCATTTTTATTGTTGTAATTATTTTAGCTACACAATATCCACTTCTAAATGGATTTCTAATATCAAAGGATATTTATATCTCTTCATTTATGGCTGATCTGCCATAGATAAGAAATATGTTTTAAGCTTTGTATTAGTACAAGAACTCACAAATATTTTTTTTCCTGGAATGCCTGCACTCTTTATTTTCTTGCCTTTGATGCACTGTCACTTGGTGTCAGCCAATATTGTTATCTGCTGTCCCTGCTGTGTTGTGACTAGATCAGAACTTTTGTCTTTCTTATTTGTGTTGACTGATGTAGAAAAACCACTCTTCACCCGTGATGCATCACAGCTGAAGGGGACTTTCCTCAGCACAACTCTTAAGAAAAGCAACATGGGTTTTGGATTTACCATCATTGGTGGGGACGAGCCGGATGAGTTTCTCCAGGTGAAGAGTGTAATTCCTGATGGGCCTGCAGCACAAGATGGGAAAATGGAAACAGGTAATTATGAAGGTTCCTCTCTTCTTTTATATAAGAAATAGAATGAGAAATAGATTTCTGAGTCTCACTTTCTCCATGAATGCATACATTTTCCATATGACTTTCTGTGTTAATATGTAGAAAAGGTAAGTTTCTTGGTAAAAGGTTCTTGTAATTTTTCTTTCTAATAAATGCCAAGTACCTTATTTTTCCCATTCCCCAATATTTTAAGGGAGAAAAGATATCTGCATTTTCCTAGATAAAAATGGGATATGGTTTATAGGCTGTTTACTTGAGGGAAGTCTGCATGGAAAGGAAAGAGAGAGAGAGAACGCAGACTACTAAGTGCAAATTTATTTGTTTTGAAAGGATGGTTTTGCAAAATAATCAGTTGAGTCTGATCCAATACTGTTCTCATTAGAACCATCACAACAAGAGTTTTTAGTGTGGCATATGGACACACAGGCATTTGTGTCCTATTAATAAAGAATCTGTAAAACTCATGAAATAAAAGAAACTTCCTCTGAAGAGATTTAAAGCTGATCTGAAGATCCAGACCACCACTGCAAACATTTTCATGTTCACAGATTGATAAAGATTCCAAACCACTGTCTGAAAGGTCAGACCAGGTCTATGTATGAATGAAACTCTTTTGGAGGAAGATGAATTCAGTTTCCAAGCAGCTGTCACCTTCCTTAGGAAAAGACAGTCAGAAAATAATAGAGTAATTTCAGTTGGCAGGGACATTCAATCACTAACCCCCTGCTTAAAACAAGGCTAACTTTGTGATTGGATCAGGTTCCTCAAGGTCTTGAGAAAATTTCATGAGACACAGATTCCACAGCCTCTGTGGACTCCTATCCCAGCGTTTCACCACTCTCATGGTGAAGACTTTTGCTGAGAAGTTGTGGATGCCCCATGCCTGGAAGTGTTGAAGGCCAGGTTGGACAGGGCCCTGAGCAACCTGGTCTAGTGGGTGGCAAGGGAAGTAGATGATCTTGAACGTCCCTTTCAACACAAACCATTCTATTGTTGTGTGATTTTTGTTCTTTAGGTCTGGTTGGGCTTTCCACAGGTGCAGCTGGTTAGTAGGGACTGAAGTTCCGTGTTCCTGTATTCGTGCAGCCCTGTCACTCTGTACCATCTCTCCCCAGCAGTCCTTGTTCCACAGATAATAAATCATGCTGCACATTGGTAATGAGACGTGCATAATTTATCCTTCCATTTCTCACCAAGACATTGTAATAAAGACGTGCTAGGTTTGAGATTTTTGTTGCCTTTGCAGAAAACCAAGTTCATGGTCAGAGTCACTGTGAAGATAATTTTCTAAACTTTGATAACTAATCATTGTGGATGGATCACAGCAGCAGAGAAGGATCATTTAGTGTGTTGCAGTACAGGGAGCAGACAAAGAAACTCACACAGGCACAAATGTGGAAGTGGAATAGTCTGAAGTGATTTTTCTGGAAGTTTCATTTCATCCTTCTTTTATTGTTGTCAATTTTTTTATCCTAGTCAAATTCATATGTCAGAATAAATCACCCTGAATTCTAGCTTATTTTGTAGGACTCTCCAGAACTCTGCAAGTAGGAAGTGTGAAGGTTGTGAAAATTATTATTTAAAAAAAAAAACTCAACAAAATTTGCTTGAAATTTAATGTTATACCCGGCATGATGTTTCTAATGCCAAATAGATAAACAGAAAATTTATATGGAGAAGTAAAACATAAGAAAAAAGTAGAATATAGATTTTTGGCACTGATTTTATAAAATACATTAGTCTAACAGCTTTTTAATTCTCAGTTCTTGTTGCCTTTTTAACTTAATGCAATTTAGTTCCCAAAGGCAAAATGTATTAAATTAGGTGATTAAGTGAACAAAGGATACAACAGACTTCCTGAAGTTCAGAAGATTTCAGTGACATAAACTTCATTTTTCCCTAATATTTTCATACTATCTAATACATGGCATGAGAGCTTTTCCTTGTCTGTCATGGTTTAGAATTCTCAGATGAAGCACTCAGATATCGTTATTTGATAAGCCCTCTGGAGTGTGGGCTGGTTATATGGAGTTATATGTGAACTTGGTCATATGGAGTTCTTTCCTCTGGGAAACAGGGTATCCTTGCAACTTACTTGAATTCTTATCCTGAAATTGAACATGGGTTTCACAGTACTGTTGATGGTCATTATTGTAGTCATGGATTGTGATGAGAACACGTAAGAAAAATGTGCTTTAAAATGCACAGACATTGTTTTTTTCCTCAGGTAATTAATTCAACTACATTAGGAATGCAAAGCAGAAATGTACATTCAAATATATAATCACTCTATACTTATGTGACCCCAAACATACAAAATTAGATCTCAGAACAAATTTTGGGCTCAAATGTCTTCATTGTTAAGAAGAGTGACAGATTCTGATGTAAAGTAATTGGACAATATCAAACTAAGGATTGTGGCATCTAACATGGTTTCTATGAATAAAGTAATTTCTAAATATGGTAATGGTAGACTGAAAAAATATATTTAAGGTCAGCATGTTTATAAAAGCACTGTTCAACAAAGTGCTTGTATTTTCTGATATCAAATCTTTTTCACATTTCCTGAATTAGAATTTCTCTCCCTATTCAGCTATTTTACAATATAATCAACTGAAGGTATGAAAGTCTCCCGGGTTCTATTAATAGCTTTTTGTTCATAAAGCTGTTAAAATCTTACATTTGAAAACTACTTGAAATTACATACATTTCTTTTGTTTGTTAAGTAGGCATCATTGGATAATGAATAGAGCTTTTAAAATTGATTTTTTTTTTTTTTTTGATACAAACTGTGTGTTGTTGTTCAATTTATGTGCACTCCAGATACGATCAGAGTCATGGGAAGTTTTGATTAATGATCAAAACATCATATTTTGGCAGTAGGGCATCACAGTAGAAATTGTGAGGGCAGTGACAATGATCTGTGAAGCAACCTGAGTGTAAGGGATAACCACAGGCAGTGGTGCTCCCAGCTCTAATATAATTCTGGACCCTGTCCCTTGCAAGGCTGATACTATTTTTTGGCCAAGTGGTTATCGAAATCTTCATGCTTCAGACCTACATCAGATTTGGGGAAAAAGGAAGAAAAGACACCATTTCTTTTATCTTACCTAATCTTTGGCCACAAGCTAAAGACACCAAAGCTGTACTTCAAGCTAATTGTTAAAGAAACGGGCTCATAGAAAACTACCATTGTAACTTTGGTTTATTTTTACACCCAAAATCTAATGTAGGGATCAGGTACAAATGCTATTCAAAGAGTGAGTCTATGTAAGACATTGTCACTCTACCACACAAAGTAGTTTAACCCAAAGGTTTCAAAATGGAGCAATTTTGGATTTCATCCTTTGGAACATAGAGCCATAGAATGGTTTGGGTTGGAAAGGGCCTTCAAGATCATCCAGTCCCACCTCCCATACCAGAAACAGGTCCACCTTCCACTAAACCAGGTGGAACTCCAGCATGTGACCGCACAGCTTGGTGGTGTTGGCAAGCTTGTTGAGGATACACTCAATCCCTGTGCCCAAAGCACCAACAAAGATGTTAAATGGTGCCTGTCCCAGTAGTGACCCCTGAGGAACACTGCTGAAAGCCTGGAAGCCACGGGGCACACAGAAGCAGCTGCCTTACAGTGACTTGACATTGCTGTGAAACAAAGCAATGAGGCAAACCAAGTGCACTGAGATGCAACAAGCAATATCTGAGGTCCTGACAATCTATCAGCACCACTTGGTGCCTAATGATGAGCACTAAGAGGTATTTATATTTGTCCTAGACCCACAATAAACCTCACAAGCAGACTCAGAGGAACCACATCTCAGTGGATGAGTCAAAACCAACCAAAATTACATTCCTGATCCTATTTGCCAGATGTTTCGGAATTCATAGGGGCTATTATGCCCTCATGTAAATCTAGCATCTGTGCTCTAATGGCTGTTAATAATCCTGAAAATGCCTTTCTAGGACATGTTGTAGCATTTGGAGCTCAATCAAGCTGCTGGATATGAACATTACACTCCACAGCATCCTTGTCTACCTCAGGACAGCCTAGGAGCTGATAGCACATTCTTTTCTGGGAGGTTACATTGCTTTGTCTTGTCTGAAGCCTCATGCAGCTGATAGAAAACTGACTGTATTTAAGAGGCCCCTGCATTCCATTAAAATGCTGAGTGAACATCACTGGTAAAAGACTGCATCTACATGGAAAGATTTTTATGCAGTGATTGATTTTGACTGACTGCTGTCCTAAGGCAAACAAAGATTTAGGCCTGCGGCTGACTTAGATAAAAGCTCAAGCTGCAAAGGCAAAAAATGTCCTACAATTCTCAAGGTTATTCAATGGACTGGATAAACTGAAACACTCCCACATAATCAAGCTCGGGGAAAGATTCTCACTCTCCGCATTTCAGCAACCTCCATATTCTTTAGTGAAAGTTTCCAGGGAACAGCTCAAAGACATGGTGCACAAGTGGTTCTTGGAGTCTGGTGATGACCCTTCTGAATGATGAATATCTTTGGTCATTGCAGATTGAACTTTCCAGAAACAAATCTGTGGTGAAATGTCATAGCTCAATAGTGTGAATCATGAAAGGGGAAAGATGTTCTTTCATTTCATCTGCCAAGCATATACTTGGCCAGCTTTAAGATGCTAAATCATCTGTAAACAATGCAGAATTGGGCTTTTTTAGATGTTGTTCTCTCAGGAATGGTAGTTTTTCTATATTGGTTGATCTATTCTAGAGATGAAAATTCATAAATTAAAGATAAGTTTCAGCTAACAGATATACTTGTCTACAATACAGATGTCTACTCCTACCACATAAGCAGACATCGATAACTTCTGTATGACTGTAATAGGATGAGGCCTAGAGACAAAAGCTAGGGATTGGTCCCACATCTACCACTCAGAATTTCTACTGCACCTTAGAGATCTCCAAAGGGAGTGAGCTGTTAGAAATGCTGGAAGGAGTGACCCATGGCCTTGCGCCTGTCCATGGATGTACCATGAAGACCATAACAATCTTCTGCATATGATGAATTTTTCAAGAAGCTGAGGTTACTTTAAGTGTAAGCAAATTGGAGAAACCACACTTGTTGATATACAAAGCCATAAATGTTATTATTTAAGTGAATAAGAGCAAACCCAAAGCCATTATCAGGGGGTTGACCCCACAATGTCACTAGGCTTAGGGAATAATTATCTGTTTTCATTAATGTGTATTTTTTCACAGTAAGGCTAATATCTTATAACCTCTATAAAAGTGGAGTACTCAAGGCAGAAGGAATTGGGGATATCTGCAAAAGGATGCATTTTTACAAGTTCAAACAGATCCTTAATTCTGTTCCCTGTTTATCCATTGTCAGATCATGTGAACAAACCATCATCTCACCTAATGTGAGATCAGCTGAGATACAAGCTGTCTAGTTTGAGCAACAGAAAAGATGAACTATGTATGCACAAAGAATGCCTTCAATCCAAAGAAGCAAATATTATCTTAAAATTAAAATCTATGTTTTGGCAGTCATCTGGAAATGTTAATACTTTCAGATTATCACTCCATGTATCAAGACCACACACCAAATATGCTTTTTCAAACCAGTCATGTCTTTCTGACGTGCTGTCAGTCAAAACCAAACTGATAATCTTCTCTTTTACAACATTCCCTGCCCTTGGTAGCCAACTGTTTGCCACAGTTGCTATCTCAAGAGGTGCACTGACCAGGAGCTGGTCACATACGTGTAGGGCTTGATTTCCACAGTAGCAGAAGCTGGCTGAAATTTAGTTATCTCACCTGCCTGATACCTCCTCATCCAGTGGCTCTAGGAAAACTAGCCTCCCAAAGATAAGGCATGATGTTAGGCACATGAGAAGCTGTGCTACTAGTTGGACTGCTGAGGAAGGACTATCTTTTCATTGCTGTTATGCATCTCCAGGCTAAAACACTCTGTTAATATGCACCAAGGCCTCATGAAATGTCAGTCTTGCAGCTGCAAGCTGGTTCCAGGTGAGACAGGACTGTGAGAGCAGAGCAGCACATACAAAACCAGCTTGTATTATCGGCTTCCCTTACTACCCCTGCTTTATTTGGAAGCTAGAATGTTTTATCTGATGTTTTAGTCTAGCTGAGACTGCACATCTCTCTCTGTCTCCATATGTTGCTAATCATCCCATGGAGTTCAGAGAAGAAAAATTAACTGTTCGGAAAGTAACTAACAGCAATAACAAAAATTACTTCAGGCATCGGAGAGAGTGATTTCTCCCACCCACGTTAGGCCAGTCAGTGTGAATTTGTGTTATATTTACTGCTTGTACTCCAGCATCCTCCAGGCAGATGACGACATGGTGCAAAGCACAGCAAAAGTACTATATTTGCATCAGGTACAACCAAAATCTACATTTCCTTCCACCAGTGGTGCTGGTTACATTTTCTTGTTTGTGAGACATACGAAGAGTAACTATTTGTTAAAACCTCAGCCTGGTTTTTCAGTACCAGTCTTTTTTAATTTCACAATTTAATTTGTCTTTTTAAGTCAAGGAGATTGAGAGGAACCACAAGGAGATTTTCTGGAACCACAATGTGAGTGCTTTGGTTTTTACACCAGACACAAGGACAGAGTTAATATATACCCAGCTAATTCATAGCTGAGACAAACAGATAAAACCTTTTTTTTCCCCTTTTTGTAGTACACAGCATCCCATTTAATTTAATCCACTTTATATTTCTCACCATAAAAACTTGCACATCATATAAGTAATGCCAAAACCATTCAAGAAGTGTAGAATTAAAATTAATCCTATTTTAACAATCTATCAGTATTGCTGGTCCTCACAATTTTATCCTGAGTCTCTATGTAACCAGAATTCTTCAAAGCAAAACTCTTAATTATTGTTTGTTGTTTAAAGGGGACTAAATGTGAATCTTAACTTAAATTTTGCAGGCTAAATCTTCTGTTCCCCTGTCACAAAGGAAAGTGCTGAAGCATGACCACATTATATTTAAGGGGTTTCAAACACGAAGGAAAGAAAAAAATGCCAGTCTTACTATTTTTTTGATATCATATATTAAGACTCACTTTCACTGTGGAAATGGATATGACTTGTGGTTTTAAATGTGTGATGGTGACAGTAAACCTAACACTTGCGTCTTAGGAATATTAATAGCAATTAAGAGATTCTTTTTCAATTCCCCCTTTTTTCATATTTTAAGGCAGGAAATTCATTGAGTTCTGCATGTAATTAGAAAGATCAGGAGGCAGTACTTAGGTTGCTGGAAATTTTTGTGTTTGTGCTACTTTTTTCTAAGATTAATTTTCCATTGTATTTTTTATGTTTCTATGGCTTTCAGATAACTTGATAGAGCACTGCCAGTAATATCTGTAAATTTCTCCTAATGTTAACCAAAGGACTAGAAAAGGTGTCTACTTTTGTCACCAAGTTACGGAATTTTAATCTCCACTGGGTTCTTATTTTAATGTTTCCTTCATATTTTCCTTCTTTTGATACTCACTATATTGTGAGGTACTCATTGAATGCTAACCAGGACAGAGATGAGCCTAGACTAAAAAAAAGTACCCATATTTTGTATACCACACACTGTTACTGTCTGTACCTGAGGTCTTTGTGTGTACCTTGTCAGATTTTTTAGTTGCCTGGTGTGATATTCAATACCCTTGTGCTCTGTCTGAGTTGCAAAAAATCCATGTGTTAGTATCTGTTCTGCCTGATGGGGAGTTAGAGCTCGAGTCTGTGCTGCCTCTCCAAACTACTGAGCATTGTTAAGTACTGCCTACAAACAGACATTCCTCGAGATATGAATTCTTTTTAGCCCTGTCATTTGTCTATTCCCTTGAAGACTTCAATTTAAATTATTTATGTAAACTGAAAGTACTGTAGCAGAGCATCTAAGCTGGATTTCAAAATACTTCTGAAAATGGACAGTGTGTTGTTCAAGTCACAGGAACAATTTAAAAAAAAAAATTCTTAGGAAATTCTTCTCTCCGCATCACACACTGTCTCACTTCATGAGATGATTCTGGGCTTGCATTGTCAGTAAAAATGGAACTCTGTGGTCTCTGACTCCATATCTTGGGGTTTAGCCCTAAAGTCTGCCACAATTTTGGGAATCTTCTATCTCAAGTTTTAGGCTTAGTACTTTAACTCAAGGTGGTTCAAAGCAGGACAGTAAGGAAGATAGATCCACAAGAAGGGTGGCAATAGGGAAGAAAAGGTTTCCTCCAGGAGGTTACTGAGACTACCAATATGTGGGGGCAATTCAGCTGCATAAACATAAGTGTCCAGTGCCATTAAAGGTGCCAGGGATCCCACCTGGCCTCCTCCTGCCTTTCCAGGCAGCACTGCCTTGTAAGTCCTGTGTGGTATCTGCAGGTCACATTTAAATATCTCAAATGCCAAAGGCTGTTTCAAATGGCATCAGACACCTGCTTCAACAACCTCATTCCTCCTTCAACAAGGAATGTGTTAATAGACCACTTTGGTTTTCCTTATCATCTATTAGAGATTGATTAATTACTGTAATAATAATCCTTTTCTGACAATTTTAAGGATATTTATTCCCCCTAGCCTAATTCAAAACTAATATTTGTGGTTTTATGAACACTTAAAAGAAGCAACAAAAACCCTTTTAAAATTAATAAGCTTAATTCTTTCTCATTTAACTGTTCAGACAACAACATTATAAGAAGTCTGATGATTGAGTTCAACCATATACTGGGGATTATAAATTCATTTTCATCTCCAGCACTTACAATATTTTGTGTCATATATTATTGGTACCCATAAAGAATATGCCAATATTAGGATTGAATATTATATATATAACTTGTTTTCTTTCCTATGGTGACTTTTCTTCAAAAGTCATTTTGAAGTGAGTCGCTCATTTTTTTCAAGTCCACATATTACACAGAAGTGCAGGAGAATCTGAAAAGAACACCAATCTTTCATTTTGCTTTGATAAAATCCATATTTATACACAGGAGACAACTCATAATACACTGGTTTATGGCACTTATTTCATTTTGAAACAAATTCACATTTGACACTATGTTTTGATCTATGTTTATCAGTCCCAAGAATGATAATGTGTGCTTGCTACAGAAACAGTAAAATACTGGACATGTAAATAGGTGAAATTCTGGGTTATGTAACCACAAGCCACATAATCTTCTGCAGGAGAGAGTATGTGAGCAGGTCTGCTTAGATGTGGTAAGTTTTTTCCAACATTTAAGCCATTAGAGCAACTCTTCCAGCACCAACTATAGAAAGCTGAAGATACTTGGTTAGAGATGGCTGAGCTCTGAATGTGTCCAGCCATGCTAGATTCCACATGTACAGCACTCACTGTCTTTTATCCAGCTGTTTCACCTTTGACCAGATTCTCCCTGCAGTTATGTTTTTGTTTAACCCAGAAACCAACGGTGAAGTAATTTAATGGGAAGAGAGGGCATAATGGAAATATGATCTATGATAATGTAAAAATCCTGTCTCTTATCGACAAATGCAACACAAACCATAAACACAAGACATACACACCCTGTTTAACCTAAGCCACCAGCCTCACTCTCTTTTATAAGAAGAGTAAATGGAGACATTCTGGTGCTGAAAGTTGCTATATCTTTAGCAGAAAATGAGATCATACAGAAATCAAGAAATATGGCAAAGTAAAATGTGAAAGAGTAAAGGTGAAAAAACAAAGAGACTATTTGGACACAAATTATTCAAGTATTTGCATCTCGCATTCCTATTAGTTCAAGGTCTTACTCCATGGAAAAAATGGCCACAAAGGCCAAAAGCATAGGGAAGGATACTAAAACTATGTCATACTTATTTCAGTATGCAAAATACAAAGGCAGAAAAAATGTTAAATGATTTATTCTGTCCACTATCACATCCTAATACACCTTTATCCAATTTTAGTGTTCATATTGCCATAAACACTTGTTTTGTGTATGACAGGTTCTAGGAAGCCCGTAAATTCATTCCTCAGTATGAACTTCAGCAAACGAAATCTGCAGATTCTGCCACTAGGACATTTTACATAGACCAGGAGATGATAAATATATTGTCATAATCCTCATATTTATTAGGACAGTTTTTGTAAGTTTTACAAGTTGCCCATTGAGTAAGCAGTGTGCATTGAACTCAGTGGCTGCCAAAAATGCTGCAGTTGCAGAAATTACTTTTCTTCTATCAGATGCAATTAACATCTATCTCACATGATTTGGCTATTTGTATGAACAGACAGAAGTATACTTTGAAAATAATAGTCATCCTCTTCTCATGTGCTATTTCATTCAATAAATAACGACGTCTTGTTTCTTAAGAAGAATGATCTATGAAGTCAGAAAGAGGTTCTCACTATATAAAGAGATGACAGGGAAAGTGAGAATTTCATATTGCATGATGAAAATAATCTAGAACTGTACTTTTCAATATCGTCAGCCATGCCACATTTAATTTTCTTTTGTTTTGGCATATAGGGCTTTATTATACAATTTAATTATCAAAACAAAAATTATTTATCTGAGTTTCAGATTTTCGTTTTCATTTTGTATTAAAAAGTTAATAGATTTGTGCAACAAAATACAATCTGTATCTGTATTAAAATTTGAGAGTTCAGAAATTCCCCCCCATTTTTTGCCTTTAACCATTTTTGAGAACAAATTTTAAACTCTTCAGGACTTTAAGAATAAATTAAGTAATGAATTTTAAGATAAAATTTCTTCTGTATATTTAGAATGGGAAATATCTTTCTTGACAGTTAGCAGATGTTTTGCTTGAACAAATTTGTTTACATCTATGTACCTGTATTTCCCCATCCAAAAGGAGAAATAGTCATTTTAGAACTCAGTGAAGTCCAATAAATATTGAAGTTAGCAACTCCCATCATAACTGCTAAAAATGTTAGTGAAGAGAAGCCTAATAGAGTGCAGCTTAAGATATTAAGGCCAAATACTATCAAAGTCCAATTGTGCAATGTATATTAAAAGAAAAATCTGTGCTAAGTCACACATGATCAGTATTTTTGTCAGTGCTCTAAGTTTTATAATTTATTGTGTGGCATGAAGTAAAACTATCCAGAGTTAAATTAGAGATGACAAAACATTTCCAGGCGTATAAATCATATTTGAGGAGCTCTGCAAACCTTTAACTAATGGGGAGTTATAGAGACATTTGAGGCAATTTTATTAGAAGTTCACTTCTAAAACCATCTTTCACTGTCTGTTGCCAGAATCAGGATATTAGCACAGATGCACGTCTCATCTGACCCTGTTTAGCTGCTCACATAGCCTTTGTAAGAGGAGCAAAGTTTATTCCAGCACTTACGCAACTGCCTCTTTGTAATTGATGATTCTGACATTTAAAAAATGGCTTCTTTGTTTAAAGACCTGTAATGAAAATTTCTCAATGACATAAGGAGCACTTTTCTGACCAGGAGGTGGGCATGAATCCTTATAGAAAGTGAGAAGCCCCTGGAAAAATTCTTCCAGCTTTTTCTCTCTCTGCCCCACAAATGTGATGTTGTCTCTGAGTCGGTGGATGGAGGTGGAGCTCGAGGTGCCCCTGCTGCTCCCAAGTGCTCTGCGTTTGCAGCAGCGGGAGCTGCCCGTGCACTGCTTGCTCCTCCTCAGCTCCTCCTTCAGCAGGTACCAGGGGGAATCGGGGCCACGGTGGTGGAGCCAGGGTCCCCTAAACACTGCTCTGCTGCCATGCCCAGATGAGTGAGGGTTGTGTACAGGAGCTTAGACAAATTCTTGGTGTCTGGAGCTTCAGTGTTTTGTCAGGTGTCGGCTATCAGCTTCAGGAGGTGACTGGCTTGTGGAGAGGGCAGAAGAGGGTCCAATCTCCAGAGACTGGGTGCAGAACAGGGAGAAAACTGACTGGACTAGGACATGCTGGGGCTGAAGATGAGATAGTTTGTTTTTGTTCTGCGGGGAGGCAGGGAGAAAAGGCAGTAATTTTATGCTAGAAATGGCTGGAGAGTGGGTGTTTCTATGCATGTGTGAGCATGTAGGAGGCAGGAGGGGGAGGGCAAGGTACTAAGGAAAAGAAGAAAGGAGCTCTGCAAGAAAGGTCTGAGAGCAGTGATGTGAGTATAGATCTTTTAAACACTGGCAGTTTCACTCCTTTTGATGTATTGCTTTCTTTTTCAGCTCCAAATGGAAGTAAATTAAAATTCTTTGTATTAAACTAGTCTCTTCTGCATTAAAATCAGCATCATTGTATGCAGTATTTACTGAGACTTTCTTTGCCATACTGAGCATCACCTGTAGTACTGCTGAGGAAAAGTCAGGTAATATTGGACACCCTTTCTTGATAGGTGTTCCTTGAGAATTTATTCATAGGCTAAAAGTCAGTCATGAAGCATGTTGGATTATGCTGTTGTTCTGTTATTTGTGATCTCTTCTATTCCACTTTTACATAAGCAAAATAACAAGTCTCAATTAGCAGAGGCTATCAGTAGTTCATGATTATTGGCCTGAAATCACGCCTTTGAATCCTGCAAACCCATCAGTTCTGAAGAAGCTGTCAGAGCTAAGCCTGTAACATGGTGAAGGGCTGAAAGAGCACAGAAAAAAATTGGTAGTTTTGCACTGGGGTGATTCAAAAAAGGCATTAGAAAGAGGTGGGAAACTGGAAAATGAGGAATTGAGGTAATGATGAGAACCTGACAGTGCTTTCTTGTAAGGGGAAAGTGGAGAAACATCATTATTTGTGAGTGAAAGACGCAGTAGATACGGTGGGCAGCATTAATCATACCCCTATCACTAGCATGTTACCAGGATTATTCTCCTGATACGCGGCAGAGCTTCAGCCAGCACTCTTGGTACTCATCTTGTTTGTGGATTCTGGTTGACTTTCTTCCACTGAAACCTCCACAAAAGTTCGTGTGCAACACAGCAGCCTGGTGTGCTCAGGCAGGTTTTCCTCAGGCAATTTAAGAGGAAGACACCCAGCCACAGCAAAGACACTGCTTCCTGTCAGACCTTGTCACTGGCACTAGAAACCACACCTGTACTTAACCTTGTTTATTTAGCAAGTGGAATTGAAGGTAGATTGCCAAATTCCACAGGAAATTCATGCGATGCTGCAGTGCTACACGTGGTATGAAAATATTGATCACGTTTTATGTATAAACACACTTTGTGTTTATACTTTTAATATCACTTAAGAAGGTTGTTTTATTTCAGCTCTAACACAGATAGGAGAAGTCAAAAACACTCATATCATCTCTGGTCATTTTCCAGGCAGGTCACAATGGCAGCATCATTACTCAGAGCTCAAAAAAGCTTCCTTTTTTTGGTAGATTTTTTTTTTTAATCTCTTTAGTCTGTCTTGTTCCAATTATTTTCCGCATATCAGACAAAAGTGTATTTTTTTAGGCCAAACTTGATTGCATCAAAAGATGCCGTTGACTATTATATAAGAGATTCTAGTGTTTCTAGAACAGTTGAAAAAGTAGTTCTGAATTGTTTGGGGAAATAGGGATAATAAGAATTGTACTTGAGAAATTGTTTATGTCAAAAATTCTACTCCAGCCAAGGTGCTGAGCAGATGGATTTTTATTTTAAACTGTGCAGTGTTGTAAATACTATGTTTCAATAGTCCGTTCAGTTCTGAAAGCAAGATTTTAATACTTTAATCATTTTTTTTGCTACAAGAACAATGAATTCACCTTTGCTGGGTCATAATACTTATTATTTCAAGTCAACTGGAAGTAATATTTTTCCAAAAATGTTGGGGGGATGTTAAAAAAAAAAATTCAATTTGAAAATATTATGAGCTTAAGAACATTCAGTGAAGAAACAAAATCACGTTTCCTAATTTTTAGAGGGTTTTTTAATTTAACTATTCCATAAAAATTGCCACAGACTGAGAAAATCTTCTACCTAACCCCAAGCTAGGTGTGATCAGCCTGGTCCCAGGGATATAGGATTTCATCTTTTCCACATAAAATTATATCCACACTTAGATTTTAGTCTCACTTTGCATGTGTGTGTCAGAATCAGGAGCTAATTTATTCTCCACTATGAATTCTGTGTTGAACATGCTTTACCACAGGCTGACAGGAAAAGCCAGGCTTTCCCTGATTTGAGTCTCCAGTTGGTTGCACAGGAGTTGCAGTGGCCATGGCTAGCTACATCAGGCTGGCTCATGCTCTCTCTCTCTCTCTTCCTCCCCCTCTCCTTCTCTTTTTCTCCCTCTCTATCTCACATAAATGAAAACCCAGCTGTGGGGGAAACAGCCAGGCCAAGTATGGCAAAAAAGGAGGGACTAGATCAAAGACCCTGTAGCAAAGAATAAAGTGTGATCTCAATAAAGACTGTATCAGAATCTGTTTGCACAATGCAAACACAATCAAGACAATGTAGACAACCTTTAATCTGTCATTTTCCAAAAGATTACCCCAAATTCGGAGTATATAATAGAAATCATAAAAGACACTTGAAACAATCTCTCTCAGAGTCAAGACAGGAAGGAGAAAGTCAGTTTCTGTTTCTTCTGAAAGTGTTTAGTCAGTTTCTGACAGCCTTCCCATGGCAATGCAAGCAGTGGACAAGCCGTGATACCTGTACAGTATAATTGCATCTACTTCAACAGAATGCAGCAAGATTTTTACTCTTTCTTGCAGTGACAACAAGTTCTTCTCCCAACTATTAGAAATTACATGAGATACGACGTTTTTGTGACCTCTGTTTCCTGCAAGAGCAAGGTTTAGGGACAGGCTGAATATAGAACCTACTCCTTCAGAGTAATTTAAATTTCTCATGCACCATAGCCTTACTATTTTATTACTATTATTTATCTAAACAGATATTCTTTTATATCCTGTTTTATCTGTAAAAGAGAAAAATCACATTAAGCTCATATAATTTTCGTTCATTTTTCTTTCATTTCTTTGCATTTTAGTCAATTTGATGCAACAGTATTATTCTTCCATTAGATGAAGGCACACCTCATATTTTTGTGTTTGAATTAGGCAGTGCATCTGTCTTTTAATGTGGGAGAGCAAGATATTTGAGGAGATTGCAGAATGCTCATGTAACTAATTTCTCTTTTAATGGCAACAGTTTTTAATCTCTTTCACATCTCATCGGTATCCAAGCACATCTGGATCTTACTTAGGTATTCAATTGCCTTGTTATGCCTCAAGAGCATTCTTCCCAAATGGATTCTATTTGTGCCAGTGAAAAAGAAGAATATATTATCATTCATCTTACACAGTCTTGCTTTTGCAGATTCCCTTTAACTACACAAAAATAACCATACAGACTCATTCTATTTTTCATGGTTGGGGAGACAGCAAGATTCCTTTTATAGAAGAAATGTAGAGGGTAGGGAAGAGAGAGTTAAGAAAATACTTAGTTCTAATCCAAAATAGAACCTGCTTAGACTCCAGTGGAACAGAAGCACATCTGTTATGTGCAAACAGAAGCATGGGCATGCAGAAGGCTTGCAACTGGACCTGAACCTCATCTTTGATATTACAAATTTTAATGATGATATTTTTTTGAAAGAAAGGACAAAGTCACTAGTAGGTTTGGTGACCATGCTCTTTGTAAGATTATCTATGGACAGGCAAGGACTGTGCAAATACAGAAATGTCTTTCAGCTTCCTTGGCCATCGTGGGGGACAGTAGGCACTGCTCAGAAGCATTTGTCTCACAATTTCTTCACATCGTCATATTTCTCCTTCCATTGCTGCTAGTATTTTTTTTTTCTCTTTTTCCATGTGACTTAATTGACATTATCAGTTCCACTATTCCCTTGTGCTAGGCTGGCTTTGAGGGATCTCTGGTGCTATGGGGCTCTTTCTGATAGCAGCAGCCTAAAACTGGACACAGGAACAGATGCTCTGCACTCTGTCAGGGTGAAGGTTGTCCTGTGCCTTCAAGCCCAAGTGAACACTGGAAGAAAATGTGCCACCTCTGCTTATCAGAAGCTCTGCACCAGAGAAACAGCTATGCTTGCTGTTCTATAAATTCCGGATTGCCTCATAATCCAAAACATGCTCTCCAGTTTTTAGACTAGATGGACTACTTACTCTCCTTCTAAATCAGTACTGTTTTTGAAGCTAGCTGAAGATATATGAATAAGTGTGAAAATATGCATACTTCTGTTTTCCAAATGTACCTTTTAGATGAGTTCTACTAGGTGGAACTGTGGTATTCAGCATTTAGTTTGCAGCTCATTGCAATAAATCTGGGAGGACAGTGAAGTCAGAGAATGAAAATATGGTCACTGTTAATATCAAAGTTGCTGTCCTCTCTTTTTATGGTGTCTGTCGCATAAGAAATGAGCACACTGAGAAGCATTCACACTAGTTATCCCTAGCATATTGAATAATTCATACAAGTAGTGTTAGAAATTGTGCTATAGGGACATTAACAACATGGAATCAGTTTGGTTTTTTTTTCCACAAACCCCTTCTACTGTCCCAGTTAATCAGAATACTCCTTGCCATGGGAATGCTAGCAGTACTGTTACAATAGTTTTGCCATAAGAGATACAAATACACATATTTTTGGAAGGATAGTGTAAAGACTGGATAGTTTCCTTCTCAATAAAAATAAAATGATAGAACTCTTCAGAATTTTTTTCTTTGTTGTGTTTAATTGTAATTCCACTTATTCATTAACCCTGAAAGCCTTGACAGTGTTTCAATAGCAGTTTACAGTATTACAGGCTCACTAGACATTTAATGCATTGATTGATCGATTGGTTCATCTTTATGTATGTAAAATTTGTCAAGGCTAAACAATTTTGGGATTCCTTGGTGAGAATGGCTAAAGGACTGTCAGTTTCAAAATTATGCAATTCATTCTTCTAAATACTAATTGAAAACATAATGTATCAGCTAGTAATGGTATAAAATTAGGGAAAAATTATATTTTGTAGTTATAATATTTAGTACATTGTTATCAATTATTGTAAAAACTTGTTCTATTTTGTGAATTGGTTTATTGTTCTTTATTGTTTATTGCATTGAACAGGTATAAAGTCTCCCTGATATATCATCATAAAATCCATGAAATCAAAATGCACTAGGTCAAAGAAACACTGCATTCATTCACCCAGCAATGCTTAACTTTACTGTTAGGACAACATTATTTATGGTGATGTCTCTCTTGTTAGTACCAGCAGCCCCATCTTTGGTTTGAGTGATTCACAAAGACAATTTTGGGTTTCTTTTCTGAACTTGTAGTTTGTAATAAATGCAGAGAGAGCTAAAATAGACAAGAAGCTGTACTTTCATTTTTATGCCCAGGGCTGTTTGGGTTTTTTTTAGTTTGATCTTAGGTACCTGAGTTTCTCTGATTATAATCCCCATTGAAAAGAATAACTGTGTAATTTCACTGTATTTCTAAAAATTGCAGTTGACATATAAGCAGTTGACACCTGACTGTATTTTTTGTCTGGAAACCATTTTCTGGTAGTGCCTGTGTGTGAGCATTGCTTGCATACAAGTCTGAAAAATTAATAATTTTATCCTTAAAATGCCATAAGAAGCAGAAAGAACAAAAGGAGTTTTAATGTGAATTGCCCTCCATTTTAAAAACATCAACTTTTGGAGCAGGATTCACAAGTATACTCCAGTCTGTTTGTGCCTTCCTGAAGCAGGACAGGGATTTTAGACAGGCAGCCAGTTAGGGTATTTTTAAAGACAGGGAAGAACAGAGCACCCGGTGCACAGCTTCTGCTTTCTCCGTCACTCTGGCTGCTGGCATTCTTGTCCCACGTTCCTCCTGCTCCTTCCATTCCTGTACCCCACAGCACACACTCTCATCAGTTGCTCACCCTTGGTTATCCCCTGTCTCCACTGTGCTGCATCCATTAACACATGGCACTCTTGCCCTTCTTTGTGCACTTCTCATGCAGCATTTCTAAGAAGGAAGTTTATGGAGTGGCTGTCCCACTTTCCTCCATTTTTACAGGCTTTCCGAAGAAGAGGAAGTTATGCATATAATGTGCTTGAGAGAGCTTTTCCATGAATGACCTTCTACCACTATGGCTACCATCTCCAATGGGATGGGAGGCTACAACTTGATCTCAGTTTTTGATGGACATAAAAGCAATACACTCTCAGGATGGATGGTGCCACCTACTTTGTCAGCAGCAGGATAGAAATATTGTATGGTAGCAAATGACATTAAGGGGAAGCCTTTTGAGGAAAAATTAGATACTATGACAATTTTGGGAAGGTCTTTTTAATTACAGGCCACCCATGAAATGATTCACAGGAACATTGGGAAATGGCAGGCATAGTGTGAGACTGCTTTTTTCATGGTCTGAACAAATAGTTTGATATGGCATCGCAGTCATTCATAATAACACACTTTAATTTACTTTTATTCATTAGCTAATTAACAAATTGATAAATTTAGACATCCAGAAAATTAATTCTTTTCTAAAGAGGAAGATATGGTGTGTTCTCATGCATAACAGGCTTAGTGCCCGTTTAATAGAAGATCTCAGATTTGACTCCTGGACAGCAATTGATGTATCCATATTGCAGCACAGTTTGTGGCAAGTGTTGGGATCCGAACATTCAGCTGAACCCCTACATTGTACTCAAAAATGATGGAGTATTGGCCCTGCAATGGTACTGTTATTGGTCATATATTCACTACAGTGGAAGTGAAGTCCCAACAATATTGTGACTCCTCAGTGCTATAAACCATACAAGAGCTATAAACCATACCACAAATTCTCCTCTCTCTCAGAAACCAAAACAGAGAAAATAGAGAAGGTGGACAAGACATACAAGGAGGAAGAACAGCTAATGGGAGATTGGATAATCCTCATAGAGAGAGAATGTGATTCTTAGCTGTAGACCTAAAAGGGTAGAAAGTGACCTTTTCCTAACTATTATGAGGCTGGAGTTTTCTGTGTGTTATAAAGCAGTTTTAAAGAAGGAGCTTGGTGGGACTTTTGTTAATGATTTTGCCTCCTTCTTCTTGCCAGAAAAAATATTATGCAAGCTGAATTTTGTAGTTTATACTCCGTGTAATATTCAAAAATCAGCTGAAAGTGAAAGAATAATTATTCAGTGGTGAAGGTGTTAAATTGTTTTGCAAAGAGTAAAAATATATTGTCCTTGAAAATGAGCGCTTGGCAGGGAAAGAGGCTCTAGAGATATTAAGGCAACCAACATTTGCTTGGAAGGAAGGTCAGTTTGATAATACATTACCCTCTATTAACCTGGAAAAATACCATAAAACCTTAGAGAACCTAAAGGGACTCCACTATTTATCTTTACCATGCAATTGTAAAGCAAGTAATATATTTATACATACCTGAAAAACTATTGAGTAGATCTTTTGGTAAAGAAATTATGTGAGAAACTCTCTGAAGTTAAGGTAATTTTTTTTTTATCATTTTACTATCAAAAAAAAGATAATATAGAGGTAATGCATAAAATAAGCACATATAAACTAAAATTTGAATTGCCTTTCTAAAACTTATGAGTAGAAAATTACTTATATACTAGCCATAGAGTTGTATAAGCATTTTTTAATTAATTGGTAATCAAATATAACTCTATTTCAAATGCACTGAGGTATTTATATGTAGTAGATTATTAATAAAAATCCATTTACTTAGCCAGTAATTATTTTAGTGTTTTGATACATTTAATTTCTGCTGGATTAAATGTTCCCTGTCTTTAATTTTGCACAAAAGCATTAATCTCTAGTGATCCAGACATCTTTTTGAAGTATCTGTCTCTGAAAGGTGCTGTCCTTGTAAACCCAGTTGACTACTTTCAAGATGCAGCAAGATTTGAGGATTTATAAATATGTACAACTAGGAGTGCACATTTAGATATTCTGGATTTCTGGTTTGGCATGACAGGAGAAGCTCCAATACCTAGGATGAAGCAGTGAATGGGCACACATTTCATTACAACTGGCAGGAGCAAGGACACAAGATGTTTAATCAGAGTCAGATTCTTCTGCATAAAGTTTGGTAGTGAATTTATAGCATAAAAAGTAGCATCTGGGACAATAGTAAACATTTCTTTTGGGAAGAATGTGGATGCATATTACTGTTATTGTAGACTGACCTTGCTAATCAATACATCAGAGCAACACCTTCAGATTTGGTGCCTGCGTTTGGTGCCACATCCATGGTTTGGATCTGAAATAAGCACACTGATTGCTGGCAGCTCATGTTGATCTCAGTCAGCAGAATATGGACCTGAACAACGAATACACAAAACATCTACAAATCAAAGCTTTAAGTCTTAGCTTTAAATTAAGTTAATAACCTGACTGATAGTCAAATCAGATTTGTACAGGTCTCAGGGAGTCAGTGAATTAGGCACCTGGATGGGCACTGTGTGAGTGTAGCAGGAAAAACAAAGTATTGATCAAACAATGATGAAAATCGTAGTTTTACCAAATAGATAACAGAGTTATAAAACCGACCCTCTTCTGGCAGTAATGCCCACTTCAGTTACAAGGAATCTCCTTGGAAACCATAATATCTCTAAAATAGAAATGAATTTTCAAGTTGTACCTCTATAGATTTTAAATGGAAACTAATCCTACTCATCTATCTTTGCAAGTTTTTTAAGTGTCCAACAAACTGCTGTTACTTTCACAAATCACTAATTTAGTATGTGACTAGTTATTCTTGTCCTCATGGTGCTAGCATTACTCAAAGAAATAAAATAGCTCTGTTAACCATTTCAGTTCACAGCGTGACTGCCTATTACTAAAAATTCCAGTAACATATATATATATTTTTTTCAACATATGAAGGCATTTGTCACTGTGCTGCAGCATCTTTATAAATGCTCCATCTAATTCCTCACCTCATCCATCTCCCTTTTTCTTTCCTGGCAGTTTATGTCAGGAATCAGCAGTGGCAATGGTGTGCAGTTGACAGTGCTGCTGAAAATGTCTTCCACCAGGGACAGGTGGCACATTGCCAGGATTCCCAGTTGGGCACAGGGGCTGCTTGGTATTTACATCATGCTTTTCCATACCCTCGTGCCTTTAGGCTGCCGGGAGGCAGGCTGGGCTACTTTCCTCCTCCTGGGAGCCATTACCTAGATAAATGTGATGCTCTGCCTACAGAAATAAAATGTGCATATAAAAGCAAATGTGTTGTAAATTTTGACCTCCTTTTTCTAAAGAAAAAGAAGGGTTTCATTTCTGCATGAGCCTCTGCACGCAGTGACACCTTTCAAAGTGATCCCAAATAGCTATGCAAACGTGGCATACATTTTTTATCTCGCTCTTCAGATCCACTGACGTTCTGTCACGCAGTTCATTCACACCAGGCATTTCAGGGTGCACAAGTAGTTCCTGCAAGCAAAGCTTAGACAGAATAAGCTTACATAATTTGTAAATAAAAGGCTGCCTTGAAAATGGGACCTTTTTCTTTTTATGTGGTCTTGCCTCCAATATACTTACCAACTTTTAAATAATTAGGTTTTTTGTAAAGTAGCAGTTTTAACATCTATGCTATGCTTTCAGATGCTTGAAGAAGTGAAAAACTGTTTCTAGGAAGAAAATTTGCCTACTCTTTACTACTTTATGACCAGCATTCATTTAAGTATGCTTTTGCCACTGCATTACTTACATTTTTTAGTCTACAGTGTTTCATGTTTACTGGATCAGCAAATAATCAAGGTCTTTAGATTTTTCTGGAATGTATTTTATTTCTCTCCCAAATAAATGCCTCTATTTAAATAGCTTTTACCACTATATGCAAAATACAAATAAAATAGAAATAGTTTCTTCTACTAATCCACATCTGCCCGAGTGTAATTACATGATACATGCTGGTTAAGCACAAAAATTTTGAATAGACAGCTTTTTAGGCATATGCATTGGGTCACAGTAGAATTAAAATGGGTTCTAAAAAATTGATTGTATAAAAATGGCACTTGCTTACTCAACAGATCTGAGTCTTGGGTAAAGTTGCAGACAAGTGTCCATGTCACATCTTTGTGTTGGCCCTGAAACAAAGTTCAGAGCCAGTGTGCGCAGTCCTTCCAATGATGGGAACAGATTTTAGCCCAAGTTAATCACTCCTACAACGCTGTTTTGTACAAGTACTGACTCAAATGTGACAAACAGATGATTTATATCTGTTTCTCAGGTTTCAGTAAGAGGAAAATCTAGGCCTATCTTATGCCAGTTTGAGTGCCTGAATGCCTAGGAATACATGTTGTCTTGACTTTTTGTCTGATTTAAATAAATAATAAAAATAATAATAATTAATGATTGATCAAATAAATAATAATTTTTATTACCCTGATTTTTTCCCCTGAACCTCAGTTCCCAGAGTTCACTGAGTGAAAGCAGGATCTGTGGTAAATGGTTACCTGTCAGCTTTGCTGAGTTTGTCACACATGGGTAAAGCTTTCTGTATGTGGTGAAGACTGGGAAATGGTTCTTCCATGCCAGTATGAGCAGTGATATTTTAATGGACTATTCAGTGTTCTTGCATACCAGCAAGTGGTCCTGAAACTATTTCTGAGTGCAGAGGCAGCTGACCATTATGTGTCCCAGCAGCTCTTTTCATTTCACTGTGGCTGCTGCAGTGCTGTGCATGAGAAATTTATTTTAAAGCTGATAATAAAGTGGTCAGTTTTAAATTTAGCTCTTTCATTCAGTGGCTGCAGTTATTGTATGCATGTACTTCTCCCCAGGTTACCTTCTTCATACATTTTAGCAGTTAATCTAATGTTCCTCGTTAGAAGAAATAAGTAAGGATTTTCTTGGCAGGTGTTTTAAGTATTTTTGTACTAATATGCAATAGTTATCTTACACTGCAATCTCCTTTAAGAAGTTGCTATAATTCCAAAATTTTTATTTAAAAATAAGGGTAATTTTGTACTGAGTATTAACAAAATTAGGGCCCCTTTTTTTTTTTAAAGACAAATCAGGCTACCATGAACTACAGGACCCTAGGCTTTATCTTTTGTTTGTAAAAGTCAGGCCATCAGATCTTAGCAGCTAGATTTTAAAAGGTTCTGTGGCAAGTCAGAGTACAAGAAATCAGAGAATTTCTGTTTGTGCAGAACTTTCTGAAATCTCTTACACCCAAAACATTGCTTCTAGCCATTTGTAATGGAAATTATTTACTCACACACTGGATTAACAGCTATGGCAAGTGGAAGGAAGTTGAGTTTCAAAGTTTCAGAATGTAGTTTGTCTGCTACTGTTTGAGTAAAGAATCCCTCACACACTAGACGTCTGTACTGCTACTTGTAATTATATGTGTGAATGTAAAAATGGTGCATTTCTAACAAATCTTTGCTTCTTTCATGACCATCAATCACATGTCATTATTGAAATTACCCCCATGTTTCATATCTCAGTACTGGAAACGTGCTCTGAATTCATTATTAACAGGCTCCAGTGCCAGCAATCTTGCAGCACTCTGCAGAAAGAGAAGACAAGGTCACTGCTGAGAAGTGACAGAAATATCTGGTAATGACAGGAGAGAGTGTGGGTGGGCAGGTGAAGGGAAAGCTTCAGCAATGAAGTAATCATGTATTGCTAGTTCTGAAACTGATGCAAAGTATGCATATGCAGAATTTAGATTATATGGGTGAGAAATGCAAGTGGGAATAAGCGATGCTGGAGAAGTTAGCAGAGTTTATGTGGGTTATAAATGCAGCAAAAAATTATGCAGCCCAAGTCCTGCAGAGCTGGTGTGTCCTGCGCTGACTTGCCAAACCATGAGCTGGTTTTAGCTCCATTGCTATTGGCTTGTGCTGACTGCAGGGGGGTAGCAGAGCTGTCTCCACCCCAAATCACAGAGTTCTGTCATATTTTAAGCACATAATCCTAGCACTAAGAGCATGATCAAAAACCTGTCAGAAAGAATGGAGACATTTCTACTAAATTTCAAATGAAGATCAAATCTGCACTTTTTTCTCTGCATTCAGACTTCAAAGTTTAGTGAATCCTAATTGATAATAAGAATGGCAGTCTAGTAGGCAATTCAGTTCACTGAAGTACAACCAGAAACCTAAGTGCACAAGAAACAATAAGAATAAGCAAAATGTTTGTATACAAATAGTGGGAACATAGGTAAGAAAATGGAGAAACTTTACCTACTAGTGCAAGATGTGTACACAGAGAATCTAGGGGTAATAAAAACCTAGCAGAAACAATAACTGGAGCCAACTGAATAGTACAGGTTATTCAGAAGGGAGGTAAATAGAGCTGGTAACATTGCCTGAAACTATAGGATAATTTGTGATGAAACTAGTTATGTCAATAAAACAGATTCTGTTTGGATCAAGCACTTCAAGCATGAAAAAGTTGGGGTTTTTTTTCAGAATTAATGCTTGTGGAAAGTCCCCAGGGTATCAGATTTCATTCTGCAACCTTATTGTAGAGAGGAATGTAAAACAGAATCTGTCATTAAGAGATGTCGAAGCTCACAAATTTCTTCACCAGTTACTAATCCAGCTAAAGATAATGATAGTATAGATCTGGTTTTTGCTTTGAAATATGTAGATAACAAAATGTAGCCTCTAATCAAACATTCAGGCACTGAGTCAATTACATGACAAAATAAGTAATGGTCAGCAGACTTTAATAAGCAAAACAAGGTAGTTAAATAAATGAAATATTATGGGGCTTCGTGGTTGTTTCTGTGAAGAAGATACCAAATTCCATCAAGTGTAACATACTGTGTTGTATCTGACAACAGGGAACTAGGTTCAGCCATCCAGGAAGTTCCTCCTGTTCCTAAATTTGTCAGTTAAATGCAGGAGCCTTAACTAAGGCAGAGGTACAGAGGTAACTTTAAGATAGTTTGACAAATTTGCTTGTTGTCAGTATTCTTTAACATTCTTCAACTCAATGCTGGATTTAGACATTGAAGAATCTGTTTTTGTGACAGTGTAGATGTTTAAGATGTAGGCCAGGGTATCTCTTGTCTACTGGGTGTCTATCAAACCTGCCAGTTCATCTAGAGAGTCTGATTCAGATGCCTTCTCCATAAATCAGCCCTTCTGGGCTCCCTCATCCCTGCACAGTCTTGAGTAAGATAAGGTTGGTATGGCATATGTACAGTTTGTACAGGCTAGTGAGGAAGATGAAATTGGAGAGCTATCCTCTGATAGAGAGGATGTTCATCCTAGAGAAGAGAAGGCTCGGGGGGATTTTACCGATCTACGTAAATATCTCTGCAAAGAAGATGGAGCCAAGCTCTTTCCAGTGGCAAGAAAAGAGGCAATGGGCAAACACTCAAGCACAGGAGGTTTCCTTTGAACATCAGAAAACACTTTCCTGCTGGGAGGGTGACTGAGCACTGGCACAGGTTGCCCAGAGAAGATGTGGAGTCTACCTCCTTGTAGGTTTTCAAAAGTCACCTGGACATGATCCTGGGCAACTGGTTCTAAGGGCTACTGATTGAGCAGGGTTTGGACAATACAACCTCTAGAGATCCCTGCCAACCTCAATCATTCTGTAAGCAAGCTCCAGTCATTTTAGTAAATTTAATTCTAAAAGTCAGGCAAAGTTTGATGCTTAATATAAATGTTCTGCATAACTTCAAAGATACCCACTCACTGTGAAACTGTGATTTCTGGAGGCAGACTATGGCTTGCTCAGAAAATCAGACAGAAATTATAAAGTGGATTGCTATTATGCTTGTCCATATGCACCCATTATTATTAGAAGTAGCAGAAGAGAACAGGCAGAAAAGATGCTACAGGGACCTTTAAGGGAGTTTTCCTAAAGAAGGGAGGTTTTGAACTTTGCATTAGCATGGCACTGGCTCTGTAATGCTCTTAACTTATCTCTCTCTTCCTACCAAATGCTGGGTACTTCTCTGTGTCAGCAGTGTGGAACTCTCAGCCTGGAAAAATGAGCTAGGTTTGGAGAAAGTACAGCCGAGAGATTAATTCAAAGGATTTCTGAAATTAACCCCTTTTTTCCCTCTTTCCTCTCTCATGATCTGAAACTGTTTCTCCCCACTGCAACACCACTGTAGCTCCTTTCTTTGAGCTGAACTTAGCAACTCATGCCCTTGTGCTCATCACACTTAACTTGTGGCTATCCATGCTCCAGACAGTACAGCAAGTGGGTCCCAAACAGTCCCACTGTGACTGAGTTACAGCTTCAGGGTGTGCCCGGGCATGCTACTCACGTTATACCTCAGAAACAACAAAGAGCTTTAAAAATATTGATTCAGGAAATCCTGAAGGATTTTCTGCTGTCCTGTGAGGGATAATGCAAGGTTGTTATTTGAAGAAGTTCTTACCCCAGATCTTCTGGTGCTCAGTTTTGCCTGTTTAGTGAATGGGGAAAGGGACTACTTGGCCTGTATGTTTCCTGACTGCACTCCTTTTGCAAAAGCTTTTCACTACAGACCTATATAATGTCAACTAGTTTATGTTATTTTCCTATATATCGAAACCATATTGATTTAAGTTTTATATCATAGCTAATCCTGTCCAAATACTTAAAGTGAAGGGCTGAAAACAGACAACGATTTACTTGCCCAACACAAAAATCGCATTTTTCCTTTTGCACCGTGCTAATGTATTGTAAGAGAGGATGAACAAACAGATTGGTCTCCTCCCACCACATAGCTGCATTGCCAGCACTCAGGAAAATAAAGACTGCATGGATTAAAAAGTCGCAAGGTTACTCTTAAGGCATAGCTACTGAAACAGGAGCATGCACTGGAGAGCTCTCAGTTCAACAGAAGCAGTCCTGTTGTGAGCAATGTCAGCCTCACTGCTAACGTGGGAGCCAGGGATGAGAATGCAGGTAAGATCTTTCTATACCAGGGCATGAGCAAATCACGACGAATTGCAGCCATTGCCACAGTAATTTGTACGGTGCATTTTTTCTTTTAAATCTTGACTTTTGAAAACTGCTTTATTTTCCGCTGCTTGAGACAAAAGCATTGGAGTTCTTTCAGCACTGCCTATGAAGTGACATAACTGTTTGTGCTTGTTTTGAAATCTATTTATGCTGCACATTTAAGAAAGCATTTGCAGCTCCTAAGGTTTATGTGTGTCATACTCACAATCATTTAAACAAACTTCCTTAGCATTTTTTTTCCCTAGGTACCCTCTGAAGAAATCTTCCTCTGAATCACAGTTTGTGCATATGCAATTAATTACTGTCAGGCTGTTACACAGACTGATCATGTGGGAATTGACCATTTCATTTTCACATAGAAACAGCCTTTGCCTTTTGCTGTCACTTAGAAACAGACCTTGCATTGGCATCGTGATGATGCTCTTATCCTCAGTTTGCTTGATTAGATATTTTGATTGAAGTACTTGAAAGACATAATTTCATAAATACGCTTAAAGCAATTCCACCCAAACCACCTCATTCTCCCTAAATCATTTGCATTTTATTGCTGAGTTTTCAAATACCTTTAAAAAGCTTTGTGTTGTTATGTGTCAATTTTTGAACTGTGTACCTTGTAGGCATCTCACAGTATCCTGGTGGTTAATGGTAGGATAATAAGACAAACTTCATTTAGAAAAATACTTTAACTTCTAGAGTTCTTTAACCAAATATCCTTTCTTTTTCTATAAATACGAAAACTGTTTTATGAAAGTGAAAACTGATTGTGGTTCATCAAACTATTCTGAATATTGTTTGTACTGATCACTCATATTTATTTTAATATGCACCTAAGAGTACATAAAAAAATTATTTATGGCTATAAATATATAGACCTATTCTAACACCAAGGAGAATCTTGAACTTATTTCTGAACCTTTCAGTAACAGTAGATGGTTGGTGCATGGGCAATATGGAGACCCATAAATAGCCTGTTGACTTAAGGTATTCTGCTTCCGTATGCTCAGACTGGTAGCTCTGCTATACATGAGACAAGATTTGGAAGTAAAGTTAGTATCTTTGGTTTTATTTGACCAGCTGGTTAGGTGAAAATATTAAGCTGATTTTTGTATATTTACCTAGATTTTTCTAATATAAAACTATTGAACCTACCTAAAAAATTATGTTGTGTCATTGTCCTTTAGCCTTCTGGCTACAAGAAGATGCCATGAAACATCTCTACGTTATGCCAGATAGATAGGAAATGACAGTAGTAGTTCTGAATGGCTGATGGCAAGTAATCACATTTAACAGTAAAGTGTCAATATCATGATCAATGCAAAAAGTGTTTCCTTATGCACATGCATACACAGTCTTGCATTGCTATTCATTGATTCTTAAGTCCAGGAGTACTTACTTTTTTTTTCTTTTACTCTTCACCAAACAATGGTATATCTTGACAACACACTCTCCAAATAATCTTTTATTGTACCTTATAAAAAAAGTAATCTATGGAGACTACACTGAAAGGAGTTGGAAAAATAGGGAGGAAATATTAAGGGAAGGTGAATGTCTGGATCCATCTAAATTTTCCATCTGTGAGGTTACACAGAAAATAACTGGTATTGTCATCGTGTCTTTGTATTACATTTGCTGCCAGACAAACTTTACTTTTTTGTCTCTCCTATTTGAGTCAGTATGTTGATTGAATTTATCATATTTTTTTTAGTAGACTTCTATCTCATTTGAAAAAAAAAAAGTGCACTGCATATACAGCAATTGAAGTTGTCTCATGTTGTCACTGTTTGTTCTTCTCGTTCTAGGTGATGTGATTGTCTATATTAATGAAGTTTGTGTCCTTGGACATACTCACGCAGATGTAGTCAAACTCTTCCAGTCTGTTCCTATTGGTCAGAGTGTCAACTTGGTGCTATGTCGTGGATACCCTTTGCCCTTTGATCCTGAAGATCCTGCCAACAGCATGGTGCCACCCCTTGCAGTAATGGAGAGGCCTCCGGTAGTGGTAAATGGAAGACATAACTATGAAACTTATTTGGAATACATTTCTAGGACTTCTCAGTCTGTTCCAGACGTAACAGATCGACCACCACACTCCTTGCACTCCATTCCAGCAGATAGTCAGCTTGATAGCACATTCCCACCACCTGCCCATGATGATAATGTATCAATGGCTTCTTCTGGGGCCACCCAAGCTGAACTCATGACCTTAACCATTGTGAAAGGGGCCCAGGGCTTTGGCTTCACTATAGCAGACAGTCCTACAGGACAGAGGGTGAAGCAAATTCTAGACATTCAGGGATGTCCTGGTTTGTGTGAAGGTGACCTCATTGTTGAGATCAACCAGCAGAATGTACAGAACCTGAGCCATGCAGAAGTAGTGGATATACTTAAAGAATGTCCTGTTGGAAGTGAAACTTCTTTGATTATCCATAGAGGAGGTAAGTTTGGAAAGTCTGTACAATTACAAAAATGTGTGTAAAAGGTTCTAAACCATAAGACATACATATACTCACTAGATCCTTGTTTGCTAGATTGGAAATTAATTTCCGTGTTGTGGGAGGTAACACCATTGGTTCTGGAAAAATGTGTCTGCAATTAAGTATCCTAGGCAAAATCTTACAGTTTGTTGTACATTCCTTTATGTGTTTTGAGTGTCAATGGTCCCACCTCTGTATAAGAGTAAAACTAGGGCAGTTCCAGACCTTTCAACCCATAATAGTTTGTGTGGTGTCTGCAGCAAACTCATGTAGTCCCAAAGCAGTGCTGCAAGCTTTAGATATAATTGTATATATTGACTCATTAATGTAGATCAAAATCAGAGCAATCTATTTGCCCTTTACAAGTTACTGGTTTTCCTAAGCCATTTTGCCTCCTTTTCATTCATTGTGGAAACAGTTGTTGGGGTTATTTTCTTTCCTGATAACAGAGATCCATGGTATATATTTCTCTGATTTTAAAAAAATAGTTTCTAGTAACTTGGTTTTTCTCACCAGCCCGACACAGTAAGTTTGAATGTTCACCATTGGAAGGGGAGAGTCAAGACTTACCCGTAAAGCAGCAGTAAGAACAGAAATGTTAAAAACTTGACAGTGATAAGTTATTTCATAGCTTTTATTACTTTAGCCAGAAAAACTTTCTTTGGTGGTTTGAGGTGGGCATCCATCATAATTTATTATTACCTGAAGTATATAATTATTGGATTTTTAAAATTAAAGCTCTTTGTTTCTCTAAAGGCATTCATATGTCACTTAATGTGCGTTACTCTGTGAATCAAAAGAAAAAAGACAGGATTCTATGCAAAAAGATGCAAAAATACTAACTACTTTCCTTCTGATGAAGAAATTGAGAAGTGAAGTCTTTGTGTTTCCATATGCCAAATGTTTATCATTACAATACCTAAAAATCCTTAGAATAAGGAATATAGTAACATTATCTCAAATTGCAGAAGTAACAAACATGAGGTGATTATAGGTGGTCTACAGTCCCATAGTCAATAAAGTCACATAGGCACATAGTCAGTAAAGTATTTTTCATGTATATATATAAAAGAATGCTTTACAAGAGACAGAATCTGACATTTCTTTGGAATGAAACCAAATTAGGATGATAATTAAATTGGAGTCACTATAGTATATGAACTTGGAGAAAGTCAATGGTTGCAGAGAAGCTATATTCATTGGTATTAAATCTGGTTCTCTGTAGTGTCCATTACAAATCTTGAACAGTGGAGTAAGCAACATTTTTTTTTATTAAGAATTTGACAAACTAGGGAGAATTTCATGGCCAAAAAAGAGCATAAAGAGTATTAGAAGGGTTAGTGTAACCCAAAAAGGTAGAATTTTATTTTGAAAAAGGCAAGATAATCACTCTCTAGAGGAAAATGATGTACAACACCAGTCTTCAGAGAGAAGTGGAGTGTGAAATCCAGTATGCTGAACAAGCCTGAGTAATAATAGACAACGAAATAGGTATTTCAGCAATCAGTGCAGGACAGTAGCAAAAAAATTCTGAAGCAGCAACATACGCAAGCCCTTGAGGATAATTGCTCTCTCTGAAGGCAATTTCTTCTTAGAGAATTGATTCATGATCAAAACGTGATAGTTTAACATCGATCACCATGATAGTTTAACAAGTTCTGCTACCTTAACTGAGATCTTAGTTGTGGTTATTTTCTACACATCACTGTGGCAGGTAGGAGATACTACACTGAGCTCCACGCTCGATAAAAGCAGTGTAAATTTACACCCTCTGCTCTTGTCTGAGGCCAAACACTGAGGTACAGGTTGTTGCCCTGGCTCAGCTGACACAACGTACTAGGTCCAAATGCAGTAACACTTAACCCTCTGTTGCTGGGGCAGGAGGTGGTTGGTTGCTTTAGAGAATGCAAGGAAGAGAAAGAGAGCATGTATTGTTCATGGTAGAACAATGACCAAGACTAAAGCAAATGTTTAGAAGTACTACAGTGTCATTAAACTTAATGGGATGATACAGAAGAAATGCAAGGTGACTATCATAAAGTTTTATGCATCAGAAATAATGATGCCTTAACTCAAGGTTGTGAAACTACGAATTTTTTTTTAAAAAGGCTCTCTGGTTTGAGTGATTCAAAAGAACTGAAAAAATAGTGTATGAATCAAACCTACTCTACCTAAATCACAGCTTAACACAAATATGAGAACTGTTTTAAGATGACAACCAGGATCTGGTTTCTTTTTTATTAATATATTCTTTGGAAAAGGGAATCTATGTGACTAAATATACACCTATAATGCAGGTTATTATGTCTATGTTAGTCTTCATGTTTCCTTTTATAGTCCCTGGGCAGAAATAGATTTTTCTATGATGTAATTCATGTAATTCCACTGTATATGTTTCAAATAAGTTAGGTATATCTAGGTATACCTTAAAACTATATTTGCTGCTTGACTGATTATGAAGGGAGTTGAGGATGACTGATTCAGGTGCATGTGTTGATCCAACATGTTACAAATAATAAACAGGTGATAAGATTTGGTCATGTGAGATAATCTGAATACAAAACCAAATACTTAGAGAAATCTTCTTTGACTCCAAAATATTTAGTCAGTGACACCAGTAAAGTAAGGCATACTTTCTCATTACTCATGGATCCAATTTTTATTTTATTATCTCTGATGCGTAATGACACTTGAATTATGCCATCCTTTTCCATCATTACCCTATGCATCCTGTCTTTAATGTCTCATTTTTAAGATTAGGACCAAAGGGATGTTCCTGCCTGTGGAGGAAGGCTGTGTTTTGCATAAGGTTGTGTGTTGCATTGTAATGTATTCTGTCTCTGATATGAATATGGTCTGACTGCCCACCTGACTGTGGCAAATCCATTTCTGTAAATGCCGTAATTTCTCTCTCATCCAGCAATCTTACCTACATTGCAGACAAGGAACAGATCGACATTGACTGAGATTTATTCTCACTATAGGAAAAAGTATCTCACACTGGAAAAAAATACTCCCTTGATGCACATAATATGCATGCTACAGCATTTTAAAAACATTGTCCTTCAGGCTTAGAAGGTCAACAGCCAGAGTATGCAGGAGAAGGAAAGGTCTGCATGTTTTAAAAGGATGGAAGGAATAGCAGTACTCAAATTTAAAGAGGCCACTGAAACCTCTCTAACCATCACCAAACAGAGACCCATCATGGGGTGCAATCCAGCTGGAGGAAGTCCCACAACTCATAGTCTACTTGTTTTAAGATTTCAAAAGCAGAAGTAGCAATTTATCTGCTTGTTAAAAAAAAATAATAGAAACAATATAATTGTCTATCAAAGAAAATGCAAAGCATCTCTCTAGCACTGGCTAGACATCTTACTGTCTTGTTTATTGGAGAAGTTCTTTGCTAAGTAGATGCACCATAATAGTTCAGTTTCTTTACATCTGTTTTTGCTGAACAGCTGTATTTTATTTGTATTTCCCTTGATTACTATAAGCTGGCAGATGTGTTTGTACTGAAAAAAAACCCTAAAATTATTGGAAAAGGTAGTGGAAAAGTGTTACCTAAAAAATTAAAAGGAAAAAATTAATATGAAAAAAAGAAAATAACACCCAAAGAGGTTTACTCCTTTCCAGTTTTGGTTCAGGTTTTATGCTTTATCCTCAGCTTCTGCAGTAGATTTCATTGAGTGTAGGCTGCTGAAATAGTGTGGAAGAGCTCTCAAAAATCAGTCTCTCTGACTGTAGATAAAGCATAAATTCTGAATTAGTCCACTACTACTGAAAAACAGCACTTAGTGGTTGAAGTGGTATGTAGCAAATTTATGTAGAGCAAAATATTCAATAATGAGGACTTCAAAAACTTGGTTTGGCATGTTCTACTAAATGAGCCACCCAAGTATTTGACATACGCCATCTCTTTGAGAAAGTACCTTAGAAATACATGAACCTATAGACAGCAGCCCAGCTCCAGAAGTGTTCCTGTCTAAAAGAGAACTGATAGATTCCAAATCCATCAAGACTATAACTGAAATACTGTTGTTAAGGAAACCTGCAGTCAACCCAGGACTGAGTCATGAAGTTATGGCAACTCATAATAGGTGTTGAGAGTGAAGCATTAGATGCGAAAAGTGAGAGACTGACAAAATTCCTACATCAGATGGCTATTTTGTAATCATGGAACAGAAAATGGTAGAATTCAAATTGTCTCTGAGAAACTGAGGCTGTTGGTACAAAATTGAGCCAGAGAACTGTCACACTGTCCACGCTGTTTAATTGTTAGCCCAGTCCTGGTGTGGGACTGGACTGTCAGCAGCCGGTGTCACTGTGACACGGCATGGGAAATAGTGAGGGTCACATGCAATGCACAAACAGACAAGATGAGGAGAGAGAATTTAACTGTATAGTTGTAAATTGTGTAAATACGGAAGGCAAATTATCTTTCTCAGATATAGTATAAATCTCAGTAGAAGTGTGTAACTCCTTAAAACCACTAACAGATACCAGTACATCACACAGAATCAGCAATTTCAAAAACAGGCAGAAATTTCACAAAAAAATCTCTGAATATTCTAGTGAAAAAAACTAACCCCTCAAAATAAGCAGACTTCAGTAGAAGAAACTCTCCATCCTCAATACCCTTTCCATGGACTTATTTCAGATTTTCCAGCTTTGCCTTTCTACCATAGAGATGAGGTTTGTTGGTTTTTTTTTTCCCCAGGATTGCTATGCATTTCAATTCCTCTGGTTAGGAAAGCTTTTGGTTCTTTATCTCCCGGTTGTTGTCTCTTGGGAAAGCTTCACAAGATAAAGCTGAGGCAGCACTCTCACCCTGCTAGCCCTAGTCTGGCCCAGGAATTCTGGTCTCTTGGTTCCATGAGCTGAGACCACCACTGAGGTCTCTGTAGCTTTTATTCTCATTCTGCAGTTCTTCATTCAAGATATTAACAGAGTACCTGTTGCAAACTGGAGACCCTGCATCTCATGGCTTGCTGATCCCCAGTTCAGGACTTTCTAGTCAACAGTCCTGAGGGTTTAAAGAAATTAAATTCTTGGATGTATGTTGTAGGTTTTTGATTTGGGACTTAGGAAGGTTTTCCATCATCCTGCTGTCTCTACTGTTTTACATCCCTGAGTCATTGGCAAATTTTTCCTTTCCAGTCACCTCCTAAAGAAACCCAATCATAGTTTAATTGCTTCGTATGGGTACTCTAAATTAACAGCGGTCTGTTCATCCTTGCCTTGTTCATGAAGTTATGCTTCTTTTGTTGTTTCTGAGAGGAGATTTTGGGACATACAAAGTCTCATATCTCTCCTGCTTCCTGATATACTTTCTCCTCTCCACATGTTTACTTCAACTGTACATTTGCTCCTGATCCATTTTCTCCTATTTCCTGAAAGTAGTCTAATGTTGAAAGGAATATTTGGCAATATCTGCATTTTTAGCCCTCCTGAATTCTTAAATGGCTCATATATCTCTTGTTTGCCAGCTGAAGGGACATTTGATCACACAAAGGGAATGTGCATATGAATCTAATAGTGAACCACTGACCCATTTGAAGTGAACCATGTAATCCATAGATACCTAGAAGTTAGACACAAATGCCGTCTGTCGAACATGCTGCTGACAGCATCCTCTTACAAGTTTCTCTTTCCAATTTGCCACACCATTTTGCCTTGCCATCCCTCTAAGCACTCTGTTGTTCCTGGATTCATATGCTTTAAAAATGATGGAAAACAAAGGTTCATAGCTGACCTTTTTCCTTTCCATCTCAAAATTATGAGCTTTTTTTATGACATCATAAATTCAACAGTTTCCTCGGCATGATTTCTCTGTAAACATATTCTTCTCATGCTGGCTTTTGAGTTGTTTCCCCTTTTATTGTGCTCATTTTTGTCGCTATTTTTAGCTAGTAGGGCCAAAAACATTTAATGATCAAAAATATTGTGAGTCATGCTATATTTCCCACTTCACTGACTTTTGTTAGATGTCATGTTGCCCTTTTCCCCACCCCCAACCATGGACACTTGTCCCTTCCTACCTTCCCTACACAGAAATCAGTGTTTTGTGCAAAATAGTTTCCTAACAGCCTTGTGAGAAGGGCAGTTCTCTTTCCTTTGTTAATTCCAGAAATTAAAACTCTGGAAGATTTTTAGAAAATATTGTTAACGTGCAAGAAAAGAGTTGCTGTTACATAAACAAAACTCCTGAAGCACTGCTTTCCTGACTCATTTTTACAAGAAATGTCTCACCTTGCAGAGTATCATATTTTTAGCTGTGAGAGATGTACTCTCCTAGTGACCTTCCAATTATTTACATCCTTTTTTCCCTACACATTGAGACTGTTTTATTCTTTGGATTAACTTGAAATATTTTTAAGCATCTTGTGGCATAAAATCTATTTCAATAAATATTACACATGTTATAGCAGGTAAACTAAAAAATAAGTTACATATATAGCCTTGTTTGTGAAGTGATTCAATCTAAACTGTTTCAGTGAGAGAAATTGTAACCTTTCAGTAACACAGGGAATGACAAATTTGAACGGGAGGAGTTAGGGCAGGAGACCAGTTATCCTAAAATTTGCACTAATGAAACTTTCATATCTTTTCTTGTATAGCTCTGATTAGCAGTGAAACTGTGTGCAATTGCTTCCATATTTCTGAATAAAAGATAAAGAAACCATAGACCACCTTAATGAATATGGATTCCTGAAAAAATAGATATCAATAATAGTTAGTAGCTGTTACACTGTATTACTGGAAGTAGTATTAATTACATTGCATTTCAAAGTGGTAGTACTATGGTTTTGCTGCTTCTTTCTTATTAATGTTTGTGCACTGTGTGGTACATTTGTGGATAATTTTGCAAAGCATTAGATAAACCCTTTTTACATATATTACACAGAAGGTTTTTAATGACTATTGGAAAGCATTTTGTTTCAAAAGTGCTTTTATCACTGGTGAAACTGTTTTCTAATGTAGGCTTATGTGGTCTGTGTGAAATTTGAACAGTGCTTCTAGTAAAACTTGGGGACGCTTCTCCTAGGGATGTGTGTGCCTAACTCTTGCTGACACTAGGAGGAGTTAGTTTGCACACTGGAGAAATAGGTCCCTGTAGAAAACCTTTTAGCAAAAAGAAACACAAGTGTATAGACATATATTGTCATCATTGCATGCCATAAAGAGGTAACTACCATTTACTACTCCAGTGGCTATTCTGCCATTAAATTCTTATACCCAGGAGGCTACAAACAGTGAGCAGTCAGACATTATAGTTATTATAGGACTACAAAGAGACTTACCATGCACATAGGATTTGTGCTACAGGAATTCTTCCTTCAGGACAGGCAACTGCTTGTCTCTCTTGAGGAGTACAGGGCACGTTATTGTCTGATAGCTACAGCCCACGTCACTGCTAGAACCCAAGAACTCCATTGGCAGTACTGCAGACTGGTTTCAGTCTTACTGATACTGGTGAATGAATTCACACAAATTGAAGAATAGTTTGTTTGAGAAAACAGACTTTTTTGCTTGTCTGCCTTGGAATCTGGCCAGGCCAGAGAAGTTTCTCCTCTGCACTTGCAAGCAGTATTATGAGAAAACTTAATGGTATTATCTTGGACTGTACATCTCAGTGAAAGATGACATCTTGTGAAGCCAAATACTTCCCAAGCATGGTATGTGGGAGAACCTACTGCAATACTGAGAGATGAAGAAACTTGGGTTTTTTCCCAATCACGCATAGTCTAGTTTCTGAGTGAATCTCACCTTCCTCAGAGGAGATTTGGGAGATCTCAGCCTAAGGATGGAGAACTACAGAGCTGGACTCTAAAAAAGTACCTTACAGCATGTGCTTGTGTACTGAGGCATGTCTAAAGTTTAGTCTAAATGTGTTGAATGATGTTTTTGTTGGTTCAGTATAATGTAATGTCCTATTAAACAGCATTTGTTGGGCTTCCAAATCTGTTGTCAAAGTACGTTGTGTAGACGTTGTGATGTGGTGATTTGTAAAATAGTGCAATATTTTATAGTAATAAAGTAAGCTAATACACTATGAAACAAGTGACTACATTATCTATTGTGCTACAGACTTGAGACACAGCACTGGGGAGATGGGAAGGTGTGCTTTTCAGGCACTTCCTAAGCCACAAAACTCTCTTGGCCCTTATGGTTTGCATATCCTGTAAAAATGCAGAAACTAAATTAGTTTTCTAAATGAGGTATCAACCCCTGTACAATTCTTTGAGCAATTTTCATTTACACTCTTAAAAAGAGAAGGAAGGCTTTAACAATGGCTATGCTTGCCCTCTATGATTCATGCTCAATGGTTTTTTTAAATTTTTTTAATAAACCAAGATTATAACATTTATTAAATACAATACTGTCCTTCTCAGGAAGCCTTTGGGTGACTCATAATTCAAACACAATCAAAACCAGCACCAGGATACATACCCCTTTGTTGTGTCACCTTCAGTTTACAGTGAAAAAAAGGACATGGAAGATAAAGCTGCCAGGCACAAATTCTGAAAGTTGACTCCGAAGTATGTCCAAACAGATTTCTAAAGGAAATAAATTGCTTTCCAAAGCCAGATTTTTCATAACTGGGAGCAGTATTTCAGCATAGAAGAAACATACTGTTCAGTGTTCCTGTTTAGTAAATGAGAGAAATCTTGACTCTTATTGGTTTGGTGCCTTTTATTCCCTAAGCTAAAAGAAGGCAAGCTTTCTTTACACACATTCCCAGGGTCACCTTATTTTTAGTGTATATTTCAGTTGGGTGCAAATTATATTCAATGGACTTTTTAGAATATTTTTACTATAATGTAAGCATTTTTAATTGCATTTCATGTGTTCTAGATAGAGCTTCTAAAAAGTCTCAGATAATTTGAAAAAACCTCTGTATGCATGAATACAAGCACAGATGCAAAATTTTTGAATGAGAAAATATTTTAATGATCTTTACATCCATTTTATCAATTAATCTCCATTTCTATAATTAGGGTTTTTCATAGCAGAAAATTTGCTAATATTTTAAATTGATAAACAATGATGACAATAGTAATAGTAGTAGTAATAATGTTAATAGTAATACCATTTTTCTTAAAGAATTTTTAAAAAATCAGTAAGTAATACTTCAGGGATTAGTTGACATCATAGAAAAGATTTGCTGATTATGGGAATGCCACGGTATTATCTATTTTTTAATAGTTTATCTAAATTCACTTATTAATACGACACTAACATCTCTTTCTTAGTACCCATGCATAACTTCTGTATTTTAACTTATTAAATAGGTTTATTTTTGGCATCTGGGGCCAAGCAGTGCCTCTCTACTGCAGTATAAACACTATCATATCTCTGAAGTACAGCAAAAGACACCTTAATATGTTCCTTAAGGGGAAAAATGAATGACCAGTTGAGCAACTGTAAATATGATCCTAGTGGGATAGTGTACCAGAAGACACGGCTTCTCTTTTGCATCACTCTTAAGCCTCACACTATTTAACATCTCATGTTCTCTGGAATAAGTATCAGGAAGTACTTAGTGAAAATGGAAAGATTCTAGCAGATCCTCCAGCTGTATAACCAAAATGCAGCATGATTACATCAATGAAAGGTCCTAGAGCAGCCCAGAGACAAATCTGGATAAAACTCCATCAGGCTTTCATCTGTGGCCAGTGAGAACCAACAAATGTGGTTGAGTCAAAGAGAGTCAGCTCCATCCAATTTCTGCCCTTCTTCACTTGCTTTTTCCATGATTTACCCAGTCCTTTCTCAGTCTGAATGTTTATTGCTTGTCATTCTGGCTCCATTTTCCTTCATTTGGCAATTCAGAGAAGCTGCCATTCTTGAATGTCAGCCCAGTCTTTGAACTTAGCCTTGCTTTGAGCAAGAGATTGGCCTAGCTGAAATCCAACTGTCCCTTCAAAGCTAAACACTTAGAATATTCTATGGTTCTCCATATTTCTCATGTTTGGGGTCCCAGGGTACTAAAAGAGAGGGTCTCTCATTGAACTAATCATCATCTGGATCATTTTAAACTCCTTCCACAGTACTTCTGAGAGAGAAAGAGAAGCTTTTTAATCTTGTCTCCTTATTACACCATATTGAATATATATTTCTTTATATGTGAAAGTTATTTAGAAGTCAATGCAAACAGGAAGAATGGTGACATGCTTTTTGATTTCAGCTTGCCAGATGTGTTCCTTGAGATTACATACACAACAAATTATTCTCACACTGTAATTGAAAGCTAATGCAGTGTTTATTTACTTATTATGTAGCATTTCTGAGAGATCTCAGTGGCTTGTGGAGTTGGCTCTAAATCAGAAACGTCTGGAGAGTCTGATCCAGCTAACGTTCACTGCATGAACAGCAACTAGAATGATTATTTCTACTAAAGTTAATCTTAAATAAGCAAGAGGTTTATCTCATAACTTGTTCATTGCATATCAGACTTTTAACTTTAGCAAGTTCTTTATCCTAATAGGATAATCCACATTAGGATGCACTGTACCAAAAGAAGAACCATCTATATACAGCTTCGGTCAAAATGGTCTTTTTTAAGCATTCATTTCACAGTGATTAATGGATTCTACATTTTTTTACATGTCACTAAAGGCAAATAAGCTGAAAATATTTTACATGCAACATCCCTCAACCTGTCTTCCCAGTCTTGCCTTGCAACACATATAGCTACATTCTCCTCAGCACTTGTTGTCAGGGATCCTGAGCAGGCAGCAACAGTGAATCCTTCCTCATCTGTACTGGGCAGCAAGTGGGGATCCTTTTTGATGAGGAAAGCAGGCATCTCTATGGTGCCAGTCAGCTACTGTAAACATCTGAAGTGACTGAAATCAATAGTCTTCTAAAAGAACCTATTCTCCCCTGTTGAGTATTAAAGTTTTTAAAAATTCACCTACCAACATTTCACATTTAAATTTCTACTCACTTTTGGTCAGATGAATCCCAAATTAACCGTAAAATAGTTAGATTTCTAGTCTACATGAGTAAAAATATTTACCCCTACAGCCAGTGGTCAAAAATAAGCACCTGAAGAGGATGACTTAAAACATTTTATTCAGTCATGGCCTGGGCAGCTTGTTCTCTGGGTTTGCCCATTATGCTCCATGGACTAGAGAGAAGTCTGTATGAGAACCTTAGTTTAACTCACCAGCCAGATGAACAAGAGTGCATGGGATGAGCCCTGCCCACACACCCGAGGCAAGCATAGTTAATAATCAAAGTTACTAAAAAACTCTCCATTATCACAAAAGCTGAAATCTATCTCATGCACTAAGGCTAAATATGGAATCCCATTTATGCTACTATAGAACACAGTGTGGATTTCTTTATAAAAGTGAAGTTAGAAATGTAGACTACAGAAAATATTTCATTTTAAATATATATAATATCTTTATTAATATTTCAAGTTTTATTATAAAATTTAATTTGTTTTATATAATGGACTTTTGTAAGCCTTTACATGCAACAACTCACTCCTTACCTAAAAGTGGAAACAAGTAAAATTAGTATGGCTTACATTGGATTGAAAAATTGCTTCACATATCAATCTTTTAACATAATTGTGAGAAGGAAATCAGTGAGGGAATTAATTTTTAATGAACTATCTCTAGGAAAAGTTCTTGGCTTCTGACTAAATGCACTTTCTTTGAAAATCCTGTAGAAAACATAAAATCAATACTGATAAACTTTGCAGTTGGCAGAGAGTTTGGTCCATGTCATTGAATTGATAAGCCATTACTGATAAAGAGCAGTGTGGAATGCTTAATAAATTAAGCATCAACAAACAGAAAATTATTTTATCCAGTCATTGCAAATTAATTCCTGAGAGTAAGGAATGCAACCTAAACTTGTAAAATTGCTATTGAATCATTGTGTATAATCCCCTAAGCATAGCAACAAAATGAAAAAGGAAGATTCAGCACAACTTCTTAAAACTAAAGGTTTTGTTTATATTTTCCTTAGTAAGATGCCATTGGTAAGCTATTTTATTGCACTTACTATTAATGTTAAGGAAACCAATGAGATCCTGTTCCAGATTGTCTTTCCCTGCTTCTTCATGCTTGCCCTTCCATCTTATTTTTCCATTTTTTCCCATTTACTTCAAAGTTACTTTGTGGCACTTCCATATACTATGCAACGATCAAGCATCTTGTAGAAGTCTTGTCTTTAACTAAAGTTTATCTTTTTTTTAGACCTGAAATATGGGATTTCCATAGGATTTTCCATACTGTTCTTCATTAGATAAAGTAATGGTTGATTCAGTTGTCCATGTGCAAGGTAGAGGGAAAGATGTTTCCTTACTACCCAGCTTCTATAATACGTCTCATTTCCTGTACAGACAACTAGGCATATAATTTCAGAATTTATTTCCTGTAGTAATCTTGCAAGTAGTTGTTCATTAAAAGATTGTAGAAATGAAGGAAAAGGACTTTGCTTGGGAAAAGTACTCCCAAACAGAGCTGAAAGGATAGAAACCAGCTAGTGAAGAATTAGACATTAAGAGAAGATGTTTTGGGTCACAATAAAGAGTACTGGTAGGAGTCGTGTTGTCAGATGATCCTTTTTTTGGCAGATAGGAGGCACAGTCCCTGACCTACAGCTCTCTGGGTATCAGAGTCTACTAGCTATAAATCTGCTTCAAAGACATTTGTGGTTACCATGAGTAAATATTTACCTGAAACAGCTGCAGCCGTCCTGTGTGTCAAGCAGGTAACAGCAGTCTGATGGAGAGATCTCTTTGGTTTTGTCCAGCTGTGTAGGCTGCCTTTGTTCCTCTGGAAGTGCCTGAGTTAGGCAGGTCCTTCTGCAGTGAAGACACCCCTCCTTCCTGAGGTCCTGATGGAGAGAGATTTCCAGTGGTTGTGGGTTCTGAGCAAGTGCAAGAAGGGTCAAGGCAGAGAGCTGGAGATCTGCAGCCTAATTCAGAAACCTGCTGAGAGGAGTAAAGAGCAAACGCATGGGCTGCAGAGGGAACGGGGTGAAAATCTTCTGGGGACTAGCAGGGAGTATACAGAGCTTTTTATAACTCAGGGAGTCATTGATTTCTCTGGAAACAAGGACCTCTAATGAAGGGACATCGTGAGCAGGGCAGGCTGTTCCTTTGATTTCTATATTCTCCAGTTAATGACTTTGCATCTTCCCTACTTGAAAACGTATGTATTTTAGTTCTATTATGACAAAGCTCACTGGTTTGGGTTTTTGTTTGGTCATATATATAACGAAGCCTTTGGAGCTGTTATAAGAATGAGTCTAGGCAGGTCTAGATAAAATCTTTGGCCAGCCTGGGATTCAGCTCATGTGGGAAGAAAACACCAAATCAAAACCACCTGTATTGCCACAAAATAGAAAGTAATTTCTTCACCAGTTTGATATATCCTTCACCTTGCAGATTAAAGGCTTGAATTCTGGAACTAAGAACTGAAGTTGCTTCTCCTTATGAACTGATAATCATTTCTGTGGCTATTTAATTGTGAGTTAGTAATGAAGAAACAAAAATCACACAGAAATTCTAGGGATTTCAGAGATTTTTACGGAAAATTGCACCAGTTTTACAATTTGGGGTGATAAAGACAAAAATAATATGCATTATTATAATTATGAAGTCAGAAAAAAATAGACCCAAATTGAAATATACTACTATCACTTTCTCCTTTGCTACTTAAAGCTATGAAATTTATATTTGGTAAAAAACTACAGGTGTCAAAGAAATAAAAAATAAATAGTGGTCATTTAGAATGCAATATAATAAATAAGAAAATAATCAATTTGCGTATTGAAAATAATGTTGCAAATTAAAACAAGCAAATTTAGGAAAGAAAACTAATGCCTCCGAAATTTTGTAGATAGGGGATCAGGCCTAGTCTCTAGAGAGTGAGTATTAATTCTGAAGTACTCAAAAGCTTTTTATTTTTTGCTCCTCTCTGTTGTCTGAAAGATAAAGAACTGCAGTGTAACAACATATATACTTTTGTCACTAAATTTAAACACATCTATTGCAGAGTACTGGTGTAGAATTGCAATTCAGTTACATTTCTAACTTGTTCCTACTAGGAAAGAGATGAATAAAAATTCTTGACTGGTATTTGTACAGAGGTACCCATTTTTATTCATTAATATGTGATAGCTACTTGCACACTGGTTTGGTTTTTTTCAGTTTGCCTCCACAGTAAGTAAAATTTACCAGATTAAGGAGAATTATAAGTATTTGCCATGTCTCCCATTTAAGGTCTCTTAGTATGGCAGAACACAAAACTTTCAGAACATTCCTCAGGGAAAAAATTTTTCGGTGGAGTATCTGAAAATAATTTTGTTTGTTTTCTCTTGTGTATTGATTTTATTTTCAAATGGCAGCAAAAATTTCTGAGTTATTAACTTCTGAGTAGATGGAAATATAATTTTTTTAAATTAGAATGGGTTTGTAATTTGTTTCCTCTATCCTATGAGTCCTAAACAATTTTTTAAAATTCACCAAAGAGAACGTCCACTGAGAAATAGAGCAACTTAATCTAGAAGTGTCAGTTGCCTGATAGATCAAAAACTTTTTGATGGTATGAGAAGCAAAGGCCTGTTTATAGTAGGGTAAATTACTGCACTCTCCATGTTGTCAGGGACATCTAATATTTAGTGCTTGCTAAATACTAGATGATCCTGCTAAAGGCTAGATGGTCAGCAGGTATTTTTTCTAGAATCTGAATAGAGATTTCATCTGAGATCTGATTTATGATGTTTTTTTACCCATTAAATGTTCAATACATTCTGGAAATGCAGATGCTTTTCACAAAAATGGCTTTAGACAATTACCATTAACCAATGAAAACTCCCTTTGCTTAATGGCTCTAATCAGAATTAACCTCCTCTTGCTCTTCCCCTGAAGCAGACCCTTTGTTGTTGATCCCTATGACATGAATTATTCACCACAGGAAATTTCCTCTACGAACCATTTGCTATCCTATCTGATTGGGATTATACACCAGTAAGCCTGTATCTGTTCATCCAGATTCCTTCAGCCAGCTTTGTTCTTCAGGCATAAATTCAGCCAGCTATGTTCTTCAGGCATAAATTCAGTTATTTGTCTTGTGATCAAATGGAGATACTGAGGTATAAGGGTAAACTGAGGAAGAAGATGTTTTACAGATCCAAAGGCTACATCCAAGTTTGTTTTCCTATGCAGTAAGTTCTGATTTTAAATAAGGAGGGACATGCATGCTATGTACCCTAGCATGTCTTTCTAAAAATGTTAATTTTTAAGGTCCACAAGGTGCTTCACAGTTGTCAGCACCATAATCTCCTCTGTTTTACTTGTCATGTTTATGTACTGTTCCAATTTTCTCAGTATTGAGGGGTTTATTTCCATTATGTTGGACACGTCATCTAAATCTCAAGTCTGAAACCAATTTATGTTCCTCTGAGAGACAGAGCACTGTCACAGGGAAAAAAACTATTCACAGTTTTTCCTCCTTTTCCTTGTAATACATTCATTTAATACTTATCACTACCCAACTATCTTGTCAGGATTCTTTTTCAGCATCATTTTTTAGTGTTCTGTTCATTAACTTTTTAAAGTACTGCACAGGACTACATGTGACCAGCACATAATCTAAACATCATAAAATTCACATTAATACTGTTCCTCTCTCATTAGACTTCAGGACACAGCCGTTCTTTATGTTAATTGCTCAACGCCAAACTTTCAGGAATTCATAAAAAATTGACATTTCTTAATGTTTTTTTGCAAGCCAGGTCATCTTGATCAATTTATCACGCTTTATACTCTTCAGTGTTCTGTACTGGAATAATATCATGCCCATCGATCATTATTACTCTCTCATTTTTTTCTTTCAGGCTCCTGTGGCCTTATGCTAAACCTTCTGAACTTCATGTCATTTTAACCAGTATAATTTAGGTCACTAAAATTATCAACAAAGCTTTTACTAATTCAGTTTTGTTCTTCTTGATAAGTAAGTTGTATACTGAGAGTTACGTCCTGGGTGGGAATGTGAAAGCAAAGACATTTATCTCTGCTAGGTACGTGTCAGTGTGGACAGTGTCAAATCTTCAGCAGCTCAAAGCAAAGTGACTTACCTGGAGGTTCAACCAGGGAACTGCAAATTTAGAACTTCGCTGTTCTTTTCTCAGTTTTATTACCCTTTGTCCATGGGCCTTACACTAACATTCCTTGCCAAATATTCTGCTTTTCAACACTAAATATTGTATTTCCACATCTAAGGCTTAACCATGTAAGCCTTGGCTCTTGTGGTGAACATTGTGGCTCTTTTGTTTCTCCAGTTAGTCTTCTCTTTCACAGTCTCCAACTGTTTGTCAATCTTTTTGTTCTACCTGAGTCCCTATAGCCAGGAATAAACGCATCCGTCAAGCTGGTGTGAAGGAGCACGAAATTGAAAATTAATTATTACTTTGAATAACATCTGGATCGGAAGCATGAAATAATCATGCTATTGCTTATCCCATCTTTCACCACTGTGGCCAAGTGCCATGATTACCTTTTTATTATGTTGCCATTGAGTGTCTGTCATTCTGCCGTGTGGTATGAAAATGAGCCAATTACGGTGAACACACCCAAGCTCCTGATGCTTCCCATTGCATCCCACAGAACAGATTTCAAAGGCAAATCAATAAAATTTAGAACCATGCAGACAGCTTGATTCATATTAAACACAAAATACTGAAGCTACTACAGTGTAATTTAATAATGACTAGCAGTCAGAGGAAGCCAGGAGGTTCTCTGAGTCTCTGTAATTTAACTTACTTGTTGCTTTATGATGAACTTTTGTCCAGTGCTCCCAAATCTCAGAGAAATCAGGAGGAGTGAGACTCTAAGCTCATTAGCAACATCCAGGGCCATCTGAGATGCACTGGCGTACCAAAAAATCTTCAGTGGAATGGCAGAGTCAAGATGACAGATGAAGCTCTAAAGTCTTCCATAGATTCTATGTCATATCTGCCAATCTAGGACAGATTTATTAATAACATTAGGTATGGCACCCTGCATACTGGGCCTGTGTTTCTGCATCTGTGTTAAGTTCCTAATTCACAGGCTATGACATGAAAATGTCATATTGTCTGGATATCAATATCTAAATTTGGCATAGGTGTCTGTGTGTCTATTATAACTATATATATATATATATATATATCTGATGGGGAATTTAATAAACTGCTGACATGTAGGCAACCTATTCTAGTGAGATGCCCTTGGATATTCCACATCTCTTCCCACCAAAGGTCCTTTGTCACAGTTGGCCACACCAGGAGGATACACATGAAAGCAAAAGAATGGATTTATTATTGAATCCTTTTCCCCCACACTTGCTGAAGACATTTTGTGGTTGTATTTTCATGAAGAGGACTTTAGGACACAGTAATAAAACAACTTATGAGGCATCTACATTTTAACAGAAAATATTTGGAACATGTCTTGGTATTCATCAATGTGACATACCATAATGTAATGTGATATTTCTTTATTGGGCTTAGAAAGTGTTAAAGCTTAAATGGGAGCAGAATCTAAACACATGAAAGAGCAGAGAGAGTGATATAGTTAGGCAGAGTTTCTGACTGTCAGAGAGCTCCAAACATACGATGCAGTATCCCTGAAAAGTTTTGAAGCTTAAATTAGCTTTCAGTAAAGCCAGGCTGAGTTGTCAGACGTGTTCTTAGCAAGCATACAAAGTCTTTGTGGGTATGGCAGCACTTGCAGGCCCTTCTAGAAGCAGCAGCCACAAGCTGTCAGGGTTCTGAAGTCTCAATTTATATTCCAAATTATGTTGCTGGTTCTGCGTGTATGACACATAGCAGGCTTTTCACCTTGCTGTGTCTGCTCTGCTCAGGGGGAGTTGCATTCAACAATATGTTTTTGCCCAAGACAAGGCATCACTTTCATTACCAGCTCTCACAGCATTAGAGCAGCACAGTCAAGAGTGTAATTGCTAGTCTGGAGAAGTGAACCAGTGACACCGTTTTTAGCAGCAGTCATTGGACAACACACATGAGCAAAACTGGAGATTCTTCAGGGAAAATTTCCCTTCAGCCAAAAAAAAGGTTATTTTTCATGTCTGTACAAAAATATACCCTTGACCTTTTCAAAGTGTTGATAGAATCAACAACCTGTGAGCAAACTTCTAAGATTTCTTGCTCATCATGTATGAGTGCCTATGCATGCAGACTTTTGCTAATTGGGTTAGTATTTAAATAAAAATACAGATTTTTAGACTTCAGTGAGGAAAATAACAGTTCATCCAATACTGCCTGCAGCTGCAAATTAAAAACTAGGATATGAACCTAAGGATTTGAACTTTTAGTAGAAAGTTCTGTCATAAAAAGCAAGAGGCAAGGCTCTTCCTCAATTACATAAGATATCTTTTTCTACTCCAGGTCAAGTTGTCCCAGTAAAATCTGTTCTGCAGCAGCATTTTCTCTATTCCAAGACATGACTGTCCTTCAGATAATATGGTTTGCTATCAGCAAGGAAATAAATCTGGAACAGAGTAACAGTGTTCTGGTAATAGGTGTCTGAAAGGAGAAGACAGTTTGTGAAAAAATGAGACATTCTATAGGTGTTTAGTATCTAAGTTTGTCATTGGAAAATAATTCATTCTTGTTGACCACATACAAAGCTTGCTCCAAAAATGTGTTTTTCCACAAGTTAAGATTTTTAATATTTTTTCAACCTCTAATATATTTAAGCTGACATTTCAAAAATTGTCACTAACTGTTGCATTTGGCTCCACACTCTTTTAGCTATTATTCAGAAATTCTCTGCCTCACATCCATACTAATTAGAAGGACATGGTACTTGTTTTTTTTCCTGGTTTCAAAAATTATTTTAAATCTCTGACTGATAAGCAATTCACAGAGCTGTAGCAGCCAAGGAAAATAATACCCTGTATGTCCATTAGAATGTAAATTAACTCATTACTATGCCAGCTTCTGACCTTTTCTGATGGCTGTATTCTTGCTAACAAAGGCTCTTTGCTATTCATGAAAGTGAAATTTAATGGTACCTTGAGATTCTCTAGTGTATTTTAGATTACATTCTGATAGACTCAGGTGACCGGTGAGGGTTCCAGCTTGAACAGCAAATACTTCTAGCATTCACGACTTTGAATAGCCATCCTTTTTCTAATCATCTGTGAAGATTTGAATATTGTTGAAAATGTGTTGCTTAAGCAGGCTAGGTCAGTGAAACTTCATGAACTGAGCAAAAAGTGCTCCTATGTTTAAAAAGCTACATATTAATACTGCCTGATCTCACAGTTATTTAGGCTTTTGTATCAGTTCTATAAACATAGAAAATTAGAATCATCGAATCATAAAAAGGTTTAGGTTGGAAAATACCTTAAGATCACCAAGTCCAATCATTAACCCAGCACTTCAAAGTCCCTCACTAAACCATGCCCAGAAGTACCACATCTACACATCTTTTAAAAACCTCCAGGGATAGTGACTCAAGCAACTCCCAGAGCAGTATGTTCCAGTGCTTGGCAATCCTTTAGGTGGACAATTTTTTTCCAAATAGACAACCTCCCCTGTGCAACTTTAGGCTGTTTTCTCTTGTCCTATTTTTTGTTACTTGGGAAAAGAGACCAACCCCCACCTCACCACAACCTCCTGCCTGAAATGTGTAGAGCAATAATGTCCCCCTGAGCCTCCTTTTTTCCAGGCTGAACAGCCCCAGCTCTCTCAGCTGCTCCTCATCAGACTTGTACTCCAGATACTTCACTGGCCCTTTGCAGGCCCTTCTCTGGACCCATTCCAGCACGTCAGTGTCTTTCTTGTCCTGAGAGGCCAAAAATTGATTCAAGGTGTGGCCTCACCATTGCTGAGCACAGGGGAATGATCACTGCCCTGGTCCTGCTGGCCACATTATTGCTGATACAAGCCCAGATATTAGCTATTGTGAGACTTCTCCCAGCTGCTTATAGAATATTTCATCTGCCTCTTCATCCTGGTTGGGTGGTCTACAAAAGACTCCCACCATGTTATCTGTCTTGTTGGCCTTTCCCCTGATTCTTACCATAAGCACTCAACCCTGTTATCACATCACTAAGCTCCAGACAGTCAAGACAGCCCCTAACATACAAAACTGCCCCACCGCCTCTCCTTCCTTGCCTGTCTCTTCTGAAGCATTCATAGTCATCCGCTGCAGCATTCCAGTCATGTGAGTCAGCCCACCACGTTGCTGTGATGGCAACTATGTCATAGCTTTCCTGCTGTACCATGGCTTCCAGTTCTTCCTGTTTGTTGCCTGTGCTGTGTGCAGTGGTGTGGACACACTTCAGCTGGGCTATTGATCCTGCCACCTTTTTGGGGGGAGAAGGCCTAATTCATGTGTGACCACTGTCAGCTGCTTTCGTGGTTTCTAGCACATCAATAACCTTCATGTCTCTCCTGCTGCATGGATCTCCATCCCCTACCTCCACTGAGACAGCAGACCAGAGGACCTCACTAGCACACTGTTGCTCAAACAGTGGCATGCAGCCCCCAGGCTTGCCTCTAGCAAGACTGGTTTTATCCCTTACCCCTTTCAAATCCAGTTTAAGTCTCTTTCATAGAGTACTGCTAGCTCCTGTGCATAGATTCCCACTATGAGACAGCTGTACCCTGTCTGTTCCCTGAAGTCCTGGTGTTCTGTAAACCAACCCATGATCAAAAAAATAAAACCCACACTTGTGCTGGTGGCACCAGGGTCAGAGCCAAGGATTGATCTGGTGGGTCTTCCTGTTGCTTCCCTCATCATTTCCTACAATACAACTGTAAAAATAGAGGAGACCACTACCTGTGTTTCTGATCCCTTAACCAGTCATCCCAAGGCCCTGAAGTCTCTTTTGATTTCCCTCTAACCTCTTGTTGCAACTTCATCGCTGCCTACCTCAGAAATGAATAATAAATAATAGTCTGAGGGATGTGTCAGAGTAGGAAGTTTTCATATCTTTAACCAAGGCCTCAGGGAAGCAACAGGCTTCCACAAGAAGTGAGTCTGGGCTGCATTTTGGACCTCTGCTCTCTTCAGAAGGGAGTTTCCTGTGACTGTGACCCATTTTTTCTAGTTTTGGAAAGCAGCTTTGGCACAGGGAGTAGGCCAACTTGACCTCAGCATCATGCCCATGCTGGATGAACCACCATCCTTGTTACGTTTGGTTCCACTTGCAGAGCCTCACACCTCCTATGCCTGGACACCCAGGAAGGTGAGGCAGTCCCAGAGGAGACATGCATTGGACAGGCACATGTCACCACTGTGGGGGAAAGGATAACAAATTCTCTCTATCATCTGTCTTGTCTATCTGGGGAGCCTGTCCCAGGCAAGACAGGGTATGAAGGTTAGAGCACAGTGCTAATAACACCAAGGTCATGGGCTCAGTCCCTGGATGGGCTATTCACTTAAGAGCTGGACTCAACGATCCCTGTGGGTCTGTTCCAACACAGAATATTCTGTGATTCCAGTAGTCTGATGCTTTTACGCTCCCCCTGATACTCCTCAGCCTACTCACCTCCTCCCAGAGCTGTCACTGAGCACAGGAGCTCCTCACTGTGCCAGCGGTCCTGGCACAAGGGCAGTGCACAGCCTGGCGCTGGTGACAGCGTGTTCCCACCGGAGCTCCGTCTGGGCAGCTGTGTCCCTCGTGGTGGGTGCAGAGGTAGAGAGGCTGTGTCTTCCTGCCTGTAGCTGGCAGGGTTTCAGCACCATTCCTGTGTGCTCTTCTGTGCCAGCTGCCACCAGACTGTCACATCATGCCCTGTGTGCCCACCATGCTGGTGGTGCTCCTGGCCATTAGAGATCTGTAAGGGCTTCTTTTATCCTTTGGAGGAAGGCTTGGCCCATTTCTCCTGGTCCTGTCAGCCACTGTGGCATGAGCTGCAGGCTGCTGTTGGCCCTCCTCTGAGCTTCCCAAGTTCAGGAAGCTCCCCATGCACCTCACTGGAGCACTCCACAGCCAATCATGTCAGCACCAGAGCCACTCGCCTCGGCAGCTTCCGTAGGATGAGGTCAGGTGCGTTTTCCCAAGGTGCTCCTCTACCTTGACATCATTTCTGATGAACTTCTCTGTCTCACACTTAATGCTACATGTCAAGAAGTCTGAAACTCTGAAGAGCTGAAATATAGACTTGGGCTCATGATGCCCCCCAAGTCACCTGGAGTGGAGATAAGCCAGACAGGGTGGTACCCCAATGGGGTCTAAAGATCTAGCTGACCTTCCTTTAAACTGTCCCTGCTTTTTGCCTTGTACCTTCATAGAGTGATTGTAGGCAGGAATATGTTCATTCTTTGGGATCACTTTTCATAGGTGTAGTAGGCCAAAGAGTGAAAAACAGTGATGATTTAAACTGGAGCACTACTTCTTTTGCAGTTTCACTTAGGTTAAAATCGGGAGCAATTGAGTAATGGAGCATAAAGCAAAATTCCAGCACAAACAACTACTGAGAATGAAATTTGTACCACTGAATGGAATTTGAACCACAAATGAAGTTTGTACCACCGGGAGTCTTTTTTTCAGGAAAGACTTGGTTTAGTAACATCTGAGCATATGTAGCCATAAAGAAAACAGACATATTTCAGAGTTTTATCAATGTGAACCTGCATTTGATACAACAGCTGATGACTGTAATTAGCCTTCATCTCAGTGCAACACAGTGCTGTGTCAATTACTTGCCATGCTGTTTGTGTGTAGCCTACTGCAAGGAAAAGGCACTGGCTCTAAACATATGGAATGTTGTGGCCTGATCAAAGGTAGTGGGTCATTCATCTCACTCTGATGTGGGATGTTTTGATTTTTGACCCATTGCATCAGGTGCCATCCCAGCTAAAGACCAAAGGGATCCTCCACATCATGGCACCATCACTCTGAAGGACAGCTGACAGCAGGACTAGCTAACTATGCTTGAAGAGCTAGAGCTCCCAGTCTTCTTACACCTACTCTTTATTTCAAGGTAAATCAACTTTCTGTTGTTGCTAGAGTAAGAGCTCAATATTTAGACCTGTTTCAAAAAGATGGACCTTTGAAAAATATTATGTAATAATGATTGATTTTATTAGAAATGGAACTACTAATGGCCTTTCCCTATACATCGTTTGATACTTTAATTATGATATGATCAACTGAAACTTTTTATCACCTGCTTGTTTTCATAAGTATTATTTCCATTTATTTTCATTCATTGTCTCCATTTAGATTTTGTTTACTACAGTATATAAATTAATTGAATGTACTACTTCTCATTGATCATATTTATTTTCCTTTAAAGGGGAAAATATTTGAAGAGTAATTGAATTAATGTTATATATATATATAATGTTATAACAAAAAATTACCTCTCCTACAAGTATTTTTGGAATTCTAGCTGTAGGATATTTTAAATCTTAATGAGTCAGCTCAATGCGAGCGTTAGTTCTGTCCACCTAATCTGAGCACACCAAACATAACTCAATGAAAGGTGAGCATACAAAGGGAGACACCAGGTGTAATGTGAATTGTAACAAACAGCTCCCTGCACCCTGCTAATGGTGAACACCTGAGTCTGAACTCTCAGTGTTCTTCCCTGTCACATCCATTTGAAGTTAATGAGTATTTGATACCTTTGGAAATCAGGCCCACGTAGACAACTGATAGACATCTCAGGGTTTCCAGTAAGAGAAAGAAAACACAGAAAAAAATCTACTGCTACAGTGAATTTATACAGTAACTTTTCTAGAAAGGAAAACTTTTGCTGAAGTGTTGTCACATGGATGTTGATAAGATGCCCATGGAGTCAGTTAATGCTCTGGGAGTGCTCATCAGCCATCTGTTCAGTGACTTCCAAGCATCTAAGAAAGAGAAAGGTCTGTTCAGTGCTTAAGACAGCTTTGCTCAGGAAGCCATATGCAACAAGGATATTAAAGCACAAAAAAAACCCCCAAGAAGCCCAGTGAAAACCAGTGGGCTTTCACCCATTAAAAGTGAAAGTGTGACAAGTGATGTGCAGGGATGTTGACTTGCCCTGAACATTGCTTTAGATGAAAAGGCTTTGTTTGATGCTGTTGAGTTCCTCCCTGCAGCATACGCCGTCACTGCAGAAATCAAACTGTTCCCAGGCTTCAGTTTAATTATCCATACACATCTGCCACAGAGGTGAACATCGTTAAAAGTCCTGTGACTTAGCAATAGCTGTGTTAGTTACTTATGATTCTACCAGGTGTGAAGAACTTTTCCAGGAAAAAATGCAAGATAGTGAGAATAATGAAGATGAAAATGTAGTGAAAGTCATCCCCATGGGAGCAGAATAATAACCAAGGGCTGGTTTTGCATCACTGACATTATGGAATTTGCCAAATTCATTATTTTTACTGGAAAAAAAAAGGGGGGAAACAAATCAGAACTCTATCTTGCAAATGCTCTAAGTCCTGCCTGATAAGCTGCTTTTAGAAAACTAAACTTTTCAACAATAAATCCTTGCTGAAGTGTAAGGCACATGATATCTGTAAGAATATTTTACAACAAAAGCATACTTAAATTTAGATAGAAGAAGGAGTAGATACAATGAGTGTGATGTGATTTGTCTTTTGTTACAGGATATGTTCATCAAAAAGGAGAAGTACAGTAAACTGAAGCTGGAATTTGCCTTGATCTGAAAAAAAAAAAAAAAAGGAAAAAAACTGGTTTTTCTCTCTAATATATTTGAATCCAAAATCTGTTTTCAGTTCACAGTGATTTTTTAGTAAAGTTACTACATAGAAACCATCACAGCTCTGATTTCCAGGGAAGCTCATTTTGGAAGGTGGTAAATACAACTTAAAAAACAATGTCAATATAGATTTTTGTAACACTGCTTTAAGAGAAAATGTCAGTCTGATTTTTAGAAAACATATGTTTATTACTGTACCTCAGCTTATTTATTTGAAATTAAACAATTAAAATGTCCATATGTGTGGGTCACCAGCTGCTGTACCTTATTACAGTTTAAATAGCCAGCCTTGAATAAGAAATCATTATATTCTCAAAACTAATTTTGCAGAATCATATGAGCTTATGTATTTTAATTGTTGCATGCTTACATGTTACCACAGTATTTTCCTGCTAGCACCTGGCTGAATGGTGGTGGTTGCTCTTTAAAACAAGCCAGTAACCCTGCTCTCCTTCCCAAAACTGATGCAGACCTGTACTGGCTGTCTTTACAAGGAATGTTAATAAAAAAGATACAGGAGTCTTCAAAAAATGGCTACAGCTTACGTGGTGAGGTTACTGTGAGAAGGGGTGGCTGTCAGGCACATGGGGGAGCCAAAAGCCACTCATGGTAAGAACAGGCTCCATGAACTATTTTTAGGTGGATCTAAGTTGACTTTTATTATTTCAAATTTTAAATCTGTATGTGGATATGGAGGTGAGGGGTGTTTATATGTAGATGTATATAATATTTTCAGCTACTCAAGTTTTTATGAAGACATCACAAGTTGGGACACCAGGGGGTTGAGAGTTTGGGGCGGGTGAAGCAGAAACCTGCAAGTGGGATGAGGTTGTAAGAGCTTATCCAGTGTATGTTTCTAGTTAGACGTGAGTTGATCCAGAAGGTTGAGCAGTACTAATACTGTATTAGTACTCAAAAGAAGTTGAAACCTGCATTCTTTGGAGAACAAATTTCAGCCCTGTTGATAAGTCAGTATCTGTATATGAGCTGATGCCAATCTGCTGGCAGCTGTCAGTCAGGTGGGATCCCCCTGTCCCTGGTGGGGAATGTTCACATGGCGTGTAATGAGCACCAGAAAGTCAAGGGAAAATGTGGTGTGAAGTGAGGTCAGACTAAATGAAAGTCCTCTTCTTCTCATTGCCCACTGTAGATGTGGCTGCAGACGGCCAACACTGTTGAGTGGGCACTGAATAAACATTATTCAGGTATATTCTTCAGGTGGGATTTTAAGCCTCAGTTTTCTATATGTAGAGGATTTGTTCCTGTACTCATGCAGAGTACTAATTAAAAGGGAAAGTTAGAAGGGAGGGTGCAGCATACCCAAGAAAGTGCATTTTGCTTTTATGCCCCTTCATGTGAAGTTTCTTTTACATTTGCAGTATGCTACATATGCAATATTCTCTTGAATTCTTGAATTTGCAGCATTTGTTGCATGTGTTTAAATAGCAGTGATGATTCTCAGTGTTTGGTACACAACAATTATCCATAATCAGTCTCATATTGAATAACTGATAATGCCATATATTCTGTAAAAGTCTGTTTTGTTTAGATTGGGAAAAGGATGTTTAGTTCAGATGTGAGTGCAGGTCTTATGTGAAACTTGTGTCAAGTGTGAAAATTGTCAAGTAATATGTGAAAAATGTAATGTAAATTTTGCTTTATGGAACTAGGCCTTCACCCCTCTAGCCTAGCACCTAGTCTTTGACAGAGGTGAGGGATTATTTCATTTTACATGAGGTCAAGGTGTAACAGATGAAATTAAATCAGAAGAATGGATTTTACTATTAGTCCCAAGGTTCGTTACCTTTAGAAATTTTTGCTTCTATAGCATCCTTTTGTACACATATAGGTCTCAAATTTTTTTTTTTTAATTTTCCTTTGGATCTTTTGCTTCTCTGACATCCTATATCTGTTAGTTTTCTTAACATAATTTCATGCTGTGTGAATAAATATTGCCTTTTATTTGTTTTGAGTGTAGATGTTGTCATTTGTATGTTGCAGTCTGTGCCCATAACCTCCAAGTTAAATACAAGTTTGTATTCTCCTTGTTTGAGCAAATAACTGGATTTTTTTAATTGAGGGCTTTTTTAAAAAAATCTTGACTCGATGTATATGTCATTGTTTATTTGATTTATAAATACCTATTATATTTTTAATTGATAGTAAAGTTTTTATGATAACTCCAGCATACCTTATTTTTAGGTGGAGACAGTAGATAAATAGGGAAAAAAAAGACCTTTCAGTTTAGTCAGGAGTCATTTTTGGTGACAATAAGTTGTGGGAGGTGCACCAGTATTAATGGGTAAGGAGAGTTAACCTCTACCAATACTTTATGAACAACAAATCAGGGTAGTAAGTTGATTTGAGCAAGTTTCAAGTCTTATCTTTATCTCTGAGAGGAAGATTACTTTTTAGCTTTCACTCTTATTAGCAGTACAGAAACATAGGAGGTAATAAAAAGGTAGCCATCTGCCATCCAATAAGTTATTAAATAAGTTTCTGCTACAGAATCTTTAATACTGAAAGTGATGTACAAGCCAGACCTATCAAGGATTCCTGTTATCTCAGCTTGAGTTTGCAGATGGAAAGAAATCTGTCTACTTGTTAATAAAGAAGTTTTTATCCAGGCACTGTAGAGTCAGTAAACATAAACCTTTCCAGGATTACTTTTCAATGTGTTTTTTTTTTAAAAAAAGCTCTATCACCTTACACATCAGCATTACTGAACAGCCAGTGTTTTGCTACAAATGGCTCAAGTGCTTTTACACTGCAAGATATTTCAGTCGAAATTAATTAGGTATTAGGGCAGGAAAGATTACCTCTTTATCACAGAATTCTACAAACCTTAAATGTATGTGCAAATATAATTCCTGTTGTGATTTGTCTGTAGAAAGATAGTATCCTAATGCTGTCATAATTTTAATTTTCTTTTTAGACTCACTTTAGAAAAAGAAATAATGAAGTCAGTACTACTATTTCAGCTGAATTAATTTTTTGAATGAAAGAGGATCCTTCCTATTAGATATCTCAGTTTAAGCCCCATTTCTGTTTCTGACAAAACAAATGGACTCTTTGGTTTTAGCTTTTAATCTTACCTAGGAAGGTCCACAGACTTTTTTTTTACCTACTATTAAATGGAGAATGAGTTTTTAATGAAAGCTGTGTTGAAAGCTGGTATTTTTAAAAATGTGACCCAACACCCTTTGTGATGCTTCTTTTTATTCAATACTTTGTAAAGGTTTTTAACATTGCACTGCATAAGATAGGAACAGTGTTTACAACGAGTGTTTCAAATTATTTCCTTTTATGAAAAACACATATCTGGAGTTTTAAACATTTGTAAACTACAATAGTTGAAATTTAAGAAAGTCACTGAAGCAAGTTATCAGTCAGTCAATAACTAAGGAAAAGGAGATAACTACTTGTGCTAGCTATGACCAAAAACCAGGACAGTATCAAAATAAGCAACCCTCTCAAGACTTGACCACCTTATCTAGACTGATAAAACAGTTATTTTTCTCCAGGCTTTTCTTCTAAAAAAATCTCTTGTATTATTAGGTTTTGTTGATGGGATGTTCTGAATGCTTCTTCCTAAAGGTGCGACTGCATTTGACACATCAATACCAGGTCATTTGGTGTCTTATCCAATGTCCACCAAGACATTTGGAAGTCCTTTTGATTAGTTCTTTTAATTTCAACCTAATCCCATGCTGTTTGTAAAGTATGGCAATGATCTCAATAGCTCCATTTGCAAATATATATATATAGATGTATATGCATACATATATATATATTTCTATCTATTTTTTCTTAGAAATTATCCCTTGTGTTTTGTGTTTTCACTCCTTGTGTGTAGAGAATTTTCATATCTATCAATACTACCTGCAGACCTGAATGAGAATGGGAGCATAGACACCACTTATCCTCCACTCTTTATGCATCAGAAAAAGCTGCTAACGTTATTTTTTGTTTATTTCAGGTTTCTTTTCTCCATGGAAAACTCCAAAGCCTGTAAGTTCCCTTTCAAAATTGTACACATTGAGTTCATAAGATGCCTATCATGCAAAGCAAGTTCCAGTAGACTTTCATCTACCCATCCTGTTCCCAGCTCATGAGACACCTCTCAGCAGTGCCCCAGCACCAGGGGTGGCCTCCCTGATAAGTTCTGAAGGTCTGCTGACTTGGAGTCTGCCAGAATTGGTCTGGAAAAAGGAAAACCATAATGTTAAGATGGGTGGCAAGAACCAGAAATGTGGTGGCTTAAAAATAAGAGGTCTGGAGGAGAAGGCAGCAGAAATGAGGCCAGTCTAGTCTTCTAATTGGCAAATTCTTTGAAATTAACAACATTCACTTTTCCTGGTTTGAGTTTAGCATCCTCAAAGGGATTGTTATTCTTTCTTGCATTAGGAGATCTAGAGCTACAAATAGTCACACTTCAAATACGAGCTTGGGCTAGATAACTGACTGAGGTGCCTTCTAATCAACCTTTCAGTGTTTCTGTGATTTTGACAGTAAAACCCAAGGTGTAAAGGCTTTTCCTACTGTAAGACTGTAAGCAATGACTGCATTTATTCTGTTGACACCACATTATATACTTTTTTGAATTTGCGGCAACATTCACAGTATAAAAAGAAATCATAGGCTACTATTTTTGGTTGCATGGTTTGTTTTATTGTTTGGGGGGGGGGCGTTTGGTTTGGTTGCTTGTTTGTTTTTTAATTTGGCTTTTTTTATTAAGATTTGACAGACCTTAGAGCAATTCCTAATTCTCAACAAGGGTGTGTAGAGGAAAATAGATCCTGACAACTCCTAAGAGCAATAGGAATAACAATAGCAGTACCTTTTAAAGAGCTTGGAGCCTTTTTATTGGGGAGCAGGCAGAGGAAGTACATTGAATCTGAACAACTTTACATACTCTCATATTGGATCTCATGCTTAAAGCATATCAAAATAATTTTTTGTATCCTGTCAAGTACAAATAGCACTTAATTAATCAGCTGAGGCAACTTCATCAAACTGCTTCAGCTTGTGGTGGTTTTGGTGTAAAAGGACGGAATCTGTATACAATACATTGGAGTAAGTGTTGCATAAGTTGCTTTATTCATCTATGTAGCAGGACATTTGTGAAAATAAATCAGGTTATTAAGGGCTAGCTTGCTCTCACCAGTTTAAGGCTCCTGAATGGCTGGGGTGTTCAACCTTTAATCTCAGATAAAAAGTAATTAAATAGATAGCTTGGAGCTCACTTGTTAAAGATACTCCTCTGAAGACATCCTCCTGTCCGTACTTAGCCTCTTCATGTACACATGAATTATATAAATAGCAGTTTATTGTTGACAATTTTCTGCAGCATTTTGTTATATAAACACTCTGGTAGTTCATGCTCAAGTAGCACTTGCCAATAATCAGAATCTAGAAAAACAACCTGAGTGATGCTGTTTTCATGCAATGGTGTGAGGAAACTGGGGCTCACAGAATAATATAACACCATTGTGTGCAAATACTGTACCTGCAGGCAGGCTGACTGCTCACAGCTACTCTATTTTGGGATAATCTCAGCAAGAGATTTCACAAATGTTTAACCAAGTTAAGGTAGTGTGGATTCCTCTGTCTGTCACCACTTTTAACGAGAGAAATAGTCAGACATAAATTTCTTGTGTCCAAGGCCTGAAGGTAAGATTGAAACCAAGTGCCTGCAGCACTGTCTGCAGACAGTCTGAAGCAGTAAGGCCAGCACAGGAGGTTTAGAAAGCCTCCCCAACAGCGCAGCACAGCCCTATAGCTGTGTAACAGCAAAGCAAAGCAAAACAAAGTAACCTGGGGTAACAGATATTTCCTGTGGTTCCTATGTTGTGCATATATTATATATGTATATCATATATAATATTAGTAAAAAATGACCATGAGCACTGTCACCAAACCATTGCCCCAATTTGGATTTGATACCCTGCACTCACTACTGTGCTTACTTTCAAGAATGCCTTCTTTTCTGAAGCAGCATTATCATAACTTGCATTACTGAACACTAGGTGACTGTTTAATTAGTTTATATGGGTTTGGGAGATATAATTCCCCTTCTGTTTATCTACTTATTTAGCTGGTTGAACTTCACACTTAAAGATTTAGAGCTAACCAGCAAGCAAGAATTAGACATATGGGACCCAGTAGGGTTTTGCCAATTGATCTCCAGTTTCCTGTCCTTTCACTAGGGTAAAGTTTGCTCATCAAAGATAATTATATTTTCCTTTCTTTTTTTAAGTCTTTCTTTAAGTATTTTAATTTTGTCCAGTTTCGCAGTTTGAAAGAGGCAAGTGATCTATTTCCCTAGCACTCTCCAAGAAATTAGGAATCTTTCACTTCTAGGCAGACATGGCCCTGCATGTCTTTCATCTTCATGATGGCACGATAGATAGTTTGGTTTCACTGGCTTGTGTTCTTTTTTTAGATTCCTAAGAGAAGGTAAAGCCTAAACATATTTCTCCTGTAATTTCCTTGATCATAAGGAGCTTGAATTGAGCTCAGTTGTCCTTTCCTATGTAGACATAGGGGTCATAATCAGGTGTGTTTCTAGAGACTTTTGAATTTACACTTCCATAATGCAATTATGTACTGTATATATGTTCATACCTACTTGAGGTAATTTCTTTAGGGCTGTCAGAAATAGTACTGTGATATTCATGCAGCTTACCACACAGGCTAATTTACCCAAAGGGTAATTATTTGCAGAGGATAAATTTGTTTTGGTGTAAGGGGTACCTGAAGGTACCCAAGGTACATTCCTGTACCTAAGCTATTTCAATGGCAACTCAGGTATTTCCATATGCCACTGTATTGCACAGAATGTACATACCTGTAGTGTTGAATGAACCAGCCCTACTTACTGCTGAAATTCTGACAGAAGCAGAGCTTGGAATATAATACTATTTTGTAAAAGAATGAGGTCCTCAACAAATAAAAAAGGCCAATATCCGTAATCTGTTTATTCTTAAGTATGAGCCTAAGAAGGTCAGATCACCTGGGATATTCAGCAGGACAGTTATCCAGCATATTCACCAAGGAGGACACTAAGACATCTGTGGTTCTCACATACTTGGTGTGAAAAAAGCCTGATGCAGTTAATCATCAGAACAGAGAGTAAAGCCTACCTGCTGACCCAAACACACTCTGAAATCAAGGAACTAAAGACAAATGATAATCACAGAATTTGTAGAGCAAGCTCACTGTAAACCTGCAGTCATCTTTGATAAAGCTCCGCTGCTACAACATAGAAGTCAGTGGAATTTAATTACAGATAAGTTTGTTTCCAAGAGGCGTTTTTTTGTGTAATTACCATTGTTGGGTTACGTGTGAGAACACACTGTTCTGGAGGCTTTATCACCCTTGTCCTCAGGAGGGTCCTTCCTTGGATAGGAATATCCAAGTACTCATTTCCTGGGATAAACATTTGTGTTTTGTTTAATTTAGCCTCTTCAAATAAATTTGCTGATGCAATTTGATTAGTAGCCAACTTCTTCAAAAAAAAAAAAAAGCAGATCCTCAAGCCTTCTTTTGCACAGCCTATCATATCTTCAAGCTTGATGTACATGTAAGGCTGCTAAAGACAGTCTTGAAAAAAGCGTGAACTGAGGTGTCTTTCATGCATAGACAACAGGCTGCTGTGTACTTCTTTCCTGTAAATGGTCTGGAAGATTTGAAAGCCTTATCCTGTGCTTGGAAATTTGGTTGTATAATGCAAATTTAGTGGGGTTTTTTTGAACACTAGATACTTGAATACGTGCTGTAATAATTTTCTCTTTGGTTTTGATTTTCTTTTGGTTTTGGTTTTGGTTTTTTAAATCTTCCGTTGAAGCTGTAAATTCTGCTCCCAGTTACAGTTATCTCCTTCCCCCTGGGCAGCTAGTTATCTTCATGCATTCTCAGAAGATACAGCACTAAGGTCATTCACTTGCTACATAGTCTGTCCCTTCTTTGTTAAGCACTACCTTGTATTTTGATGAATCTGATAATTGTGTCTTCACAAACCCACAGATTCCACCTTTAGCAAATAATTTCCAGTAGCTCAGCACATTCTGTGAGAGGCACTCCACATGCTTCAGAGGTAATGCTGGGCCTAATCTAACCTGAGAAAGATCACATCTTGCCATGAGCAACAAATTAATAAGTAAATTTAGCCAAGTCATTTTATAAACAGCACAACACACACCTTTTGTTTCAAAAGACAGCAAATGGATTTACTAATTTTGCAAAACACATCTTCAATGGAAATCACTGTCTTTGGTCTCATTGTGGAAGGCACAGTTTTCACAGAACTTCATTTTTATTCTCTGTGTGTTTTTATTCCAGATAATGGAACGATGGGAGAATCAAGGCAGCCCTCAAACAAGTGTGTCTGCTCCAGCAATGCCACAGAATATTCCCTATCCACCCACTCTTCACAGGAGTTCATTTCCTGATTCAACAGAGGCCTTTGATCCACGAAAACCTGACCCATATGAGCTGTATGAGAAATCAAGAGCTATTTATGAAAGTAGGCGTAAGTGAGAACTCTCTTGACCCTGCTGACCATTTAGTATTTAAAATTTTGCCTATGAATGTGTCATTGTTGACATAATTTTCTGTAATTATCTTTTGTAATTTAAAGAAAGAAACTAAGTTTCTTTCCAGTAAATAGAGACCATTGCAAATGATTCAAAAACTACACTTGCATATTTTCCTAGATCTTGCCTAGATTCTCATGTTTGACTTTCATAGGTGTTTTTTTCTCACATTTTTGATCTCAGCATGTTGACTATTAAATCCTTGGTGAAGCACAGTATATGTGCCACCACGTTTTACTGCACTTTTTTTTTCATAGTCAACCAATAGGAAGATATTAATTTATCAATGAAAAAAGTTTCACCTACTTTCACTTCAAAGTGATGTTTATTAAAGAAATTTCAAATCTATTTTTTTTAAATGTCTTTGACAAATTTTCACATTGTCCTTGATAGTTAGAAAGTAATCCATAGCACAAAGTACTATTTGAAGACCTATACAAAACAGTACTGAGCAACAAGATGCTCATCTTGATTTAATTTCTCATGTTCTTGGAAATATATCACATATTTTTCACAACAAGAGTAAAAGGGCTTAGATGTATTTGCTCCATTTGTAAAGAACATTTTAGCTAAAAATATTGTTCTAAATTGTCTGCAGCCTTTGCATTTATTAAGATCAATTCTTAAAAATAATTTACTTTTTTACTGAAAGCTTCTTCACCACGTCCATTACTTGCACATGCCACCTTTAAATTCATTTTATAAATTACTTGAGCGTATAGACCAAACTATGTTATAAATGACGCATAAAATATTGGAGCTGATCCAGACCAGCCCATTAATATTAGCTGGGCCCAGAGACAGGGAATGTTCAAATTTCTTCAGCATGCAAAGGGATAGTCTGAAGAAAATACATTATTGCCCCCAGAATGGATATGCTGGAGGAACAGCAGAGTTCATTTTACATCAAGTAAACCCTAATCTAGTCTCGAAGTTGCACTTCATATTCCTCAGTTCTTTGCCACTGTGGCCAGTGCCACCATCTTCTGCCACATTGAACCTATTAGTAGAACACTCTTCAGTATAGATTGTCACCCTTAAACTCACTTTCCATAAACCAGACCTTTTTTTTTTTTTGAGGGAGACAGTTGTTGAGGTTTTCTGTTTATTTAACAAGTGCCTGAAATTAAGATCCCAAATTTAAATCTATGTACTTAAATAAATTTCTGGCATTTTGAGGAATACCATGTATCTCAGTCACCCTAAATATGGATTTGAGAGCTTATTTAGACCCCTGTAAAAAGTATTTAATCTTCAGTTATAAACTGTTAGGCATAGAAACTAAACTTTCCAGTATATTTACAAACACCATGTAGCCCATGTTGGCTGGTACTCTCAAAGCAATGTATAAAAAGAGACTATAATTTTTGAAATTTTAAAACTCATTGAAGTATGGATCAGGATACTGTGTGGAGTAAGCCAAATAGGTTTGAAAGAAGTAGGACTAGTTTTGAGCAAAGATTGATTGGTAGTTTTCAGACATCTCCCCTCTTTCACTTTCTCTTTTGCATTAAAGGCTAGACTAATAAATAAATAAAAAAGACTTGCTTGAGCTGACATGTTATTCCCTGAAGTGATAGAATTTCTTATATGATAAATTAAAAGGAAAATAATCCATTCCATGGTTAGCAAGTACTTTATCTAGTTCAGTACCTGTATTGAAAAAACTCTTGGCTTCGTATAGAGCTCTAACGAACAGAGAGCCCTTTGCAAATAATCATTTCTCATATCAATAGCTTTTAGAAGTGAAGTAGTTTAACAAAAATCTGTACTTTCCACTCAACAGTCAGAATCACCTTCTGTGGTTAAATTCATCTAGCCAGGAGTGGTGACTTCCTGCATTTAAACAAATATCTCAGTAAGACAACTAAGAAAACATTATAAATGCCATATATATGTATAAGATATATATTTATATGGTATCTTCTTTCATCCTGATCCCCAATATCATGATCCATGATCCATGTGTGCCCTTCATAAAAATGTGGGAACATAGATCTGATGTCAACAACAAAGATTCACTTACACCCCAGAAGATTATATATTGCATTACAAGATATATTAGAGCATTCAATAAAAGAATTAAGTGCTTCATTATTATTCATGGATGCTTTCTTCAAGTTTTCTGAGCACTTCTTTGACCAACATGAACTCTTATCTTTTACTTACATAATCTACTGTGTTAAGGAGTATATGCTTCACCCCAGGAAGAGCTTCTAACATATAGGTTGGAGTTATGCTAAAGCCTGTGTTTAAATGATATAACTGCATTTGAGTTCTGTCCAAGAGGCAACTGGAAACTGTATGCAAGACTTTTTCAGCCAGCTCCCTAGAAAAACTAAGAATTAAAAACCATGAAGCTGCTAGGTCCAAAACAAGAAAGTGAGAGATGAAAAGCAAGACTGCAGTAACCTCATCGTAGATTTCCCATCTTCCAGCTAATCCTGGAAACTTACATTCCTTATCTTCTTACACCGCTATGCCGTCAACATTTTCTCTAAGATTTGATTCCACAGTTCTCAACCAGATCTTGTCTGCATTCATTCATATCTCTTATTTATAAATAGCTGCCTCCAAAGATCTCTATTCTCCCTGACATTTTTGTTTCATGGATGCCATAAGCACACATTTTAGCAAATTCAATTTGTCAAGCCTTTGACTGCTTTTATTCTCCTCATAGTGCTACTGTTTCCTGAAGAGGGAAGCAACAGGAAGGAAATCCATTACTGAGTCAAGTAATTGTCATCTAATTTGAGTATAGAGGAGGGAGAGTTTCAAGACAATACAGTTTCCTACCATATGGCAGTGTCAGGTTGGCTATCTTTGGGAAGGACATACCCTAAAAGTGCACAGGAAAAGTTCAGCTACATGGGTTTTTTAAGTACTTTTTATCTCAAAGCAGCTTCATCTTATCTCCTGGCAAGACCTTCTTTTCATCTTCATCTTCTAAAAATAGGGCAGAGAAGCGAACAATCATGACCTGGAAAATTCAAAAAGAAAGAAATAGTGCAAGATTTTTGTTTCTCTCACAGTGAGACTCTGTTACTAAACAGTTCATTTTTTACTTCTATAGCCTGAATTTCTACCAATCCTTTTATCATAGGGTTTCCCCACAGTCAGCACTCACCAGGACTTCATAAAAGCCTCCTGCTTCCCAATAAGGGAGGGAGTGAAGCAAGTTATGCATCACAGTGTAGCTCTGTGAGGAGCACAAGCAACATGACTCAAAGCAGAGCAAGAACAAGACCAACGTGTTGCCTCTAGCTCATCCCTGCCTAATGATAGCAAGAAAGGGGCTTCAAGCAGGAAGTCTCAATGGAAAGTATGATTTTCATTCTACAGGAATGTTTTTCCACCTAAGGAACATGAAGAACCTGCAAGACCCTGTGTGATGGGAAGATTTCAGTTTGTAATGATCACATATGAATCACAAAGCACTACTGCTCTTGCATGGGAAAAAGTTTCACAGTGACAAGCAAATGATGCGTTAGTACAAAACCAGAGTGCTACTCTATTTTTTAAGTCATAGCACCTTCGAAAGTTGTTTGTCACGAGTTAGCTGCGACCTGTCAGCTCTTCCTTCTTAGATGTCACCAGCCTCTGCTGTCACCTATCACCTGTGCTCAAAGCTCCAAGTAGCCAAAAAGGAGCATGAAAGCTTTCCAAAGACTGAGGAGGATTACCATGTCACCTAAAACAACTGCTTAAAAAAGGGAGATTGATTTATGCTTGCTTGTTTGCTTTCCTGTGTCTCTCTCTGCTTTTTTTCTTTTTACTTTATTCTTTTTTCTTTTGGGTTTTGGGATTTTCTTTAAATTCTCTTCCCTCCTCTCTGCTTATTTCTTCTCCATGGTAAAGAGAACCTACCGAAATTTCTGCTGTGACATTATTTTCTCAACTGGATACTTTTTCCTTTTTTCTGTCCTACTATTAAATCTAAGCAAAACCTTTAACTCCTTTCTCCTTAAGAAAACTGTTAGATTGTAAGTGACAGTGTGACTCTTCTGATAACCAGGTTTGGGTACAGAAGCTAGAAAATGGAACATCAAATCAGGAATTTCCTATTAATGACAAAATTATGACTTCATATGCAGCTGACTGTTGCAGCTGTAACTGGAGCCCTGGAGTTATCATTAGGAGACCTCATTCATGTGAATTTTACATTTTTGCTTTTATAAACTCTCCTTATCCTATCTTATATTTTATATTGATCTCTGTTTATTGTAGATTGACAATTTACAAAAACCTTTGTTCAGACACCCCTGTAGGCAGACATTAGTCAATGAGGAGTCACAAAGCTGTTGGGAATCATAGTGCCATGATATTTCTCTAGTTATAAGAGAAATTTGAGGTTGTATTCCTCTAAGGAAAGCAGTAAAATAAAACCTTTTTTACATTGATTGGGTTACATTTGTCCTTCAGTTAGTGTGGTAGCCAAGGCTGATGATGTGACACAAAAATGCCAGTAGGAAGAATGAGATAAGCCAGTGATAAGCTCTCATTAAAAGTGAAATCTGAACAATTACAGTTCCACCTTTAACTGGAAGGACAAAGGTTACTTTCTTCTAAATCTCCCATGTTATTTTCTCCTCTGACCACAGTATTTTGAATTTCCCAAGTCCCTTTCAAATCTACCTGCTGTTTTGTGCAATGTTGGGGTTTTTTTTACTGCCAGAGATTTAAACAAGCTGGAAAAAAAACAAAAAACAAAGTTCACCAACAGCTGTGAAATATGTAAATAGGAAATGTATTTGCATAATTAGCCTCCATGAAATAAGGTGTATTCTTAGGCAGACTTATAAATACCTTTCTGTAAGGGTCACAGACAAGCACTTCAATTTACATTCACAGGCTACCTTTCCTCTGGAGTATCACTGCAGGTTTTCAGCACAGATATGCATTAAAGTAGAAAAGATTTGTCAGACAGCATTATATTGACCCATAATGTTAAACTCCAAAAACACCAGTCTTGCAGAAAAATACTAAGGCAGTCAGGGTTTCCTAAATTTGATACTCATGGAACATAAAAAAAAATTAGCTGTCTAGAACTGAATGCATTATCACCTGAGGGGTTTTATGGCATAGTCTACAGCTAAGCAGAATTTTCTTGCCAGTGCTTGTTGGCTGAAGAGCTACAGTTAAAAATTAAATTTAAAGATTGAAAATATTTTAAATTGAAGGAAATTTTTCACATAATTGGTACCACAACTTTTTTCAGACAGTATTTTCCTGACAAAAAAAAAAAATTGCCTCCAACATTTTTTCCCATTTTTGCTCATTTTTAGTCTAAAAAGAAATCACATTTTGGTTATGGTGCTTTAAAATACATGTAAACACATATGTATACAGATATATATATGCTGAACTGTGATAGCATTAAATACATAATATTCTGAAGTATTGTGTAAAGGGGGATTTGTATGGGTAAAGGGTTTGGTAAGCTAGAAAATCAGGTTCTAGTTTCAAACCTTCCTTGCACTCAGTTTACTGTATCTTTCAATATTTCTATTCACCAGTTAGTGCCTTTTATGTCAGTTAGTCATGCCTGCCTTCACTTAGTAAATAAAAGTATTGGGAAATTGCTAATTAAGGTGTATTATCATCAAACTACTCCTTGACCTAGAGTATGAACAGCTGAGGAATAGGAAGGGAATTTCTCAAAGCAATTTCCAAACAGTCTGTGTTGGTGTTTTCTTTGCATCTATTGCTACCCCACACAACAGCATGTATATGGTCTAAGAACTTATATTACTAAATTAATATAACCCTTTCTTTTTAATAAGAGATGGTATCTAATAAAAGGAGAGGAAATTTAGCAGACAAATGTCAAATTATTTTGTATTGTTCATCACTGCAGAAAGAATTACTCACCATGACAAAATGGATTTGTTGCTTATATGAACTGACAGTGAAACCAAAAGCATTTTCAAATGGAATTATGCGTATATCATCATCACAGTACCATGGATGTAAAATGATTTTGATTGCTGGATTGCAAAGTAGGTCCCTAACGACCTCTGCTAATATGAAGTGTCAGTTTTACAGCTGATGGTGGTGTTAAGGATGCAGTATTTCCTTCTCTTTAACGATTTACACTTTACTAAAAGGTATAAAAATTGATTTTGATCTGTAAAGTGGAAGTGTGAACTTAAGAAATCAAATAATTTAAGAGAACTGACTTGTAGGCATAGAGGAGTTGGCCACAGGTGCATGAGACGAGTGGGTGCTGCATTCCCTATGAGCTGTGTCAAACTGCTGCTTGCACAGCTTTGGAAAGGACATTGAAGCATAATCACACTCATTCTTCTCATTTGTGAAACTTCTATTTACCTAAGGCATGGCTAGTAGCATGAGATGCTGAAATATAAATGTTCCCTCATGCTAGTTTTGCTCCAGATATTTAGCATTCAGCAGACTGATCCAGAAAACAACAGAATATGGAAAATAAATATAATCATCCCTACCTTTCATCCACATATTTCTTCCTCCAGAGAATACCAGTGTCTCCAGTGGTGCAAATAAAAATACCCTTGTGTCACATTGTGGGTGAATTGTGCTCCTATGGCTGTATCCTAACAGCAAACCAACCCACTATTTTCACCATTGATTTCATTTAAATCAGGATTGTGTCCCAGGTCTTGTTTATTGCTTGTCTGTTTTCACAAATATTTTACAGTTTTCAGTTTAAAAACTATGAGTGTAATTTATTTTAGACTAAACATGAAGGCAGTTATGCAAGCTTTTTACTGTTCTATCTTCTAATATCAAAATTAATCTTGGCTTTGCATTCATCTGATATGCAAAGAATTGTAGAATGATTGCCATAGAATGGTTTGGGTTGGAAGGGATCTACTTCCAGCCCCCAAATCTTGATGTATGGCAAGACTTATCAAAATGCACTGCTGCATCCTCGTTCTCCAGAGCACAGGGACTCATCACCATGGTGGAGATTTGTTTTGATTACAGTTATATACAAGTAACAGTTCAGAAGATTTCTTAGTTTTACTTTCCTGATTCTTGTTTCTAGGACAGGTTAGCTGATCTAAAGGAAATTAAATCAATGAATTTAACAAGTATTTTACTATACTTCCGAGCTCTACTTTGTAAATACTTCATTCCTGTTTCACGTGAAAGACTACAAGTACTCATGGCAATGCAGCTGCAGAGGTTCAACCAAAAAGGCATCATAGGGAGAATACAGAAATCTTATGTCATCCTTAAAAATTTCAGCACTTTGAAGGCCTCTTCATGGTGGCAGTGTTGGGTAGACTTGTCTCTTTGTCCTGACCTCTCAAAAATCACCTTCTTCTGCCTCAGTAGAGGCAGGACATTAAATGTATTTTTAAAAATCCTATTAAAACTTTAGAAAATGTCAAAATTAATTTAATAATAAATAAATTGAAAGTTTCAAATTGCTTTGTGTAAAGGTTAGTTTCCTATAAACCTAATTGACAGATTTTTATAAAACAAACCTCCCTAGAGTCTCTCAGTATTCTGGTAAAATTACCAGTTCAATTTATCCTTAGCAGATAGAAGGCACCAGAATGTGCACAAATGACATATATTCTGCTCAGCTGAGGACAAGGCCCAGCAGTCCTTCCTCCTCTGTTGGAAGTTGCTTTTCTGTAGGGTCTTTGAGCACAGAACTAGGTGAGTTTTGAAAAAAGCTATTTATCTCTGCATTTGACAGGTGGAGACAGTGTTAATTCAGTCCCTTCCTCTATGTTAAACATTCTTCAAAGATCTGTCTTCTTTTGAAGTTTTCTACTATTTGCTAACAGTTTGCTTGTCGCATGAGCACAGCTAGTTAGAGGATATATTTTGTTTTCCAAAGCGTCAGTGACATTATCACAATTATCCTGTGCTGCACAGAGACCCATACTGCTGACAGCAGATTCTTCCTAAAATGAACATTCCTTTCCTGTGGTTACCAAAAACACAAATCTGCACTTAGGTTTATCTTTCTGGTGATCAGAGATTTAAAATCTATAAGGCTTATTCAGCATCTTCAGCATAGCACAGCTCCAAGTTTCGTGTGTGCGAATTCCTAAACTACAGTGAAAACACATGCTAGGTGCTGAATGGTTGATTACAAGATGATAATTAACTCTGTGAGAATCCACATGAAGTTCTGCAAGGCAAAGGAACAAAAGCCATATCAGACTTCACGGGATTACCTTAGAGGAAACCACCTCACTGACAGGCACTTTTGCTTGACCACAAATAACAGTTCCCAAAAAAGGACACTGCTAACTTACCTAAAATCTATGGCTGGCTGTCTTAACAGAGCAAGTTGTTCCCTAACTGGTTACTGTTTGAGAATGGTGGCGATTCTTTCACTTTGCTGCTTGAGGCCAATTCTGGGTGATATTAGAGTGACTGCAAGCAGAAATGGAAACACAGAATGAACTAATCTTACAGCAGTTCTGAAGAGCAATTCCAGTGAGTGACCAAGAGAAAAATCTTCTGTACTTTCAAACCTAAAAGCTTATTGAGACTATCAAGATGAAATTGCTTTCTCTGCATTAAAATCATTTTGTCTCTTTTAAGAATTCCATTAAAATCTTGAAGGGCTGTGATTAAAAAAAACATTTCTCCAAGTTTGCAGTGGAGCAGCATCAGTTTCAAAGGTTTTGGTTTTCAGGAGCTGTGCTGGTGGAATATTTTACATTTAGATAGCACGTCTCACCTGAAGGATCCCAAATCACTGTACAAAATCTGAAGTGTCTGAAGGAATTGCCTCCTTTAGCCATCAAAGTAAAGACATGCAGCCACGTATAAAGTCAAACAGCATAGCCCACATAACACAACTCAACACAGACAGTAAACACAAATACAACAGGAACACCAAATCCAAACAGATCTCCCCATCCAGTGGACCTGAGTTTGGACAGGTCATGGCTGTCATCTAAATATCCTTACCAAAAAAAAATTTTAAGGCATCTCCATTTTTGGGAGACATCTTTTGGGAAATATTTTTGCCCTGCAACAACCAGTTCAGTATTATCTCAAGTGAACTCTGAATTACTCAGCTGCTACCATTGCAGCCCATGCTGCCTTTAGGAAGCAGTCCACCAGAAGGCAAGTGGCTTTAGTCCAAACTCTTTCAAAGTGGTGCACAGTTTCCCACAGAGGAAATCCTGTATTATGTCTCTCACCAAACCCTTCTGTCTTAGGAAGATAGTATATACTCATAGGTTGCATCACTGTCCTACAAATTCTGTTGTGAAAGACCTTACCCCCTTTATAGCATTAAATATGCATGGTATGGTATTCTTGCTTAGAGTCACTTAGAGTACTTTACTTGCCCTTTTGTTGTGTGTAGGCCAATAGAAATCACCTGTGGTTTGGAATGTTTTGCAGTTCACTCTGGATGCTGCCAAGATAATAAAACAGAAATTCTTGTTCAGAATATTTCAAAATTAGCAAAGGAAGCATGACTGAATTCAGCTATGAACTCATCCAGATTCCTCTAATGCAAGCAAAGTAGTTTTATATGAAAACAAGACAGTTATTTGCTGCACTTTGTCTACTGAATTACAAATACTTTGAAGCTACCTGCGTAAAAAGTATGTTAAAGGGATTTACGTGCATTTACCTTCATGTACAATCAGTTGTTGTTATTGACAACATACATCCCTCTAGCTAAATCTTCCTCCTCTTGGTGATAAAAGACATTTTGCAATTGAGCTGTATAAAAGCAGGCATCAAGTCATCTGTGGTCAAGTCATCCAAACACACCCATTAAACTTCCCCTTGTACTGCTGTACTTGAATAAGCACAAATACTGCCACTATTTTTCACAGTTTTAACCAAACTAAAAATTTTAGCTTCATCAGAACCTACCTTGTGTTAAAGAAACATTACCACCTCACCATCTTTTTCACTTTGTACAGAAATGGACAGGGAGGTCTTAATCTAGCAGGACTATGTACATGTACCGCATGGAAAGTCAGGAAGGAGGGGAGGAGAAAACAAAATTTCAAGAAAAAATAGAAATTGCATTTTAGTTATTCAAAACACAGCAGAGAAATTGATGCTGCATCTTTAAATAACTTGAGAAATGTATTTCACCTTTAATTCCCCATTTTCCTATTCAGAACAAGTGCTGCCCAGGACTGGTTTTCGAGCGGATTCCTCTGGCAAGTATTCTTCAGCCTTTGTTTTCTGTAAACTAGTTGTCCTTCATTTTATGTTTTAGCTATTCTTTTTTTAATCATTCCTCCAGATGATGGCCAGTCATGACTGCCCAGTCACCATTTTATTTTGTATGATCTTTGTGAGGTTGTAGAATGCTTATTCCAAAACTTTTTATAATAGATTTGCATTTTGAGCAAAGAAAGGTATTTCTTTTTCCTCAGCCAGTTTTTGTTTATGTTTTAGTGTGTTTTATGTGCACTTTCCTATTAGTGTTCACTCCTTAGCATAAAAGTGTATCTCTATAGCTCATGCTATTTAAGCTTAAGCAATAATTTTTTTAAGTCTGAATTTAATTCTATCTTAGTTCTATCACCAATTCCTTGCTCCCTTACATATATCTTGTGCTGTAAAAATGTAAAAGCAAAAACTTTCAAAATCAGAAGATTTTTGGGGTGTTTGAGTCAACACTGCTCTTGTAAAATGGCAATGGACTTTTTTAAAAAACAGCAAGATTTTATTTCCCAGTGTGATCATGTTAAGTGAACAGTTGAAACAGGCATCCCATACAAAAAAAAAGGCTGTTTTGACAATCCTATCAAAGCTTTTCTAGTCCTACACAAGTTGGACAGAGATCCTAAATTAAATATAACATTGGACTGGTTTTGCATAACCCAGTAGGGTTTATACATTGAATAACTCTGTTAGCACACCAGTTCTTTTTCCTTTTCTTTGATGATTTTCAAACTGAAGTTTTTATTTGCCAGCTTTTCCTCTCTATAAATATCAAGAGGGAATATGTATGCTTTTTAAAAAAAGCTACTCACATTACAGACCAGCAGATCCATGACTGTTTTCGAGCTTTTCACATCTTTCAAGACCATCTGAAACTCAGATGAAGTTATTGTACTTTTGTGTCAATCACAATTCATAATTTATAATTATTTGTATGAAACAAAAATCTTCAGCATCTTCAGCAACGGAGTCCAAATTAGTTTTTTCTTTTCAGTAGGTAGCTGAATACACCCAGAAAGACTGTAAAATTATTACAGCAAAGCACTTCAACTTTGCTTTAATTGCAATATAGAAGAGATTTAATAAAAAATTTTATATCAACATTTACAGGATCATCCTGAATAGCAGGTTTATCCCTGCAAAATCACATAGCACTTGTTCAACTTGTCTCACACAGAAAATTAGTTAAGCATTTTCAGGTATATATTTTCTCAACATTTAAGAAACAACTGCATGTACACTTATCAGTGTGTAGTTCACCCAGCTATTCAGATGAATACAGTGCAGAAAGGTAGCTGGGAGTTGATAATCACATCTTCACCTGTGAGATCTCACTATTGTTCAGTAACTATCTATGCTGGTACCATTACATTTAAAGCAAATCCCCCATCATTCAGGAACCAGAAAGAATTTCCCAATGCTCTTTACTGTCCTCACTGTGCAGTAATGATCAGATCACAGCTTGTCCAATACCATTCTCAAATTCGTGGGGGAGCCAGCTGGTTTTAAAGCCTACCAAAATGAATTGGTGTGAGCTTTTTTCTTCCAGGCCAAATGAACTGTCGAGAAAGTTTTCCTTCACACAAAAAGAAGAAACAAAGTGGTATAACTACAGGAAGAAAAGAGAATGAAGTTACTACCAGCAAAGTTAAAGTTCTTTTTCTAATATAAATGTAGAGAGAGGCAAGGAAGGACAGGGAGCATTGTCATTCTGGCAGAGAATACCCATGTTGCATGATCAAAAATATTGACTTTAAGGTGAAACTCTCAGTAAAACTGGTAGGAGACAGGACATTAAGATACATTAAGTTGACTGGAAAGATAAGCAAATTGGAAAAGACAGTGTTAACTCAGTACTGGCTTGTCTGCAAGCCTATTCATTTCTTCTTATTTGGCATGAATCACAAGGTGCTAATCTAGGTTAGCAAGAGAAAACAAAAAACCACATTTTCCATAATGAAGTTATATTAACCAACACTTTGTAGTATATTGCAAGGCACAAGAGTGTCATTTTCTGTAAGTACAGGTAATTTTCTCTGTATGATCAACTGAAAATCTTCTCCAGCAAGAAAACACAAAATTTAGTCTATCTAACAATCTTTTGTGAGTAACAAAAAAGTACCAGAATCCTGAAGAAGCAAGCAATAGAGGAATATTGGATGAAATGTAATCATTTACATGGCTAAGAATACTTAATCAATGTATATTCAGGAATATTGAAACTGCTGCCACATAATCAAAGGGGCTTTTAGCAAATCTACCAAACACGAGCTCCTGTAGGAAAAGCACAAAATAGTGAACAACTTACCTGTCTTTCAGAAATAAGAAAAAGGAGCAGCAGCAAGGCTTTAGAACATATTTTTGATCAAGACTAACTGCCAATATGGAGATAAACTGAGAACTATGCAAAGGGAGTTTAGCAAAAGTTGGTTGGTTGGACTAACCTGGTAACTGATTTTTTACACCAAACAAGTGATACGTGCTTAATTAATCTATACTTTGCATTTTACATAGTGCCAGTTATAATTTAAACACTTCCATGTTAGCCTGCAAAAGACAGTGCTTAGCATGAAATGTAAAGACAAATGGCTAGAAAGCAGCTAAGCAATTTTAGTAGAAGAACAGTTTCTGGGCTGAAAGAGTAATATTATTGAAGAGCCTTGCATTAAGTCTTCTGTCTTATTTTCATGAATCACTTAAGCACAAAAACCAAGGGTAGAAGTCAGGTCCACTTTCAGAGATGTAAACTCAGGAATCTATGGTGTAGCTGTCTCCAGAGCAATGGAAAGGGGATCAGTGGAGCAAATGGAGTCATATCATACCCAACATGAAAGCTGAAATAACCAGCAAACGGGTTGGTGTACCAGTCAGTCACTGGAGATACTGTGATATTATGGTATTACTGCAAGGCAAGTGACCTAGTGACAAAGGCCACAAACAAGCTCAGTTACCAGTGTCTTCTTTGCCAGAGTCTTTTCTGGTAAGGTCTGTGTGCTGTTGGCTTGCAGAGGTTTGCAATAAACAGAAGCTGGACTTGATGACCCAGGGATCATTTCCAGTCCTGTGTTTTGCTTCCTTAGTGGGACAGAAAATAACATTATTTTTTAAAAGCAGTTTTCAGTGGCCTGGTGAGAGTTGGCAGACAATGGACTCCATGGAACTCCAACTCTTTAGGAAGGAAGGCTCTTCTGAATGAGCATTGCGGCCCAGTCAATGAATCCAAAGGCTTCCAAACTGTGTTAGGTCTCACAGAAAAGCATGCCCCTATAAACTATTTTTTAGCCTAAACTTTTTTGTGGTCAACCTGGCTCATCTATTCCATTTTAAATGGGAAGAAAAACAGCCTCTTTTAAAAAAGAAATAGTACCCCTTATTTTAGAGTCTGATGCCAACATTAGTTTGGATCAGCTTTGTCAATTTTTCTGAGGGATGTTTTCATCTCAGTTTGCCAGAGCAAGTGTTCTTCACAACCTGACATTCTTATACTTTCGTGTTGTATTCCCAACTGTGCATATTCATTCACTTGTGCAAAATAAAGGTAGTGCTCATTTTGTGACAGACTGCTGGAGACAGTGCCTTTGAGTGTTAAACCTGGGGTACAAATGATGATCACACTGTGTCTGTCTACAAAGCCGTCTCCCTAGTGCTAAGCCCCATCCTTGTAGGCACAGCAAACCAGGTAAAGTATTGCTTACATCTGAAATTCCTGTGCCTCTCACAACTTTTAAATGATTTGCATTAAGCTAACATACTGTACACACAGAGACTTCATTTGTTCCTTTATTTAGTGTTGAGACCCATCAAATAAATTGAAAAAGTCAGTATAATAAACTGGTTCTGTTTGGGTTTGTCTTCTCAATTATATGAGAAGCAAGTTGGTAGGGAAAGGTAATACTTTTATTTTACCAATTGAAATATTTGTGACTCAGTCTCACTTTCCCCATTACAGATTGTTGAAATAAGGCACTATGCTGCTGTTTACAGAGGATTTTTATTGCACAGTCGTAATATAGAGCCAGTGCATGTCATTCTGTATCTGTCTTTGCAATACCTGACTGAAACAAATTAGGCTTTAATCCCAGACTACACCTGGGATGTGCCCAGATCCACAGTTTATGAGGTGTCCACTGATGGCTCTGAGGGGAGATCTGTAAGTGAGAGCTGCTGATGTACCATGTTTCAGCCATCTGTAATCCCTCCTGTCCTGAGGGAACAAGGCACAACTGGAGACACTTATGAGCTGAAATCTTCCTTATCATCCCTTTTTTCTCTTGGGGTCAGCAACAAGCTGACACTGGCCAGAAGCTTTTGTGTCACAATGTATAGACCAGAGTGCAATTCATAGGAAAGACCATTCCTGTCAATCACTGCCTTAGGTGATGAGTCTAAAGCATCTCTGAGCATGAAGACAAAGCGATAGTCACAACAGACAACTTCTTAGTCCTCTAAATGCTTACAGTTTTACTTTATAATATTTGAAATATTTTCAATTTAAACTCTGAGACTGAGAGGTTTAAAATGATAATTTTCATCAAAACTCCTTATTGAGGGTATTACCTGAAAGTGGAATATTCAAAAGCTACATTATATAAAAAGACATATATACATATACATATACATATATATATATATACACATATCTGTGTTTGGAACTTAAATGGCCTGTAATGATTTTCAGATTTTGTAAGTTGGACTGATGTATCTCTTTCTCCCATTTCAGTTTATTCTTTATAGGATTTAATGAACTGCAAGGAAAAGACAAATTAAATACCAGAGGTGGATGAACAGCAGTCCGTTATACAGTCAGTTTTAGGAAGACATATTTATAACCTCTATTTTGGACAGACTTTTCCATACTGTTCTTCCATGAATGTATTCTAGTTTGGTTTAGTTTATTCTACTAAACATAATCATCCTCAAAGAGACACCTACATTTTCAATTCTCCTCCTTGTCTGTGGCTCATTTGTTTCCACCAGCTCCAACCAGGATGCCATTAGTCACGTGCAATGAACACAAGGAGGGAGGGAAATTGGTGCAAATTCTCAAGACCAAAATACTTTGCTCAATGGGATTTCCCTTTAAACCAGGTCCCGATTACAAGGAGCTGGATGTTCACCTTCGGAGAATGGAGTCTGGGTTTGGCTTCAGGATCCTGGGAGGAGATGAGCCTGGACAGCCTGTGAGTTATTTCTTCCAGATTTTCCTTTTCCTTCCACATTCCATAATCTGTGTAAGGGTCAGAAAAATATTACTACATAACTGAACCCAAATGAACACCATGTTAAGGCTATAAGTAAAATGACTTTTATTCATCCATAGAAAAAGACAGAACTCTCAGGTTGTTCACATCTAAAAGATGTCACAGTAAATTAAGTTAGAATAAGAAGGCATTAAGGTAGAAACAGAGCATCACTCATTCCATTACTGTGGAGTGTGATCTGGCATCTCTTAATCTTGACTTTTCAAAATCAAGTTTAAGCAGAAGATTCTAAAAATCCAATTATGTAAGACTATCTATAACCATGTTCAGAGTAGGCAACTTGTCTACAAAATGTATGCATAAGGTTAAAAGACACAGTCAACAATGCAGTTTATTTCCAGAAACAGAAAACCCCAGCAGGGAGTGATAGTCAATGTTCCAGGTTAGATGACAACATCATGGGAGGCACCAGGCATAAAGTTGATAGCTTTATACCATTAGGAGGGAGACACCTCTGTAACCAAATAACAGGTAACAAAATGAACATAGATGTTTTGCTAACAAAATATAATATAAAATAAACCATATTCACAATATTTTAAAGAAATATTGTAGAAGCCCAGACAATAAGGGTCAAATGTGCATGAGACACCACAAATGTGTACACATTTTGATAAATTACTGATCTATCTAAATGCTGTAATTTTGAGAGCAGGCAGAATTAGTACTCCTTCAGAAAAAAACTTGATGGTGGAACTATAGTTTGACAGCTGGGACTAATCTCAAGTCAATAATGATAGTGTTTTATTATCACAATTTTAAGCACAGTCTGAGTCCTGTTTCCTTACCATATTTCTGAGATAATGTATAATTAATTATTATATTTGTATATTCCTGAGTTGATAATTTATATATTCCATATTCAAATTAATACAGAATAGTATATTTTTAATTCAGGCCTTAAGGTTAACCAGCACATCGCTTTGAGAAACAAAGAGGCTCTTATATTTTAAAATTGTCGACATCTGTCAAAGTACTGATAAATCTTAATAGTTTACTGATGTTTCCCATAAAAAGAAAAGACTGCAGTGTATTCTGAAAATAAGATGCTTCAAATGCTGTTTGAAATGCAGTCTAGTTTAGAATAAGCATTTTGAATGGTTTTTCAAATATAAAGTACAGCTGCCAAGAAGGACTCCAAAACAACACTTCTTCATCCTCTACACTTGCAGTGTGCCTGTCCCAACGCACATAAAAGGAGGCCACTGAGCCATCATCTGCACATCTCCAGCTAAGCATTTTTCCTATCCCTTCTGGACAGCCCAGCCAGTATAAGTTCTCAAAACACACCTACTGGGTGAAGCCAAAAAGGAAATCTGTTAGGTGGTAGTGGAAATGTTCCATTTTATCTTTTTATACTGTTAGGAAACGGCACTAGAAAGGCACTACCTTTAAGTCCAGGTTGGATGGAGCTTTGAGCAACATGGTGTAGTGGAAGGTGCAGGGAGATTGGAACTAGAGGATTTTTAATGTCCTTTCCAACCCAAACCATTCTATGATTCTATGAAGGTTTGGAAATCTCCTTCTACCTGCTCTAGACAGTAATGTCTAATGTCATTTCCTATCTTCCAGGATCATATCCCTGGCTACAAGGCTGCTCAGTATTTTGTGAGAGGGTCTCTTGGTATCTCCTTCAGTGCTTTTTTCATTATAAATGGAAAATTAAGCAGTCACAGACTAAGCATCTGACTGGCTCTGCTTGTTGGAGTTTTATGACAATCTCATGGGGAAAAGTGCAGCTCAAATGCCTTGTCTAAAAGATGATTATGTATATAAAACTGAATTATTTCAGCCTAAAGGACTAAGAAAAAATTCGTGTAGGATATCTGAGTTTCTGATAGTTCATATTCATAATATATGCTGGAGTTGTGAGACACTTGAGTCTCTGCTCAGCAATCCAGTAGGAAGGAAATTCTGAAACAAGCCTTTTGCCCTGCAGCTGCATGCGTTATGCACTGAAGTGCTACAGAGGATCAGCTCCTCTAGTGTCTCTTCAGCAAAGGACTGACCTGACTTTACTGCCCACAGTCAAAGAGCCATAGCTGGATACCAAGTGCAGAGATAAGCACCTTGCTACTTTTGGAGAGCAGCACCAAAAACGCTGCCCTCTGTGAACCACCCTCTAACACATTTCACTGGCTTGTTGAACAATTGCTCCCAGCATGACCTTAGCCTCAAGGTTGCTATCTCTATTTCATGGTTTGCACATACAAAAGCATTTTTCCCTGAGACTTATCAATCCAATGGGCTTTATGTCTCTTCGCAAACATTTCTCAAAGTCCTCAGGCGTTAATAAGATCCTAACCTGAAGCTGAGGACTGTACAAGGCAAAAAGGCACCTTCTTAGAACTAAGTGTTGCAGTGCTGAAGTTTTCAATTCCCACTCCCTTGTTGTTGCCCATCTGCTTGTTTTCACTGCTCAAATTCAACACCAACAAACACAACAGATGTACTCTTTTTAGTGTCCCTCTATTTTGTATTCAAAGTACAAGACTTCTTAACTCTGTTCTCTCTCCTCCACTGCTTCCCTACTCCCCCATGGACAGCCCACCTGCAGCCTCCCATTGCTTTCACCTCCAGAAAAGGAGAAGCAGTTTTTGCCTGTTCTCCAAACCCCTGCCTTTCCTATGAAATAAGAACTGAGACACTTTGAAATTTTTATTTCAGCTCTCCTGCTGTGCAGTCAGGTAACACAGAACAAAGGGAAGCTTTTGTCTTTGTGGTTTGATTTCTAAAAAGGAATGTGGATTCTTCAGCATAAGGCAATAACTTTTTCAAGGAAGTAGAATACAAATAACGTTATTTTAGAAGGCTAATACTGACACTATAGAGGGACTGTAGCTTAGTTTCCTTCTAGTTATATCAGCCACCTGGCACCTTAAAAGGAGAAAGTGCTGCTGTACTACTCCACTTTACATATTTGTAAGCGTAAAAATGCTTTTGAGAGGAAATTCCTAAATTTATTGAGAAGTTTCAAATATCAAATCTGTGGATTGTGCCAGTTCCAATCACCTCTCAAATCTTATAATATTGCACTACAACAGCTATTTATCACATCTCCCAGTAACGTGAGGATTTAGGGATAATCTGTCTCTGTTACGGTGAATTATAATACCACTGAAAGGTTGCAAAAACACATAAATTGGAACTTTACTGAAGTTGCAAATTGCTGTCCCAAAGGGGAGATCTATTTTGCATACATTTCTGGAGCTCAGACTCAGAATCACAGGAACATATACATAATTTCTCTAAGAGTTTTACCTTTTCAACACAGATGGACTGGGATTTTACTCAAAAATATCCGCAAGATGTATTCTATATTCTTTTTATTATCAATGCCAAGATACATTCTAAGTATCTTTCTACATTTCTAAGACATAGATGTCCATAGAGCAAAATGTTAGGATAAGACCATGCCTTGGGAAGTCCTATTTTAGCAGTTACTAGACAGAGTACAGATGATTAGCTTGGATTTAGACATCCCTGACACTCAAAATTAGGTGAATCACTTTTATGTGTATATACTTAAATTTTGCTATGTGCCTGTGAGCCTACTGTGTTGTATTCAGAGAAACTAATATACAAATTCTAATAATTACCAAGAATCACAAAGAAATTCAGTATCAAAGCAGATTAACCTGTATAAATTAATAGACACAGGCTTTAATTTCAGATTATGCTCTGCCACAATCACCTTAACCCAGAATTTCTCGTGTTTAATCTCAAACAATAGGAGAAACTTTTCTTTTTCTCTACAACACAGTTTTTATTGCTTACATGTCATCATCCTTTTCCTCACACGTTCAAAGCAATCTCATGCCAGTACAAAACTGCATTTTGGAGGTAATATAATCCCAATATATACTTTTCCAATTTGTGTTTTACATGTAGAATTGATAACTATTATGGCAACTACTCAGCCATGAAATGAGAGCAGATACTGGATAAGAAACAAATTCAGACACAGAAAATGAAAAAGTAAGAAAATTAAGTTATTCTTGCTATTAAATATAACAAATAACAGATATGGTGGCCATCATCTTGACAAACACACCTAGCTGAAGTGTTTAAAGTATGACTCTGCTGCTTATGTTAGGAGTCCAACACTGAGATGAGTAGCACAATCACGTTCCATGGTGGACGTGAGATATCAGCAATAATTACTTAATTAGTCAGAACTAGAAAGAGTTTTTCCAGTTCGTTTTGTATATTGATGACCTACCATGCTGTGATCTGCATTTGTGTTTTTCCAAAGGTTAAAGATGCACAAATTGTTTAATATTTTGTCAGACAATTATGAAGAAACTGCAAATGCTCAATAAAACCAAAGGAGGAAGCCAGTCCCTACAATCTCCCAAGCTGCAGAGGGTTATCACCCATCTCTTCCCAAAATAACTAGGAGGAAATTCTTACTCATGTGAGACGCCTAATTCTCAAGCATTTTGAGAATACTTTGTGGAGATCTAGCTAAACCTAGCCTTGGAGAGCTTTTCTTCTGTCCAGTAAGGAGCATAAATACATATTTCATAGTTGAATTTTGCACAAAGTTTTTTCCAAAGCTTTGAGGTATATTCTTTCACTGTTTGAAGAACAGGATGGAGAACCTGAAACAGCCTCTCTAGCCACTCAGCCTGGCACTGCTTAACAGAATCCCAGGAACACCAGAAAGCAGTAAGAAGCCGCATCATGTTCTCTCTTTGCTAAGTTTTGAAAACAAAAGTAAGCCAAAGGGAGGATAAAAACGGGGGGAAGTTCTCCAGGCTCCACGCAGGGTTTCATTTAAACACTCTGCAGAGATACTTGCAACTCTGCAGCTAAGACCACAAAAAAACCACAGGCTTGACTGCGTGACTACCACATCTAGCCTTTGCAATTCATTATGAAAAGCAATATTTCAGAGCTTTTATCTTCTATTATTTAAAGCAGATTGTCACATGGCATGTCATATCCATCATTTTGTGCTCACTCTCACACTGAAAAAGAGATCAAAAAATTTGGAACATGCTCTGTGAACGTTTTAATATTCTTTCAAAGAAAGCAGGTTTTGTTTGAATCAATCTCAACGCTTCTACCAGTTATTCCACAGGGAAAATATATACGTCTTCTTCTAATAAATTATGTGAAGTTATCTGCTTAGAAAGTGGAGAAAGTCATTAAAAGGTTTTGGACAGATTTTTTACTAGTTTATATGTCCCATACAAACTACATTTAAGTGTTGATTTGGGAAAACAACATCTGCCCAAAGCAAGCTGACATTTTTTCCTCTTTTTTCCATTTTAATCAAGCACTGCCTGAGCAATCATTCATTGCAAGTAACAACATTTAATATGGTACTTCTTTTCCCCTAAAGAGTCCCAAAGTGAACTGTTGGGACTGCCTCTATGG